>QEPC01011341.1:13242688-13271026 GCA_003113815.1 Sphenodon punctatus | reverse complement strand
GGGGGGGGGCAAAGGTTTTTAAAGTTTGTTTTTACTGGAAATGTAGGGATGTGTGTGTCATATATATATATATATATATAATATGAAATGACAGTCCCTTTGCCCTGCAAACATGGCTCCTCCCCCTTTATTCTCCTCCCCTTCTCCTTTCTGATGTAAGCCCGCCCCTTACAGAGCATCATAACGTTCCATGGGGTGAAGCCATGTTGGAAAGCGAGCAGGAAAGTCTGTCTGGCCTGCCCCCTTCCTGACACAGCCTCCTCAGAAGCTTCAAATTCCCTAGGTGACCATGGCACCCCCCGGATGACCCAGAGAAATCGGGGCTTTCCCCCAGAGAGTGGGCATCCTGGGTCAAAACCCAGAGTCTCTGGGTGAAATCTGGAAGGGATGGTGACTATTTATGGGAGAATTGAAATTTTGGCAAAATATTTTATACTAAATTTAGGTTTTTAGGGAACAAGGGGAGGAGCTGTTCCAAGCTCACTTTGGACAGACCTACCCGTTCCAAATTCTAGGGCACACTCCGTATGTGTCTAGGGGTGCAACAGGATGCCAGATCCTTATTTACAGCGAGAGGCGTCATTGGCCCATCACCTGCACTCATTACACGTGCAGCGTCGCCCACTTGCCCCCAGCCCAGAAAAGTCCCTCTGCGTGGTTTACCCCCTTGTAACTTTGCCCCAAGGTACAGAGGTGCAGGCTACGCTGACTCCTGCATAAGAGACAGCAGCCACTGGCCGCGGTGAGTAGACTGCACCCTCCCCCAAGTCACGTGTCTTCTATGGAGAGCTGCTGTGGCAAGGGCAGTGTGTGAGAGCCTGGGAAACGCGTGCTTTGGGTGGGAAGATTAAGGCTGAGATAGACGGGGGAGTGCGTGGAAAGCTTTTAGGGTTAGTCATGGCCCCTTGGGTGGGGGGGAGGAGCAGGCTGGACTTGGGAAGGGGACTCATGGGAGGGATGAAGGTGTAGGAGTGAGTGGGATAGTTGGGCATACAGAGGGGTGGGATTCTTTTTATATGTATTTTAATCCCTCCCATAGAACCTTAGAATTGGAGGGAAACTCAAAGGTCATCTAGTCCAACCCCCTGCTTGGACGCAGGATGACTCCAGCTACAACATCCCCGACAGGTGGCTGCCCGTGCCCAGCCACTTTCTGAAAACCTCCAGCGACAATGAGCCTTTTGTTAATGACTATATTGTTTTTCTTTTGTAAGGCACTCTGAGCCCCAAAGGGCTAGGGCAGAGTATAAATACAAAATTGATTGTCCTGTATAAACCAGGGGCAGGCAAGCTGAACCTTGGGAGCCACATGTGGCTCTTGGAAAGTTCAAGTGTGCTCGCCCCCGGGGCTGGTCCTGAGCCCTGCACTGGTCGTGTGTCTCAGGAGCTGAATCCCAGCTGCTGCACAGAATCTCAGCAGCCAGGACTTCAGAACACCAGCTCCCGCCAGCCAATTACAAAGCAGGAGAGGTTTGTGTGTGCAAATGCATGCGTGCCTTGCAGCTCTCGGCCACAGGATCTTGGTGCGTGGTTCTTGGGGGTTGGAAACTTTTTCTGGTATGTTTCTTGCTGTGAATGAGGATTTAGCACCCACTTACTCTAGCACAGCACCTGCATGCAACTGTCTTCCGCACTGACTGTGCCCCCGATGGCTGTTTGCGGAGTGATAGAGCTGGGGACTCTTCCCATTTTACAGGTGGGGGGAACTGAGGCACAGCGAAATTGTGAAAAGCCTGTGACGGAGCTGGAAACCGAACTCTCCCCGACAGAAGAAAAATAAAAGTCAGACAATGTTGGGATGAAAACCAGGAAAGATATTTTTTTTAAAAAAGGAAAACAAAACCGTGAGAATAGCATAAATTAAAATGTGCAAGTGTGGTTCCTGAGCCGGGTCTGCAGACATGGCACATGCGTGTGACATGGAGTAAGCAAACGCACACGGCTTAGTGGGGTCCCTGACAGAAGCCTTGGCGAGCCGTTAGTTACACAGCACGGCCACTCAAGTGAGACAAGACGGTTAAGACGTCCCAGTACCTTGCACTGCACTGGCTGAGCTCTCCATTATTACATCATCCAGCAATAGATCTAAAAGAATGAAAGGGCATTAATTATCTGGCAGGAGGCACGACAAGAATTCCATTTCCCTTCAGCTTTCTCTCTGTATCTCTCCTTCTCTACGTGTCTCTCAGTGTTATGGCTAACGGGAAGTTGCTGATCAGCTCTCTGTGGGGCTGAGGAATCACCGTGTTCTGACATGCTGGTGTAAAGGGGAAGGATGGATTCTCCTCTTACCTACATCAGCCCAACCCCAAACAGATCAGAGGGTTAACTCAGAAGAATTTGGCTCTAAGTGTAAAATGTTGGCGGCTTAGGAGCCAAAGTTCCTGTTTCCCAAAGTGGCTCATTTCCTAGGCAAAGACAGCACTTACGCACAAATTCTTCTGAAAGCCAGTGGGAGTTAGATGCCAATACAACAGGAGCCGCTGAAATCTACCCCTAAGTACCAAAGTCCCATTGACTTTCTGAGGGTCTTTAAGTCACTTTGCAAACGGAACTAAGGCTGAAATCTGGAACTACTTCACAGTGCGGCGTTAGGCCCCAATCCAAGCTCTGTATATGCAGAGTGTGCAAGGTATGCACTTGGCACGCACACGGTGTGTGTGTCACACACATCTGTTGTGCCTGATGTGCACGCCAGGCGTGTACTGTGCACACCACTCTTTGTGCTGCGCATGCACCGACTGTTCGAACAGGGACTCTGGTGACAGTTTCACAGGCAGCACCAGTGCAATGCTTTGAGGACTGAAGTCTAACTTTTTAAGATCTGCCTCTCCTCCCTGCATAAGACCTATGGGCCACTTAAATCCTCCTGAAGCTTTCAAGCCAGGGTTTGAGTGGCACTCAAGTGGTGCAGGGGGCTTGTGTAGAGCCTCTTTATATTGGGCTGAGTCCCCTCCTAACACCACAATCCTCACACCACTGAGGCCCCATTGCAATCAATAACAGTGGTTTCAAAACTTTAGCTTGGCAGAAGCAAAGAACAGTACGCTGCCTGCAAAGTGGTGCCTTCTGCAAGCCCTGACTTGTTACATAGAGTTATTATTTTTCTTCACATTCCACTGTGTATGCTCCTATGGGACTGGAATAGGGATTTTAAAAAAAAATAGCCATGCAGCCAGTTACACAAAAAATCCCGCTAGCAGAAGAAGAATAATTAATAAGGTCAAATGTGGTCCACAGCAGCACCAAGCAAATCCCACTGACTGCAATGGAATAGCCCCCGTCTACATGACGGCAGAGATGTCCCCCTAAGATTGAAA
Organism: Sphenodon punctatus; assembly: GCA_003113815.1. Classification (NCBI taxonomy): domain Eukaryota; kingdom Metazoa; phylum Chordata; class Lepidosauria; order Sphenodontia; family Sphenodontidae; genus Sphenodon; species Sphenodon punctatus. The sequence goes on along the minus strand of QEPC01011341.1, from coordinate 13,267,706 downwards.
TTGTATGCTAGTTACAGCTATGCGCAGCAAAGCAAGGCAGTGACCTCCATTTGTCCTTGAATGCAGAAACTTGACACAGACAATGAAAACAACTGGTTTTTCTTAATTGGATGTGAATTTAGAAAATCTTTCTTCAAAAGCTCTTTGCAGGGTTTCATTCCTTTCTTATGAAAGCCTCCGCGGAGGTTGCGTATTCAGCACTCTTCTGTTCTTTGGCAAAATAGCTGGTTATTGCTTCCTTAATTGGACATTTAACAGAAGGGAATGCAAACCTCTCTCATCTCCGAGGAGGGTTTGAGATTCCTTCTCTTCACAAAAATTGCTCAACCTGATGCATTCTGGTCATCCGTTTGTGTCCAATTATGAATGTGTCCACAAGTGTAAAATGTTTGCTTCCCAAAACAAATTCTTAGGGAAGAGATATTGATATCCAGTATGGAACTGTATTTTCTAAGAAACTCTTGGTTGCCTATGGGAACTCAAATTAACCTAAAGAGCGCTCTCTATATTTTCCAAGGAAAATACGACCACTATGGAGGTTACAAATAGAGGTTACTGTTGAGATCATACAAGCCCTCAACAAATCTGCTGTATCCCTTTTTATTGAGACTTGGGGTAAAAATAGACTTGCGGCCGGCAGGACCCTGCCCCAGGGCAGAAGATCGCAGGCAACGTGGCCTGGGGTCGGGTTGGGTCAATGAACTAACATGGCCGGGGAGCCGTCCCACTGCCTGTACAACCGTGCGGGTGGCCCTGCCCGCACCCTGCTCCCAGCGTCCTGCCTCCCACCATGATAGGCAACCATGGTGGCCAATGAGGCACAGCCATGGTGGCTGGCCATGGCGGCCCCTGGCTGGTATGCCATGCAGGAACAGACGTGCTAGCCGGCCATGGCTCAGTCTGGCAGTCCATAGCCCGGGTTGTGACCTCAAAGTTTTGCTGAGGTCACAGCCCAGGCTAGCCACCAACACAGCCTGGGACAATCCCAGGCGCAGGTGGGTCCTGGGCTACTGCAGGCCAGTCACATCTGTTTTTATCCTTGGGTGCTATCCTCTGCCATTAAAGTCACTGGCAAATCTTCTGTTGGCTTTAATTGTGGAGGATTGTCCTGCCATTACTGAAAAGTATAATAATGAGTTTCATTAATGATGCCTGCCCTGCATTAGATGAGTAGTAGGGCACTATGGGGTAAAACTCTCAAAGACGTAGGGTATTTTCAGACGTTAAGAGATCACAATCAACTACAGTGAACCATGGTCAATTTCGCTGTGGGGCCAAAGCGCCCTGACCGTCTGTTTGGCGGCTGCCAGATGTTCACCACGGTCGATTCCCACATGGGGTCAATTTCAACCACGCTTCCCAGGCTCCCCGTGGGCCGAGCTCCGAAAGCGTGGTCAAAGTGATTCCCGGCGGGAAGCAATAAAAAATAACGTCTGGCCGGCGATCACGGCCCAGAATCCCCGGCGGGATTCCAGGCTGTGGTCAAAGCGGCTGGGCGCTGTGGCCGCATTGGCCGTGGCACCCGCCTGTCTGCCCAGAGGGCGGGCGGCGGGGGAGCGGGGTCGTACAGCCGCACGTTGCGCCATGTGGCCCCGCCACCTCACCGATTCCCCGCCGGGATCAGCCGGCACGTCTATTCGGGCCATTTTTTGACCACGGGGGGTGGTTATTTCATTCACCCCCACCGGGGATTCACTGGGACGAATCGGGACAGCGTGACATCTGAAATCACCCGTAGGTTCAATGTAAATAAAGGAAGTGCACAGGAAGGAATCTGCAGAGGCTACAGAGAACTCTGGACATTAGAAGGTTAGGTCACACGCTATATCAAGGTTCCATTTACACATCACTTATAATGGGCCAGTAACTTGGTGATCATACAATCAAAGGGCTAGAAGAGACCTCCAGTGTCATCTAGTTCAGCCCCCGACAATTTGCAAGATACGCCAAAACAAAACTACCCCAGACATATTGCTAGTCCAGCCTCCTTTTAAGCACTTCCAAAGAAGGAGAATTCACAACTTCCCTAGATGGCTTGTTCCATTGCCCAACCGTCCTTATAACCAGGATGATTTCCCAAAGATTTAATCTAGGTCTGCCTGCCCTTTAGCTTCAACCCATTGGTTCCTTCTCCTACTCTCCACAACAAAGGAAAACAATTGGTCTTTTATCTTCTTTCAAACATAGGAACGTTTTTATCGCACCCCTCCAATGAGTCTTCTCTTTCCGAAGCTCGACATACCCATTTCCTCCCTAGAGAACTTACATTCTAACGTTTTATCGTCTTTGTTGCCCTCCTCTGAATCATTTCTCATTTCGCTATATTGTGGGGGGTAGGGACAAACTATGGCTTGGGAGCCACATCGGGCTCTCGGGCAACTCAAGTGCGGTTCTTAACCAGGGCCGGTCTCAGGCCACGTGCTGCCTTAATAGTCTTAGTTCACTGTGTCCAAGTCTCAGCAACTGATTTGTAGCTGCTCCTCAGAATCTCAGCAGGAGAACACCAGCTCCGCTGCCAGCCAATCACAAAGCAGGAGAGGCTCGGCCTGGGAGATGCTTCATAGGAGAGGTGAACGTGTGTGTCTGTGTCTTGTGGCTCTTGGCCATAGGAAGATTTCGGTATGCGACTCTTGTGGTTGGAAACTTTGTCCACCCCTTGCTCTAGATCCTGGTTAAAATTAGGTGCCCCCAAAACTGGATGCAATAATACTTCAGTGGCAAACTGATACCACTTATTGCTGAAAGCAATAATATTTCAGTTTAGGTGACCAGTGGCACAATCACATCCCATGCCTTGCATACAATGCTGCTTTTAATGCAGCCTAAACCAGGCCCTTGTCTTCTCTGCAACAGTAGCACAATGCTGTCTCATGCTCAGTCTGCGACCCACTATGAGCTTCTCTGCAGTGCTGCAGTCAACCTAGCGACCCCCCATGCTGCATTCATAAACAGGTCATCCCTGAAGAGGCATGCATTACGGATGGTTTGATGCCCCCAGCTTAGGTGTTGTGGAGGGTAATAAGTCAAAGTTCTAACTGACTTGCTGGCTTCTGTAACTGAGAAACCATTTAGTAACCATCTCTGAACCATGTATAAGCTAATGATCAATGGAGACTTGACATAACATTGTGACCCAATAGACCTCTCTGGAGGACACAGTTCTCCACTGAAGGCTCCCGTGCGGGTTCAAGAGTTTTCCCACACAGCTCTGGCTGCAGGCTTACGGTCCCACGGCCCCGTATTCAAGATGGCACATAAGCACATGGATACATCTTAAGCATGCGCTTAATCAAATATTTAAGAGCACAGTCCTGAAGCCACTAAGTGCTGGGACTAGTTCATGTGTTGGCAAGAGTCCCATTCCCTTCACTGGGATTTGTGCTGGCACAAAAGGCTAGCCCTGGCGCTGGCAAAAAAACAGTTTCAGGATCACATCTCAGTGTGGTCTTGATTGGGGCTGGATTCAGCACCACAATTAAGCGATTTCTTTAAATCTGGCCTTCGCTTATTATACTAGTGTGGGAAACACTTTATAATAAAGTATGGAAACCATTCAGGCTGTTAAAACAAAATCCCCAAACCATCTCTTAGCTTTTGGGCAAGTTTCTTAACAGAGAGCAAATCCTAGAGATCCGCTGACGTCTGTCCAAAGGAGGGTAGAAACGTAAGAGAGGAAACGGGAGTCAAGCAGTAAAATAGGCTGAATGGAGAGGGTTACAGGGGGTGAGTCCATGGAAGCATGGGCATCGGAAAAACATCAACCAGAACAGAAAGCATGCAAGATGGAAGAGAGTACCTCTGACCTGTGACCTCTGACCTGAATGTTTTTTCCTGCTGAAGTGCCAAAAAAAAAAAAAAGGAAAAATGTCACCCCCCCTCCCCCCCCCAATTTCTGACGTGAGTGACTAGTGTTGTTGCAGTGAGATAATCAAGGGTTTAAAGCTGTTCATCTATGAGGGCCACAATGGTAGTTTGTTTGATTGATTCATCCCACATCAGTAAAAGTTCATACTGTTAATTTTGATCTCAGGCTAATGTTTTTTTTGTTTGTTTTTTAAATTACAAAAAAAATCTGTATTTCTCAAGCCAATGCATTGATCTATGTGCATATATATCTGCCTATACATATATATGCATGTATTTCTAAAGCATTTCTAGCAAGAGGCCGCTCCGTTATTTTATTACATCCTTGGGTAGCACTGGGCTATATCATTGATTGAGTTGGTTTGGTAAATGACCATGGGGAATGGCGCTGGGGAATTTACAAGGTTGTAATAAACCAAATAGTGAATCCAGTTATCAGCCACAGTGCTAGATTATTATTATTATTATTATTAATTATTATTATTATTACTACTTTTTTACCTGGTCTGGCACTGTTGAGTAGCAGTTGTCACTATTTGTGAAACACTGAGGTTGTGCTGTAGAAGAAGCTATACTTTTATCATTTTTTTTTTTTTTTTTAAAATCACCCAATGGTAATTAAAAAAAAAGAAAAAAGAGAGAGAGTTCATTGCAAATCATGCAGCCACTGGAAAGATTTCTGTGGCTCTTTGTTCCGCCTAAAGGGTGGCGCTATTTTCTTCATGCAAATTTCGTAGCTAGGCATGCTTTTTTTTGAGAGAGAGAGAGACTGGTCTTCATACAGTAGGCAGGGAGATAAAGGAAAGGGGGTGGGATTGTGTCAAAGGTCAAGCAGGACTCAGAAAGATGTGGAAAGACTACCGACCAGCCATCTGTTTCTCCTTACTCCTTCTCTTTTTCTCCAGCCGGCGGAGCCTCTTCTCCTCGCGCCTCTTGGCCTCCTCTTCTTCCTGATGCTGCCGACACTTGTGAAAGTTCTCCACCACCACCCCCACGAACATGTTGAGGACGAAGAAGGCCACAATCAACAGGAAGGAGATGAAGTAGAGGAGCATCCAAGGGTTATAGTTCATGACTGGCTACAGGATGGGAGGGAGACATCATTTAAATTACAAGGGAGCAAACTTGATCGGGGGGGGAGTTAAACAAAAAGAAGGCCTGCATTTTCCAAAGGGACTGGTGATTTCGAGGGGACCCAACTGGGGACGCTTTCCAGAAAGCATTCAGCAATCATCCTCTGTCAAATCAGCTCCTCTCACGATATAGGACTGGCCCTTTAAGAGAACTCAGGTGAAGGTAAGGTCTAGTTGGACTAACAGATAAATAGTCAGTTCAGTGACGAGAGAGACCTGCAAGAGGCAGGAGAGCTCTTGTAGGCCCACGGAAGAGGTTTCGCTTGGTATGGTGCCATACGCTAAAAGCCAGCACTACCTGAGAACAGTGGACACTAACCAAGTACCTAGGATGCCAAACTTAGGGCCGGTTCGAAACAGCCCTTCTGTTTTGGTAGAACAGTTCTGCAAAAATGGAACGGCTCTTGAAATTTTGATCGGAATTCCAACTGACTGAAATTTTTGACTGGAATTCTGATTGGCCGTATTGCACACGTGTGAAAAGGCGGCCGTCGTACTGCACGGCGGCAACCATTTTGTTCTACAGCAGCCACCATTTTGGGCAATCGCAGTAAGACTGACGCCATTTTGCTCATGTGCAAAATGGCCAAAAAAAATAAATAAATTCCAATTGTTCTGGCGAATGAACATTTGAACAATTGTTTGTTCTGATTTTTGCCAGAATGGATTGACCAAATGGATTCAAGTTGGAAACAAAACTTCAATCCTAGCCAAACCCTAATAGCAGCCCTGCATCTTTATCAGCACAAGATTCCCAGGGATTGGACAGTGTAAGGGGGACAGAATGTTTTATACAGGTCATGGGGCCTTTATTGCACAGGAGAAGGAGTGTGTGTGTCAGAAACCCTGTTTCCAAGGAAACGGCTATTACGTGTGAGGCTAAGAAGACACAAGTGAAAGGAAGTGAATCACACGTGGACTGGACTGATTTGCATAAAAAGGAACCGCCCTACATAAATAAGGGGAAAGTTTGGCAACCTGCAAGGTTTTGCAAAAGTGACCCCTGATCTCTTTGGGTTGCAGGAGTTCCCCAAGGGATACAGAGTAAGGGGACATCTGGACATGGGGAAGACAAAGGTTCAGGGTCAGCGCTGACACTGGGAGACAAGACAAGAGGGAGACTCAGAAGGTGAGAGGCTAGAGGAGAGGCAGGACTGGGAACAAGGGGTGTGCTTGCTCTGCCCAACTTCCTGCTGCCACCAGCCAGGTTTATATCCTGGCTGGCAGTAAACCAGGAAGGCATGGTAGGGCCTGGAACAAGCTGGAGGGGGTGGGGGTGTGTGGCAAGGGCTACAGCTGAGGGGAGCGAACAGGGCCAGGGCTGGGCTGAGTAAGGTAGCCGTGGTGATGCCGTGTGGAGTAGGGTTGGGTTGAAACGGACTGCCTGTTTTCACAGAACAGTTCTAGGAAAATGGAGTGGCTGTCGAAATTCTGACTGAAATTCTGATGGCTCAGAATTTTCAGTCGTCTGTTTTGTGCAGGCACAAAATGTCACCTGGCCATACCGAGCATGTGCAAAATGGAGACAGCCGTACTATGCACATGCAAAACGGAGGCAGCTGTAATGGCACCGCCGAACTGCCATTTGGCACATGTGCAAAATGGCCAAAACGTTTTCAATCGGTTTGGAGAACGAAAACCGGAACCATAGTTTGTTCCGACTTTTCTTTGTTCCTAGCAAAATGACCAGATCTGTCAAAAATGGAATCGGATCGGAAATGGACTTTCACTCCTACTGTGGGGCCAAGAGCTGCTCCAGGAACCCCATGGTTGAACAGCCAAGAACTAGGTCCTGACAGGTTCCTAAACTGCAAGTCAGGACCTCAGGTGGGGTTATGCCATCTGCAGAGCGGAGCACAATCTTGATTTCTATTTGCTGTAATTTGCTGCTGCTGAGGGTCATGAGATTGGACTTAAGTCTCAAAATGGGTTCACACAGGCAAAAGCCTTGGGCACCATCAATGCAGTCCACATACCTGCTGGTCCACTCCGACAGCATCCAACCCATCATACATGATGTCCACCCATCCGTCTTTGGAGGCCAGTACAAACAGAGACATCAGGGCCTACAAATGCAAGACAGAAGAACTTGAATAAGGTGGAAACAAGAATCAGTTTTTTCTCACAAGAATCCTTATCGAGATCTCGGTACAATCTCGATAACGGTGCCAGATCTCGATGAAATCTAATCTTAAAAAAAGAAGTGGGGAAAAAAAGATTAAAAACATGGCCACCACGGCTGTTCTGTGCATGTGAACAGCTGTTCTGTGCATCTTTCTTCCAAAAAAGTTGGTGGCATTGTTGCTGCCATTTTGGAAAAGGGCCGCCATTTTGTGCATGTGCATTAATGGAGTTTGTTTTGCGAGATGACTCGGGACAATACGCAGTACACACATGACTCCGGAGGGTAAGCAGATCGAGAAAAATAATATGACTGAGAAAGTGTTGAGAACTGGGTTTTTCTCAGTTGTCAAGTCTTGCTGAAAACTAGCCAAGAACCATGATTCTTGCCATGAACTGAGAGAAAACTGAGACTGAGTTTCAGCCCTAAACTTGAATTTAGGCTGGAATAGGGTTGTAGCTCGATCTTGGTTTTCTCTCAATTCTCACCGAGAATCATGGTTCTCAACTCATTTTTAGCAAGAATCAAAAATCGAGAAAACCCCCGGTTCTCGGCATTTTTTTGGTTGAGAATTTTTCTCGATTTACTGTGTACCGTGATTTACTGAGTGCCATATATCAATTTATCGTGTACTGCATACCGTGTACCACGTTCGTCCCGGTAATGTGCATGTGCAAAACGGCTGTCCTTTTCCAAAATGGCAGCGACGTTGCTGGCACCATCTTGGAAGAGGGCTGCAGAAATGCAGAACAGCTGCAGTGGCCACTTTGTGCATGTGCATTACCAGGACGAACGTGGCATATGGTAAACGGTACACGGCAAATCAGTATACGGTACACGGTAAACGCTGCCGAGATTCTCTCTGAGATCTCAAACCATTACCAAGAATGTTCCAAGATCTCGGTAACGGTTCTTGATTACCGTGAGATCCTTGCGAGAATGAAAACCCATTCTCACTTCAGCCCTGCACTGGAACAAGGTTTATCTGAGTCCCTGTTTTACCTGTAATGGTTCCACTTCTCTTTTCTCTTCTCTGTTTATTTTTGCAATTTGCATTTGTGCTACTATTTTACCTTGCTGATAATAGGAAGCTTCTGATGTCCGAGGTCTCCTGCCAGCAAAGACCTATCAATGTCAGATGCTGGTTCGACAATGAGGACTAATTCACAAACCTGGCTCCATTTTTTGCCCTCTGGGTTTCCACGGCTTGCTGTTAATTAGCCCCTACCATGCTGCTAAACTATGGCTGCCATCCGGCAAGTAGTTGCAAATGAATGGGATGTTACGATGTACTAGGTACAGGGTGTCGAGCCGCATTAGACAAGCTCTTTGGCTAGATTAATCTGGTTTGTTATGCAGCAGTGGAGCAATTAAATGATCCAAGAAGCCACCTGGCCGTGACTCGTTCAGAAAGGAATTGTGTGTCGGCTTAGAAACACGGTGACCATGACTTCTAAATGCAGGATATGTGTCTACAAACAGAATACAGGAGAATGAACTCACTGTGGGACTGGGGGGGAAAGGGCGTTATACAACAAGTTCCTTTGACTGAAGTGCAGAGAAACACACCCATTGCAAGCCCTGGGTTAGTGCTCCTCTACCTAACCAATTATCTGATCAGTGGAGAACAGGAGTTCTCCCCTGCACCTTCCACCCACCCACTTTGCAAGCCCCAGGGTTCACAGTGCAAGTGGGCATGATCCCAGTGCAAGAACGGTACCAAGTCCTGACTGTGATTGCTATATCTGGGTCGCTGTCAAGACTGGAGATCAGAACCGGTGCCACCCTGGAAGAGATGGCTGACTCCATGGTGCCACCAGTGTGCTCCAACTGAGGCTCTTGTTCCTGTATATTAGTCTCAGTTCCACCACCCTGCTAGGCAATGAGATGTTCCACCCACTGGACCCTGATTGGCTGATGCGCACACAAAAGCCACCTGACAGGAAGAGGAAGCCAAGCAGAGCAACACCTAGGCCCAGCGTCTGGGTGTGCTTCAACCTTGTTGCCTCTTGAACCCTGCTCCCCAGCCTGCTCAATTCCCTCTGCTTCCTTGTCGTCGGCCCTTGCTCCTAGCCTTGCTTGGCCCTGGATCCTCCTGTGACTCACGCCTGGTCCTGATCCTGGACTCGGCCCTTGTGCCTGACAGCCACTCTCATTGGGTCATGTTCAACGTATGGAAGGATCAAGAATTGTAAAGCAGATAAAACTACTGGTCCCTCAAGGGTAGAAGAAAAGTCAGAAGACTGAGAATGATGTGGGGAAGAGCAGTTAGAGAGGATGCCAACAGGTTAGTGATGATGGCATGAAGGGAAAGAGGCCTCAAAGAATTGAGCTAAATGGGCAAACAAGGGCGGCTGCTCTATGCATGTACCAAGAAGTAAGAAGGGTGTATGTATGTTCTTGCCAGAGAGATCGGCGTGTTGAACTATTTTAATCTGAAACAAAATTGGTTCTGACTGCTGGGACTCTTAAAACAGGAGTTTGTTATAAGCAGGGTTCATTCTACAGAAGTTTAACGGTGTTTATTATGGCTGTAGGGATCTCTGCAAGAAAATCCTATACGAAATTATACTTTTTTTGTTTTTGTTTCTAAAGTCAAGGAGATAAAGGAGCAAAGAAGTGGATTACCATTTCATTAATACCTGGCCGAGATTATCAAAATTATACTTGTGCCGGACCCATCTGTAGCTGGCCTCCGCACAGTCCGATCTGTTGGTGATGTTCCTGGTGTCCTCTCCTTGGCAGACAAAAAACTTCCCTTTGAAAAGCTGTGGGAAAAGAGAGAGGGGGAATTGGCATGAGCAGCTCAGAGAGAGCCAGCAGCTCACTTGAGACGGGTCCGTCCAGTCCTCATGAATCTGAAAGCCTGCGCAGAAAGCTGAACACCAAAACCTCATTAGGGCGTTCAGTCTGAGAAACCGGCACAGCGATGTTCCAAGTTTGGGTTTTGATTGAGGGGAAGAAGCCTGAAAACTCCTGAATTAGCACAATCTGGGACAAAGGAATGACTTTTTTGAAAGGGACTGGATGGCTCAGAGAACAGGGAGCGAGTTATTATTAATGATAATTATTTCTATTCACCAACAATGTGCCTGGCACGGAACTATAATTCATTAGAGATAAATCCCTGCCCCAGGGGGCTTACAAACTAGGATGGACAAGGGGAGGGGAGACAAGAGACAGAGAAACATAGGGAGAGACTGGGATACGTTAATAAACCAAAATTGGTTTTGGCCTATAAAGCCCTACACGGTCTTGGCCCCGGATACCTCAGGGACCGCCTCACCCTCCGCGCCCCAGGGCGGCCCCTTTCAGTCCACTGGGGGCGCCTTCTTGGAGGTCCCCCGCGTAAGGCGGGGGGGCCACAATGGAGAGGGCGTTCTCGGAGGCCGGGCCGCCATTATGGAACTCCCTCCCGGAGGAAGCCCGTCTGGCCCCAAGTCTGTTGGCTTTCCGCCGAGCCTGTAAGACTTGGCTGTTCTCCCAGGCCTTCGGAGGAGCAGAGGGGGGTGGGTTAATAGTGGGGGAGGGGGGGGTTAGGTTTTTTTTAGATATTTTAAATTGTGTTGATGTTTTAAATTGTTTTTATTGGTGTCGTAAGCCGCCCCGAGATGCCATGGGCATGAGGGGGCGGCAAATAAACGTAATAAAATAAATAAATAAATAAAACTAAAGGGTGAAAACAGATGTAATGCTAACTCCACTTTAACACCGCTTTCACATTTCTTATGCATGTTGCAGGGCTGTATTGGTGCCCTATGCAGCCCTGCAACATGCATAAGAAATTTTAAAGTGGAGTTAGCGTCATGTCTGTTTTCAACTGGCGTCACAAAGCCGCTGTTAGTTACAGGAGAGAAGGTGATCCTAAATGATAGACTAATTGAGGGAACATCTGGAAGCAAGCAGGCTGTGGGGTCGAGGAGCTAGGGAAAGCCAGATGGAGGAGGTAGGTTTTTAGGAAAGATTTGAAAGCAGGGACAGGGAAACAGGGTTTAAAGAAGGATTACGTAAGTTCTTAGTGTAGTCTCTGGCGTTGTGGGGTTTAGGGGTTACTGCAGTACACACGCGATGAACAAGGTAGACACCACACTCTCCGGATTGGTTCAGTGGGCTTTTATTGCACAGGGATGGAAACAGGGACAGTGGATCCAGATCTGTCTCTGCCCAGGAGAACCAGCAACACAGACCCTTCTAACTAGCTGAGATGGTTCTAAAAAAGCACTATACGCACGAAGGGCGTTTTTAGATGAGCGGGGGGAATCTAGCGGATTGACAAACCTGCTCTTAAAAAAGTCGCTCGTGGAGTGGTTACATGCAACCTCGATATCCAGGTTTTACAGATCTGATTTTAAAAATAATGCGCGATTCGCCGGGTACTGCTGTTTTCAATGGCGGATGGCGACTTCCGGTGTGTGTAGATGCTCCCTGCATGACTTTTTTAAGACTGGATTTGTCAATCCGCTAGATTCCCCTGCTCATCTAAACACACCCTAAGCATCTCTTACACAGCACAGGATAGCTTCAAGCAATGGGAAGGGTGAACAAAGGAGGAGGGGGTGAGTCAAGATGCTGATTTAATAATACCTCCTAGGGCAGTGTGAATAGGCTCTGCATCTGCAGGATCTGTAAACAAAGGGCGCTCAAACCAGGGAGGAGCCCATGACCACTAGCTTTGATTAGGAAGGCACCCTTCCAGGCTCATGCAAGGACAGTGGCTATTTGTCCTTACAATGCCTTTGCTGATTTTATCCATATATGGAGCTTTAGACCACCCTGGACTTGCCTGGGCCTGTCGGAACATGCCAACACTTAAGAGGATAGATTTGTAAATGGCTATTAGACAAGTTGGTTGAGAGGGGGGTGAGATTGCTCGGACTGTTGGGGGCTGGGAGAGAATAGCAGGGAATGGGTTTCTCCATTTTTAACTGTTGTGCATGTCAAAGCTGCTACTGGTGGAGGCAGGCTGCTGGATTTGATGGACTGTTGGTCTGACTCAGTACAGTGCTTCTCAGGGTTACTACACGGTGGGAATTCCAAGAGGGCTGAAATGGCAAACTGCCGTGGTAGCTGTTTCCGATGGAAAGAGCTCTTCAGCAATGAGCGGCACAGGGCGCTAGAGACATTCATTTTGCTGCTTCCGCCGGCACTTTCTGACATGCAGTCACAGTGTGAAAGCAGTGGAACAATGTTACTTCCGAGACATTCTGAGATTATTCCAACACTGTCTGATAATTCCTATGTTGTAAAGCAAAGGGCGCGGAATTAGCGGAATGCCGGCGGAAAAGCTGCAGAAAGTCGCGGGCAATTCTGAAATGGAATGAAATATCAGCACGGAAAAAGGAGTTGCCGCTTCAGCCCTTGACGTCTGAACAGACCTACCATGTTGTAACCCTGAGGCAATGTATGAGAGAAGCCCTGTGCACTGTCGCAGAGTTACCATGGGGTAACCCCATTCAGATGTGATGGAAATCTCCGTCAGGTGGTTGCTCCCCCCACCCCAAATCAACCTCATGGTGCTGTTTCAGGGGCTTTCTGTCAAGTTTGGAAGTACCCAAATTCTCAATGGGGCACTTTCTCAGTGGGGGACCATTGAAAAAGTGCCCCAAAGTCCTTCTGTGACTGGGATGGGGGGAATTAGGGAAGCAATCACACTAGTCCACACGTTGCCGAGGCTGATTCCCAGGAAGGGGGGCACGTGCCCTACGAGAAGAATGCCCATCAGGATAGAATATGGATCTTTACCTCTAATTAAAGAGAACAGACCCCTATCATCATAGGGCGTGGTCAAAACTGGGAAGCCAAGGTCTGCCCCTACAATCCTGGCAGCACACACTCGGGGTAAGGAGGAGGGTAAGGGGCAACATGAGGTTCTGTGCCAGGGGGATAGGGAAGGGAGTCCCACAGGGGAAGGGAAGAGGGGGAAACTCACGCAGGGACGGAGGAGGCAGCCCAAGGAAGGGGAAGGGTAAACAAGGGAACACACACACTTAGCCCACGTAATCCAATTCCTTTCACTCACAGATGTCGTCCGGATTCAAAGGGGAGGAAGGTCCAAGCACACAATTCTAAGGGTCAGGCGTTCCACAATCAAGGCAGCAATACACAGCTCAAACGGGGGGCCGGTCTCTCAGAAATCACCAGCGCCGCCGAAACCCCGGCTTGGCGGCCGGCAGCCCTGCCGAGCACTCCGGAACCTGCAGCCCCGAAGGGGGCGTGGGTGGGGCAACCCCGGTTTGCTCTTGGTCCTGCCGGGGCGGGGATTCCCTTGGGGGAGAGCCCTCCTATGGGCAGTGGACCTGACACCTTCTCAATGGGGGACCCTTCAGGTTTAGGTGAGGACACGTGTTTTCCAGTCTGGTGGATAAACCAAGGCCTTTCATCTCCACAGCTGTTGCGTTCACAGCTTTCATAGGCATTCCATCCCCATGTTTAACAGCCCTTCTCCATCCAGCATTAGGCTTTACACAAAAAGTATAATCTTTAAGATAATCTTTGCAAATATTCCTATGAGCAGACTGTAAGAACAGACGCTGGTTGTTATACAAGAGTCGATGGATAAGGTGCTGAACTTGGACCTGGGAGGTCAGGGGTCAAATGTCACCCTAGTCAATGAACTCACTGGGTGGCCTTGAAAAAGTCATTACCCCTCAGTCCCTCATCTGTAAAATGGGAGTGTGTGTGTATGTCTGTCTCTCCCTCATCCTTGTCCATCTCAGATTGTATGCCCACTGCGCAGGGACCTGTCTCTAATAAAATCGGTGACTGTAAAGCTCTGCGTATGCCTAGCAGCGCTACAGAAATAAGTCGTCGCAGTAGTATACCAGGATCCTGATTGTGAACTTGTATACACTACAGTGCCATTGCCCCAAATGGAAGGCCTGGAGCTAAAGTTGTTCAGATTCTCTCTTTTATTGGACCAACTTCTGTTGGTGAGCCAAGAGTGCCGCTACACCAGAGCCCTGGAGTCGAAGGGTGTCTTTAGACACAACAGGGATCAGGGGTTTAAGATGTTTGCCTTGTGACGGTGCGTTATGTCTAAGCACCGTCAGTATTTTTGGGCACTGGCCTGCCCCCCATTAATGCCTCGTTGGTTGCATGGATGTCTCAGGGGCGGCAGTTGAGTGTTTTCCCTCTCCCCGTGGCCAACGTTGTGTCAAAAGAAATCAGGTAGTGTGTTCACAGCCATTTCCGGTCTGTACGTCCCGATTCCTCCCTGTCTGCCCTGAATCCTTCACTCCGCGCCGCAGCCAAGCAGCCTGTTTCTTGCTGCGCGCGGACAGCTCTTTCCTTGCTGCGCGCTCTCTTTGTGCTCTCCCAAAGCACCCGCGGTGGGGGAGCAATGAGCTCTGTGAAGAATGCACAGAGCAGGATCTGACCACTCTCCTGCATGGAACTGCAACTCCCATAATTCCATGGGGCTGCTTCGGCAAGGAGAATTTCGGTGTGAGGGAGAGGCAGGACTCCGATTAGCCCCTGGACATGGAAAGGCAGCTGTTGCGTCTAAGTAATGCAACGTATTAAACACAGGGAAACACGCGTGGCTACACAATGGTGTCAACACACATTCAGCCATCCTTTTCTGTTGTGTCTAAAAGCACCCTAGGGAGCCCTTGTGGAATGTGTACATAGGGGAATGGGTGACTAGCAGCCGCTGAAGGCTTGCTAAGTGTCTCAGGGGGTCCATTCTGTCTTCTGCACCAGGGCCCATGCCAACCTAGCTATACTTCTGCCCCGGGTGGCCCTAAAGTTTGCATACCCTTGCCCACAGACGTCGGCTCAATAAACGATGCCATCTGAACCAACTGGTCTTCACCTCTCCCATTCGCACTGGCAAAACTCAGTGACGTCAAACCGACACCAGCTGAAAGCAGCATTAAGCCCCATGTGCTTAATTGTAGACGTGTCACTTTCTGCATGGTAGGGATAGAAAATGGAAGAGCACGATGGACTCTGGCATAGCGGCTGAAATCGGAGCATGCTAGACACCTAAGCAATCGGCTTTCGCTGCGCGGCCTTATCTCGGGCTGCTTCCTTGGGTCAAAGGGCGCTTTTAAACGAGCATTCGTAAAAGCCGTCTCGCTACTTTGAAAGACGGCCGATGGCCGATGCGGAGGTGAGGGGGAAGGATTCCAGGGCCGGCGTGACGCGCGAGAGACGCGGCTGCAAACGGTGTGAAGCATTTAAACAAACCGGAAGAAAGGCGGCTGTTTAAAGGCTCGGCTGCGAATTTTGTCTCGTTTAAAAGCGCCCTAAGTATCCCTTCCATTCGACTCCCTAAATACTCACTTTACACCTAAAACCCCTTTTATGTTCTGTCTGTTCCAGGCAAGCAAATAAACAGAACCTAAAGGATCAACGGCTTGAGACAGAACTCGGTGCCGCCGGCACCAGCCCGGCCGCTCCTGCCCCTGGAGCAAGACGCTGACGGGGATCTCTAAAGAAAACACATTAAGTGCCAGTCAGATGCCTGGGGCTTTGAAAATCAGATGAAAGGAAACTGAAATGAATATTTTTTTTCTTCTTCTCCTTATTGATATGAACCAGTTGAGATAGAAACTCTTTCAGTCTCCACTGGTCTCCTGGAGATGGAGATGCTGCTGCTCACTGCAGGCATTTTGCTTCAGCCCCTATGCCTCCACGCACCCAGCAGCGGACTCAAGGGTCTATATTATTTTCACAAGCTTCTAATGATGAGAACTGTCAGAACCCTGCATTGTTTGCTGCTGGCCTAACATTTCCTTTCAGCTTAGCCTCCTCTTACGGAGCTGTAAGAACATCAGGAGTGCCAGATCAATGGTCCAAGCCAGCCTAACATCCTGTCTCCGACTGTGGCCACCCTTGGTCCCTTTGGAGAAGTACCCGGTAGATCACAATGGAGTGAAACATTCCCTGCCGTTCACTCCCAACAGTTAGAGGCTGTGCCCCCTGACCTACTCGACTAATTGGGTGTAAACCGATGGACACGGAGGCTGCCTGCCCTCGGAGCTGCTCCGGGGTTGCACCCCCATGTCTGCCCGCTTGCAGCCCCAACGCTCTAGGCTGACGCCTGCAACTCTGCGATGCTGTCAGGGGCAACAGCCAGCCAGGTGCGGAGCTGAACGCATCGGTCTGCCCAGCAGACAGACAGCGGTGCCACTTCAGGCCACTGCCCCGAGTTTGGCCGGCCCGCTCTGCTGGCGGTGGTGCTCCGGGATGTTCTGGGGCACCAACAGCAGGGCTGCTGCCCCTGGTGGAGGCGCCTTTAGACAGATGGACCAGCCCCCGAGTGACACAGGCAGAGCCAGGGCTGTCGTCCATCCCAAAGTCCCCATAGTCATTGGTGGACCTATTCTCTAAGAACTTATCCAATCCATGTTTAAACCCAATTATGCGACTGGCTTTCACAACATCCTCTGGCAGTAACTTCCACAAGTTGATTGTACGTTGCATGTAAAACGACTCCCTTAGGTTTGTTTTAAATCTGCTGCCCGTTAGTTTCATGGCATTTCCACTAGTTCTAGTATTATTTAAGAGGGTCAATAGCAGTTCCCTATTTATTTGTTCCATGCCACTCATGACTTTATAAACTAGTATCATATCCCCTCTCAGTCGTCTCTAATCTATCGAGTCTCTCTTTGTACAGAAGCTGCTCCATACCTTTGATCATTTTCGTGGGCATATGGAATCTTTTGGCCATGGAAAAACTATCCCCACCAGGTGTGCACACACAAAGAGAACCCATATTGGGGAAATTTGGGGCCCCTTTCTATCTTACCCAGGGTCTCCCCAACCACCAAGCCAGAATATTTAGTTACATTCTTCAAATATGAACTATATGAAGTAAAACTAACAGTTTGGGCATAATGTCCTCCTCACAAAATAAACCATTAAGCCAGTGTTACTCCAATATTTTTCCAGGTTGGCCGGGTTTTAAAAAAGGCATAACCTCTTGGGCCAAACAGTTGATTTGCATACATGTGCATGAAATTCAATATTTATTTATTTATTATAAAATTTGTATGCCGCCCTCTTGTCTGTGGAAAGAGGGGAGGTCGGTGGCTAGGCGGACGTCCGGTGGGAGGGAGTTCCACAGCCGCGCCGCGGCCACAGAAAACACCCTCCGCAAGGTCGACACCCAAGAAACCCCAGGGGACCTCGAGGAGGGTGCCCCCGGCCGACCGCAGGGGTCCATCCAGGATCTGGCGGGTTAGGCGGTCCTGCAGATAGGCTGGGTCCAGTCCATTTAGGGTTTGAAGGTCAACACCATTCACAATATGCACATTTATGACCATTAGTAGAGTTATCAGGGCAGAACTAAGGGGTTAAAGGACAGAGCAGAGGGGATGAGGAGTGAAAGGGGATAAAGTGGGAAGATTAGGGGAAGAACACAGAGAGCAGCTAGGTAGGTGGCCTGGACATATGACGCATGTAAGGGAGGGGGAATGAGAGGCCGGGCTAAACTAAACTATCAGCTCCAGCAGCTCGGGCTGAGTTGTCTGTGTGCAGCAGGGAGCTGGGGACCACAGAAACAGCCTCCAAGGGTCAGCTTTGGCCCCTGGGCTGCCTACTGAGGAACACTGCATGAAGCTCTGTGGATCCCTCATCTGCAATGCGTGATTGTTGAGGTTTTGCCGTAACTGGTCCTTAATAAAAAGTGTGTCAAAACAAAATAAAAAACATGAAAACCCAAGGCAGCAGTTTCCCAGCTTTCTGTTTTCTATTAAGTTTAACCCTGGGAGAAAGGTGGAGGCAATATCTCCTGTTATCTCCACAGCTCAGATGTTTAATAGTTTCCTTGAGGCAGAGAGCTGGGATTCCCTAGTGGGATGCGTTATGGAACACAGCAAACGCATTAAACACAGGCCCAAACACTGCTCTTCCTTGCCTCAGCATGAGGGAAAGCAGAGCTGCAGCTTGGGGTGTGTGTCATTGCAAAGGCTCTGTCAGTCAGTACGAGTCTCTACAGCAAAGACACTTCATTGCTCCTCCTAGCAAGAGCAGCGTCCACTCCCTGCTCAGGCTTACACACTAATCAGCTTGAGAGGGGCTAGAAACACCTGCTAGCCCAGTCACAGACCAGGTCTCCATAAGGATTTGGTACAAAACAGGGCTGAAAACAGGTAGCAAAATTGCTATGTGTGGGTAATTCCAACATTTCAAGAAATGGCATTGAGATTCCCAACTATTTCCCACTTACCGATATAGGAACTCAACCTCCTGAAATACCATTGCGAATTACCAACTTTCCCCTCTGTTATCGTCTTTCCGATTTACTGATTTTGCGCATTAGTGAGTTTCAATTTTACTTCTGGGATTCCATTGGTTTAGTTGTTTACTGTATTTCTTAGCCAGTTGTGAAGTAAACAAACACAGGGACCGTTTGAACGGAATGGAGAGAACACAGACGGAAATTATGGTATTATGTCAGGAATGGAAATGGATGGAAAAGCAGCAAATGGAAACCCAAGAAACCAGTAAATGTTAACGGGAAAACAGGAAATTGACTGGGAAGTCGATAGGTACTGCTCAGTTCCCTATTTGACCAAGATGGGAAAATTTGGGGACCAGTGAATTTTCTTCTTCTTTTTTGATGAGGCAGACAGTCCAGTGACGGTTTGTGCCTCCTCCGTCTGGGCAGGATTCAAAGGTTTTGATGGACAGCTCCTGCTTAGAGGAAAAGCCAATCCTGCCAGCTGCCGTCCAGTTACTACCTAAGCTAAGAGCTACTGAGAACTTGTAAAAAAACCAACCAACAAAAAGCATAATAGAAAGTGGCTTCCATA
This sequence comes from Sphenodon punctatus, assembly GCA_003113815.1. NCBI lineage: Eukaryota > Metazoa > Chordata > Lepidosauria > Sphenodontia > Sphenodontidae > Sphenodon > Sphenodon punctatus. Next base: position 13,248,825 of record QEPC01011341.1, on the reverse strand, counting down.
GAAAAAACACTTTCTGGATAGTCACAACTCAACTCTAGTTAGAATTCAGGAAACAATAGCTGAGAAGAACAGAAAAAACAGGTGACTTCGCCAGAGCCAGGAGCAAGTCTGGGCAGGAACAAGCTGTCCATCAAAGCCTTTGGATCGTGCCTATTTGCCTAAAGGGAAAAAGTACAACCCATCACTGGTCTGTCCACGACAGAGAAAGACAGAGAAAGTACCTGGCAGGTACCACAAATTCAATGGTAGTTCCATTTGTGTGGATACTCGTTTCAGCTTTCGTCCAAAGACCATGCTAGATAGATAACCCTCTTTCTGGGTGCATTTGGCAGCAGCTACCATGCCCAGAGGGTGAATAAAACAGGAACGAGGAAAGAGATTTGTGCAGGAGGAACATGTATGTCTGAAATCTTTGGCTTATTACTGATTTGCACACAAAAGAATTTGGCTGTTTTTACACAGACACTAACCTGTATTTAAAATCCCAGATTCTTAATCCTGGGTTCCTGTTTACACGGACATTTACAACTCAGAATAATAATAAATCTAGGATCACAGTGTTCATGGTTAAGGTTTAGACTAACACAGATGACTGAAAAATCCCATGGTGCTTCGCTGCTGAATTCCATCACCTTCTTCCACTGTGACGGCTAATCTATGCACCAGGTTTGGGGGAAGAGACATCCAAACACTGATTTCCTTGCCAGAGCCCCAGAAAGTGCTGACAACCATAGAGACGTTCCTGGGTAGAGAGAATGTTTGCTCTTTCTACTAATCTCTATGCTCAGTTCGGATTTACAGTTTACACAGATGTTAACCCGAGTTTATTTGATCCTGGGTTACATAAATCCTGAAAATGAGGATTAAATAAACCCAGGTTCAACCTTAACCCTGATATTTTAAACTAAGATTAGGTGTTTACACGGGCATTTAAACCTGGGTTGAGAGACATTATTTTGGATTTAGCATCTATGTAAAAACAGCCTTTGTGACGGAGAACCAACATCTGAAGGAACCACCAGATTATCAAGTCTGATCCTCTGTACGTGATGGGCCACCATGTCCCATTCTACAAAACTCCACAAAACACCAAACCCAAACAGATTCTGGATTGTTAACAATGAATTCAAAACACAAGTGTCTCCTTGCTTGGAAAGAAGAGCCTGACAGACGCAGGAATTTGCATGTGATGAACCGGGAGGTACTTTGCTTTGGATTCTGGGAAACTGGAATGCAAATTCCCCTCCATGCGACCTACCTGGACTCCCAGGATCCCAAAAATGATGAAGAAAGCACAGCAGATCACCACGATGTTCCCAATGGGCTTCAGAGATGACATTAGGGTCTCTACCACCAGCTTCAGCCCTTGTGCTCGACTGATAACCCTGAAGAGGGAAAAGAGAGCCTTGACACAAGCAACATGTTAGCAGCATGATGGTAGCACTCCTCTGATTGCAGCCATGCTTGAAGGAATGAGAGCAGATGGGCTCCAGGCACACAGTCATTTGAAATGGTGGCTGGCTCAGAAAACAAGATGGTCAGTGCTGGATCCAAAGACATTGAGGCCCTGTGCAAAATGGCGGCATACCCGCCCATAAGAAGGTCCGACAGACACACCCTGACTAATCCATTAGAAAAACTGTAATTAATTTTTGATGCTCAATTAAACATTGCATCCCATTGTGGGACCAGGGCTCCCTGCATTGCAGGCTTATATGTTACATGTATGTTGTTCCCCTCCTGGACCCTCTGAAGGGCTCCCTCCGTGCATCCAAGGCTCGGGAAGCCTGCATTTTACACTTCTGCTTCTCTCACTCGTGTTATCATTTCAAGTTTTGTCAGAGTCTCTATGTATTGGGGAGTCCCTCCCCCAACGCACGGGGCCCTGCACAGTCTGCAGTTGCCTGGGTTCCACCCCAAAGAGAGTACAAGAGATTATGAAAGGACTGAACTTTGGGGACATTTGGAAAGACAATGGAGATAAGGAATGGAGAGAAGGGAAAGTGCCAAAGGAAAAAGAGTCAGACCTTTTGACGCCAGCTGGCTTTGAACCAAACTCAAACAGAAGAAAAATTGTGAGGTATCTCTGTCAGGAATACAGGGTCTCTCTGTCAGGTACTTATAGGACCTCATTATTGTAGCTTCTCAGCAGTTATCGTCACAAACCCTAAGTAGGGAGGTCCCCATTTTAAGATGGGGAACTCGGAGACAACGTGACTAAGAAACCAAGACCAAAGTCACCCAAGGTCACACACGCACATTCTGGTAGAGCAATGACTTGAATCTGGATAAGCCTCATTATTTTCCTCCACCTTTCCAGTTACGTCCTTTTACAATATTAACACAAAACTGATTTTAGTAACATCCTCCAACAACCCCATGAAAATCCCACCCCCTCACGCTGGAGAAATTCAGTCGTCATCCATTCGACTTATTGGTTTTTGTACACAGATTCTGGCAGCATTTTTGAGCCTCATCCATCAGATGTGGTCCCTCTGGCCTCTTGTACAATACTGTGCTGCTGCCAGAGACTGAAAGGATGGTTTTAATCTAACCCGCTGTCACTCCCAGAGTCATTCCCTGATTGTCATCTTCAAACAAACTTGCCCTCTGAGGACAGACTCCTGGGCCAAACTCCCTCCCACTCCCCGTTGCTTTGACAAACCAAGCTTAATCAATTTAAAAAAATTTCTGTGTTGAATTAAATAAACCAATCTCACTTCTCATCTCCATTCAACCCTTTGGATCCTGTCTCTGCCGGTATCGTGCCACATCTGCAGATGGATACACTTTGTTTCACATTTTTCTCTCATCAACCCAACATGTGAACAGAAATGGGCCCACTGCTGATTCCAGTCAGGAACCAGGCCTTTAAATGGCGTCTCCAGGGCATTAAAGCAGCCTTCACTCTGGCCCCAAATCAGCCTTATAGACTCAGAGCCCCTTTATTACAACTAGATCACATTCCCTGTTCCTCAATTGGCCACTCCAGGTACTTAGGTTCACCCAGAGAAACACAGGCATTCCAGGCTGACCCAGAGAAACTGGGGCTCCCTGTGGAGGTTCTCGGTCAACACCTGAAGCCTCCGAGTGAAAACCAGAGAGGCGATGGAAGGGGCGGGGGTGCAACCCAGGCATGACAGGACTGAAGATGGACAGGCAGTGAAACGTGGCTAGGGGTAGAGTAGCAAGGCCTGTTGTGAGGAGAGGCTGGGCATGAGGCAGTGGCACAGGAGAACTGGCCACTGCTTTGGAGCACCCAGGGGTGTCGGTTTGAGGTTGGATCCTGACAGGTGACAACCCCACGTCCTAGATGGCCCCACCCTTGCAGTTCCTAACTCTCCCCGCATTACTACCCCTCCATCCTACTTTACCATTGATTGACACCCTTTAACCGTAGATATTTAGACTGCCTTTCTACCAGTGGAGTAACAGCAGCACAACATGTGTGGGTAGGTCAGCTCCTCCCCCTAGAATATTCTGTTGGAAATACATTCCTTTGGTTGCATCCCCCCCTAAGCACCTCATCCTGTTTGTTTGCTAGAAACACCAGGAGTAGACAGACAGATCAGGGAACCCTTCCCCCATCCTATCTGTCCTACTCCTGTCAGGACCTGATTGGTCAATCTCCTCCCCCAGGAGATTGCTCATCTCTTTGTGTCTCAGAGAGCTTCCTTCCTCCCTCTTGAACACACCTAGTCTTAGGACTTAGCATAGATGTAGGCCTTTCCTATCCTACATGTATTTCCTAATAAAGCTACTTAAGCTTAAGTATGCTTCCTGCCTGCTTATTGATGATTAGCTACTCACACTCCTCTGTAAACTCTGCATTGGGCAAATGGATGCAATGATCTCACAGTCCTTGCATTTCCAACATATTCAAAGCCTTCCCTCCCCACACCAAGACAGCATCAACTCCACCCATGCATCCGCCTTCAAAGGCATGAGCGATCAGAGCGGTGCTAACTTCACACCACTGTTGTGGCAGCCATGGTGGAAGCGTGTGCGTACCTGCATGTGCACATGGAGGCATCCCTTCCCTGGGCACATCTCATGGCATGTGGTTGTATTTGATGTTGTGCATGGGAAGTGTGTGATTTCACAAAAGGGGAAACAGAGGGTCTTTATTTTGCCAACTGTTGTTTCGACTGACATGGGGTGTCAGAAAGCCGGTCCGGGGGGCTAAATTCAGCCCTTGGCTAGTTTTTACTTTGCCCCTTTCCAGTTTCTGAATCTGGCTTCCTACAGGGAAGCACTGAAAGACTGAGCTTATGGGAAGGGAGCAGAGATGAGGGCATGTACCCGATCTATGTCACAGACCCATGATTCGGACGTTCCTCTTCCCAGTAAATGTGCCAGCGCGCCTGGCCGGAGGGTCAGTCTTCTGGGGCTGATTCCTGGGCACGGTCACTCATTGCCCAGGCAAGTCTGGGTGCTCCGAGTTAGCGTTATTAAACATGAAATGCTAATGGACCCACCCCTGCAACACGTGAAAACATCGTTCGGCCCCTGAGGCCTATCGCCGCGGAACAGAACAACATGTCCTTGAACTTTTCAACTTCAAAGCGCAAGGAAAACATTAATTAGTTAAACTTCATGAACGGAAAACATGGCCAATTTTTAAAATGAAGAATGTCAACGTTCTACAGTTTTTAGAAATGGCTGCAGCTAGAGCAAACACTACTGTAGAGAACGGACTGCAGGCAGCCACTGGTTAAACAGGGAGGGATGGTGGGCTGGGGGAGGGCAGAACCCAAAATATGGGTCAGGACTGCCAAGTGGGGTGATGCAGGGGGTTATATGCCATTTGCAAATAGAGTTGCCATCCTGAAGGATATCGGATGTACTTGGCACGTCTTTCTTGTTATCGAGGGTCCGCAAGTCTCAATGTGGGGTCACAGAGGGGGAAGGTTTGGGACTACTCTGGCGGTGGCAGCAAAATATTTAGCCAGCCCTGGTCACAAGAGGGAAGGAATTAAGAAGGGGATTTTCCTCTGCGCCCCAAACCCGCGGTTGGAAGGGGGGGGGGGGATGTGCTCCCTCTGTTTCCCCCGTTCCTACATCCACATGCTGAGAACTTCCCTCGCAATCCCCCTCCTCCCCCCAGTCAGTAACCTTTGATATGATGGCCTCTCTCTCCGGCACTGCATGGAATTTCATAACTGTAGATGAGATTATACAGGAAGATGCACCGGCAATCGATAGGCAAGACAGAAGCAAGCAGGATAATAAAGCAGCTGGAGGGGCTGCTTTATTATCCAGCCAAAAACAATGCGTTCCAAGGGCAGCGCTGCAGCAAGAGGTCACGTTTCTCTTTATTTGACAGCCATCAAGCTGTTTAAAACTAAGCCCCCACACTCTGCTTGTGCCCAGTCATATCTGGATGATGCTAGCGTTTGAGAGTTCAGGGGCTACGGCCTATTTTTTGACCTGGCTTTGGAATTGTATCGTAGAATCAGAGTTGGAAGGGATCTAGTCCAAACACACCCCTCTGCTCGGACTGGGATCATTTGGAAGGCTTTGCCCTCAAAAAGGAAAGCGTTTCTGCTTGGATCCTGCAAAGGGCGGAGTGTGCTAATCTGATCTAGACACACTGGGGTTCAAGAGCGCAAGCTGTCCTACTCACTTTGAGGGGACAGTCAGGTGCTTAAGACTAACCACGTGCTTCACTGGATCAGGTTAGAGTGCTTAGGGTCTGTGGGATAAAGTGATAGCTCATCTTCACATTACATTACTCTCTCCCTGAACATACACGGTCTGCTCCCTCCCTTCTGATCTTTACATCTCTCCTACAACTTGACTTCCTTCCATTAGGCTTTTCTCTTCTCCTCACCCCAACAGATTCCTGGTTTATGACTGTCCTCAGGATCTCTCTCTAACTTAGCTAAGCCCATGCATCTACAATTTCATGACTGTACCCCTCTCTCTCCCTGGGGGAAAACAGACATGCATATAACTTCGCTTTAACATTTTGCATGCGTGTTGCAGGGCTGTATTGGAGCCCTGTGCAGCCCTGCCTGCAACATGCATAAGAAACGTTAAAGCATCTTAAAGTGGAGTTAAGGTGCATGTCTGTTTTCACCCCCATGTGCCCTTCTCGTTGACCATCCTAGGTAAGGGACCTGCCTCTTACTACA
>QEPC01011341.1:13191639-13241825 GCA_003113815.1 Sphenodon punctatus | reverse complement strand
GACTGTGAGTGATCCAGAGGAAAGAGGTGCCGGGGGCTGGGAGGGGGAGAGAGGCCAATGGTCTTCATTAAAAGCCCACAGTCAAGCTTTATATACTGGGCACTGCATTTGCTCAGTTGATATATTTCTGACTGGCTACACTACATGCCTAAGGAAGGGCCCCGCGTGCCCTGGAAACATGCGTATTTCCACCAACAGCAGCTGGTTCAAGAAAAGAGCTCATTCTTCAGATCACTTTGCTTCCCTCGCTAATATGCTCAGCAGGAAGTGACATTTCAGCACAGCTTTCCAGTCTAATTTCCTTCCCCCCCAGGCTCTGTCACCCCCCCCCAAAGCAGGGGTCACTATGGGCCAGTGCATTGTGATGACACAACAGCACTAAGGGGGGCTGTGAGGAACTGCCTAGTACAACAGCAAGCATCAAGATCTCACAACAGTTAGAAGGCTCCCTTGAGGGCGGGCAGCTAGACGGCAGCATTAGTTTGGTACACAGTAGGGCTGCACTGAATGGGTGCGCCGAGTAATGGCCAGGTTCCAAGTACTGGGAGTGAGTCCTCGGCTGTCACTCAGAACTTCCCCCAAGGACCCAGACATCAGAACTCCGACCCTCGGAGAATACGCGGAATTCCGAGGAAGGGGCCAGAGGCTAGAGGAAGCCGAGGGGAAGAATGGGCCAGGGGAGAGGGGGTGTGGGCCTATCAGGGGCTGAGGGGATGGAGTACTCACCCTCCAGTGACGTGTGGCTTCCTCCGAGCTGGGTAAAAAAAAATATTTTTTTTTGGGGGGGGAAGCTAGGTATGCTCCAAAGGGCCAGATGGCCCCTTCTGAGCATGCTCAGAACTTTTCAAGATGGTGCCCACAGTGTGGTGACAATGGAAAAGATAAAGAAATATTCCTCTCTTTGTGGCCTAACATTTATTTCAAATGTCAGAAGTGGGCAAATTGTGGCTCTAGAGCCAAATGCGCTTCATTGGCCCCCTTGGGGTAAATGGATGCGGCTCTCGGGATTAGGAAACTTTGCCCACCATTGCCGTCTGTCAAAGGTACCAAGAAAGAAAGAAAGAAAGAAATATGGGCATTTTTCTAAACTACTCCACTAACAAAACCCCAAAGGCTGATGTGTGTGAGCTTTTCTCCCACACTAACTTTCAGCTAAAGGGAAAGAAATAAAGGAACTTGTTAAAATGAAGCCTTCCTTAACTGCCTTGAATGCTTTCTTCTTATTCTTTCTCTCTTTTTAATTAAAGGTTAAAAGGATTTTAATGGTGATTGCTACAATGGGCATTTGCCATGGTAACTAAGGAAACCCGGGTCTCTGCTCTCCAACCATGCTCATCTTTTTAACGTTCTATGCTTACAGGGCTATATTAACTCCTAGGAGTCCCTGGGGCCATTCTTCACATCAAATTAATAGGACATCTTGCAGCGTCACTAGTCAGACCCATGCCTCTTCTGTGCATGAAGTTAGGAAATACATGCTGCAGTGCACCAACCACTTACTCCACCAGCATTGTCCATGGTGGCCCCCCCTTCCAGTTCCAGGATCTGGACCCTGGAGCCAGGTCCTACCCCAGGTGCTGAAATAATGAGCTCAGGGGGAAGCGATGAGGGCATGTACACAAAGATAGGGGGACAGATCCATGCTCTCTGGACTCTCCTCTTTCTGAGTGCACTCCTTAAGCTCCCTGCCCCCAACTTCTTTGGGGCTCTCGAGGCTTGTACTCATTCTTAAAGTGGCCCCCGGGAGGGAAAGCGTTCTCCACCTCCTACCTACAGCATCACAGACAGATGCTTCTCCATCGCTGTGCTACGCTCACACACAAAGAGAGCCCCATCACCGGCCAGTGCAATTATTTCATGCAACACACAAGAAATCATCTTCCTTACACAGTCCATTCCTTACCAAAATGGGTGGCAGAAGCTCTGGCCCTGACCCTCTCTTTGGCCTAACCAATTCCATTCCCTGGTCACTGAGCCGCTGAAGTGAGCTAGCCAGTCTGGGAAAGCCTTGAGGTGAGCTTCCCAGTATCCTGCTCACTGAGCTCTCAGTTACACATTCCCTGCTTAGCTTCTGCTCCCAGCTGACTAGTTAGCCACAACTGTTGACCCTTTACAACCTCACCGTCACTTGCCAAGGTTCACTCTGGCCCTCATTCTGCAAACACTTACATATCACCTGTTACACTTCCCTTAACTTCAGTGCAAAGGCACCAGCAGAATTACTTTCAGGGGAGGCACAGGGTGGGAGAGCTGCTTTGCCCCACCCCTTTCCGATGTGACCACACCCCTTTTCTGAGGTCAGGACACGGAAGGGGCGTAGCCATGTCAGAAAGGAGTAATGTGACCACACCCCTTTTCTGAGAGCCATGATGTCAGGACACGGAAGGGGCGTAGCCATGTCAGAAAGGAGTGATGTGACCACACCCCTTTTCTGAGAGCCATGATGTCAGGACATGGAAGGGGCTTAGCCATGTCAGAAAGGAGTGATGTGACCACACCTCTTTTCCAAGGGTCACGGTGATGTCACAATGCTTGGAAGGGGCGCGGGCAGCTGCACGCCCCTCCCCTCCCAATGCCCATGCTTCAGTGGGAGCTGGATCAGACCCTCCAAGTACCACAAACTAAAGCAATCTCAGCATTCCCACAAAATTCGTGTTCGTTCCAATAGGTCAACCGTAGTCATTCCTGGGGCCTCATCAATCGTGCCCAAAACTCTGCTGATTTTATTGCCTGCAAACCCCATTATTTTTTGATTCACCGCTCTGGTATTTTAGGGCTGAACGATCCAGCTGATTCAAGCCGGGCAGCCATTCCAGCCTCGGTAGACGCCACCTGAGGCTGCAGTAAGGACAATTTCAGCTTACGTGTCAGGCGCGTGACCAATGGAGGAATTGAAGTTAAAGTTGTGGTTTTTTCTTCTTCTCCCCATGATGAAAAAATGCTAATCCCTCTGAGTTCTGCTGGCTTCAGCAGCCACACAAGCTCTCTTAAAACTCCTAGCGTGTCGAGAACTCTAAGAAACTGCTGTCAAGCTCATCTCTAGCTGGAACACATTTGCTCTTGCTACATCTGCTCACCTGATCAGAGCATTCTGCAGGAAGAAAGTGGCTGACCAACATTAATGCAGATCTTCCAAGATGGGATAGATAAATAAATAAATATAGTGATAATATGGCCAAGGAGAGTGTACAAAATGACTATTTCATACTGCAGCCGAATGAAGAGTGAATAATTTATACATCTGCTTTGGAAGCAGAAGCCAGAACTCTGAAGAGAGGGAAAATGGCATTGAAACCTCTCCAAATTAATTATGAATGCATTTTAAATTTTGGTTTCTCTTGCATTTAAACGTGTAGTATTTGATTCCAGCAACAGCAGTTTGTACATACTAGGCAGGCAGGAAGATTACGTATAGAATTTTTATTTTTGGGGTGGGGAGAAAAGCAAGAAAAAAAAACGGACTAATATTTTAAGTTCTACAACAGCTTGGTTTCTGCATCTTTCTAAGCTAGAAGCCACCTGCTACTAGTTCTCTTTGCGGTGGCAAAAGCCATTGATTGCCTGAAGGAAGAGAGGAACAGATGTTTGCTCTGTGCGGAGCGCATCCTGACAAGAACTCCAGTATACGGGGAGGTCGTAACGAGCAAGGAGCACACTGGCCAGTTTGTTGCCCGGGGAGTCGCCGGGTAGGGCTGAAACGAGAATCAATTTGTTTCCCGTGAAAATCTTGTGAGGATCGTTACGGCGATTCGGGATGATCTCAGTAACGGTGAGAGATCTTGGCACGAATCTCATCCACAATTACTGTGCACCGTGATTTGCTGTGTACTGTATTATTATTATATTTTATTAATGGCGTGGCTGCTGGTCATTGCCAAAAATAATACCGTATATCGATTTACCATGTACCACGCTCATCCCGGTAATGCACATGTGTAAAATGGCCACCGCAGCTGTTCCGCGCATGCGCAGTCCTCGTCTAAGATGGCAGCGCTGCCGCTATTTTAGAAAAGGGCAGCTATTTTGTGCACGTGCATTACCAGGATGAACACGGTACATGGTAAGCAATACATGGTAAATCAGTATACGATACATGGAAAACGGTACATGGTAAATCACGACAAACTGAGATAAATTCTCGACTGAGAAAGTGTCGAGAACTGGTGGTTTTCTCGATTATCGATTCATGCTAGAAAATAGCCGAAAAGTGTGATTCTCTGTGACAATCGAGAGAAAACTGAGATTGCGTTTCAGCCCTATTGCTGTGCGCGCTGAATGTTCACTTGATTCCAGCGGGACCACGCTTTCCCTAGCTCCTCACCCTGCAGATTGCTCCTTTGTGCAATCTACAGCCAGCATAAGATGGTCTTACACCATCTTATCCTCCAGGATTACCCTTGTAACTATTATTTAATCCTCCAGGATTACCCTTGTACAGCCCCCCTTGTAACTATTATTTATTTAAATTAACAGCCCGCCCTATCACAAGGGCTAAGGTGGGTTGCAGCATAAGACAGAACATAAAAAACATCAGAAATGTAAAGTCCAATAAAAATACCACCTTCCCCCTAAAAAAAACCCTTCCCTGCTAGAGCCTAGCCTCACCCGTCAAACGTCTAGCTGAACAGAAAAGTCTTATACTTCCTCCGGAAGATGCTGGGGCTCGGACTTTGGTGAACGTCCAGAGGAAGGGAGTTCCAGGGCTGTGGACTGGGACAGTCACCAAGAACACCTCGCTGTGGGCCTTAGCTGTACAAATTTGACGAAACAGTGGAACTACAGGAGGTTGTTCTCAAGAGACCTTAAAGGCTACGATGGTACTTAGGGGAAGACTGGAGGCGGTATTTCAGATCCATAGGGCCCCACTAAGCTATGCACAGGCACCTACAACTTCTCAGCTTCATGAACATGGATATCCCTGTCTCTTGGTCTGCCCCCTCTTCTTTCCTCCCCTCCCTTGCCCATCCAGATTGCAAGCTTCTTGGGGCAGGGACCTGTCCCTTGTCGTGACGATGCAGCACCAGGCATATTGTTAATAAATAAAGACAGAGGCTCAGTCTCTCTCAGGATCAGAGCAGCTGATGGCAGGTGGTGTCCAGAGCCGGAGATGCAGCCAAGGGAGTAATCATTTATTTTCCACCCTTCCATTCATGGCACGTCCCTGTTTCTTTCCGTGATTGATCTGGCAAGCCCTTCCCCATCCATCCCCCCCCCACACACACTTTCTTACCTAGCCCTATACGGCGTCCGCTTACCTCAGTGGTCTGAGCGTGCGCAGAAGCCTCAAGACTCTCAGCATTCCCAGAATTTTCGTGCCGCTGTCCGATACCATCGAGACCAGGATGTCAACAACTGAGATGAGGACCAGCATGCCGTCAAGCATGTTCCAGGTGCTTTTCAAGTAAGCCTTCCCGCCAAAGCAAAAGCCTAGCGCCACCACCTGCCAAGACACCAAATTGCAACCGGTCGTGACTAATTCAGACAATACTGCCAGCAACCTGCTGCTGATGCATTATTTACAGATAGGCAACTGCAAGTTCATAGGCATCCCAGTATAGAAACTTAATTAGACAATTCTGTAAAGTGTTATATTGGAGAGGGACATCAAAATAACATTGCAGAAAGCATCCCAGATTGTCTCCTTAACAGCTGATGTATTTTTAATTCAGTGAAAAACCTAATTGTGCAGAAGCGCCTCTAATAATGTATGGCTGTCGGCTGTCGCATGAAAGCTTGGAGCACGTGAGCGTTTTTACAGATGACTGGGGGAAGGGGAGACATGCGGCTTGAGGCTGCTGAACAGTTAATAAAGAGGGAGTAGGCTGGGCAAATACATTTAGGGGAAAGGGAGAATGCAAGAGCATGCCGGTGAAAGAATAATTAAGTAGACCATCCCATCTCTGGACACCTCAGGGGACATGCTTTTTGTCTGGGTTAGAGAGTTGTCCGTGTATGGGAGGGTCATAGAAGAGGTACGTTGGAAAGCAAGCACGTACTTGATCAAGGAGGATCTAAATCGGGGTGTGACAGTGTGGGGTCGCTTGTGGTAAGTGTTGTCCAGATCGACACCCTAGAACTCAAATCTCACCACTGGGAATTAGCAGAACAAGTCTTTATTCATATATATCTATATATATCGCAGTTCAGAGCCTATTCATATGGGCCAGTCTCTCTCTACCTACTTGCCGGGCATTCAACCCCTCCAGCCCCCTTTATTTGGCTATCAACCTAGCCAAGCACAGTCCTTTGGAAGGCAACTCTCAGGGGTCAGTTGGCTTGTCTTCTTCAGGTTACCAGGAGCTTGACTCTCTCCAGCCTTACACACAGAGATGCGCTCTCTTGCGCAGCATCAGGTTACCAGGAGCTTGACTCTCTCCAGCCTTACACACAGAGATGCGCTCTCTTGCGCAGCCAGTTACCAACTGCCTCTTCTTGTCCCAAGCTGCTTCTTATATATCCAGGGGAGGGCGTGGCCTCTTCCCCAATCCTCTGTTCCTTAAAGGGCCAGAGTCCACAGGGCCTCTGCCCTATTACATGGGAAATACAACAAAGTTCTGTTTCTTCCCCAGCCCCAAGGAGTCTCACGACACAGAGAACACATTTCCGAGGCACCTTCCTAGGTTAGTTCACTCCTTCAAGGGGGTAGCTATAATAGGGACAAGACACTGGGGCCAATGAGCCCAGGGGGTGGGGTGGGTGATAGCACGGCCCCTGCTGCTAGAAGGAGGAAGGGAAGGACCCTGTTCCATCTTCTGCACCAGGGTCCATTTCCACCACCGGACTATGTCCCTGTCCACCCCAGAGCTCTTTGGTGAGGTTAGACGCCTCTCCGAAGTCCCCGTCCCCCCAACCAGCTTCCTTTATAGCTGCTAAACCAGCTCCTCCTGCCCTGACCCTGCTGGGAGCGGATGTCTCCATGAGCAGCAGCAGCCGCAGCAGCTGGGAAGTTGTGGCTCTATGTTTAAAGGGCTAGCAGCCTGCCTTCTCACCCCCAGTGTAACAAACATTTATGAACATTCCTAAGTTCCTCTCGCTTCAGCAAGAACAAGGGACAAAGATGCAATCTTCATCCATTAACAGGCCAAAAACAGACTGATTGCCCATTTCAGATCCTCATTTCAAATCCCTGGAGATTATCCACACGTGTTTTTGTTTTGAAATCCAACGTGTTTTTGTTTTTACAACGGTCCTCTGCATATCTGATATTTCGGTTCGGTAACCACTTATTTCATTATTTTGGCTTGGTCGTTTACTTCATGTGCCATAGCCAAAATTAAATACCGAAATGACCAAAGGGACCGAGCCAAAATAAACATACAAGAATAACTGAAATGGATCTCTGATAAAATGGGAACAGGATTGCGGTTGATTTCCATTTGGTTGGACTCAGTCAGGTGAATCCACTGAATAGAGACTAGAACCACAGAACTGGAGGGGTATCTTAAAAGATCATCTAGTCCATCCCCGACAGAGCTTGTCCAACCTCTTTTTTAAAACCTCCAGCGACCGAGAGCCTAAGCAGCTTGTTCCATTGTCGCACGACTTTTACTGTTAGGAAGTTTTTCTCGATATTTAACCAAAATATAACCAAAACCTATAACGTGAGCTTGTTATTTCTAGTGTAGCAATGCAAAATAGTTCCTTGACATCTTCTTAGTGGCAAATTTTTAGATATTTGAAGATGGTTATAATGCCTCCTTTAATCCCCTCTTTGCTAGGTAAAACATACCCAGTTCTTTCAACCTTTTCTCATAAAACGTGTGTGCTATACCCTTTATCATCATTGCTGCCCTCTGGACCGGCTCTCCTTTGTCAATGTCCTTCTTAAAACGAGACTGGACACAACACACCAGGTGCGGTTGGATCAATGCCAAAGAGAGTGGAATTATTACTTCCGCTGACGTGGAAACGAGGCTTCTGTTAACGCAGCCTAAAACTGCATTAGCCACATCCCATTACTGATCATGTTCAGTTTGTGATCAATCACAATCCCGAGATCTTCTTTACAGGTGCTGCTGCCAAGCCAGGTCTCCCCCATCTTAGGGCGTTTATAGACGATCCCGCTTACAAGCGGGATCGCTAAATGCCGTGTTTCCCCACCGCGGCGTCTCTCCGTGCCGTGTCTGATGTTCAGACACGGCGCAGAGTGCGAGTGCGCATGCGCACCCTTCTGCGCATGCGCACTCTCGCACGGGACCAGGAAGTGCGGCGTAAAGCCGGCACTCCGGGAATCCGCGTCTGAGGGGGCAGGATCGGCTGCCCCCTCCGACGCGGATTAAAAAGCAGCCCAGGCATATAGACGAGCGGCAAGAAAGGCGGCTGATCAAAGGATCAGCCGCCTTTTTTGTCTCGTCTATAAACGCCCTTACACTTGTACATTTGGTTTTTCTTCCCCAAATACGGAACTTGACATTAATTATGGTTGAATTTCATTTTGTTAATTTCAGGCCAGATTTCCAACCTAGCAAGATTTTTTTTAATTCTAATTCTGTTTTCCAAAGTGTTAGCTGCCCCTCTCGGTTTTGTGTCATCTGCAAACTTGATAAGTATTCCCACCACCCCTTCATTAATAAAGATATCAAACAGCCCTGCAGGACTCCACTCGATACCTCCTTCCAGTTTGATGATGACCCATTGATGATCCCTATTTGAGAACAGTTCTTCAAGCAGCCATGAATCCACCTTGTTGTAGCATCTTCCAGACCATATTGGATAAGGTATTCACCACAAAAAAAAACCTGTTTCAGCCCCACCTCATTAAAGCAGAGCAGTAGTGGCAAGGCACCCTTCCAGCAGGGCACCAAGCACAACGGTCTTTAGGGCCCCACGGAAGCTGGACCACTTATATTGGCCACATATATGGCACTTTGTGTTTGTGAGCAAACACCAGATTGCCAAACGTTGAAGGGGGAGGGGACATGGGGCACCCCACATTTTGTTTTCACCCTGGGCCCTGCAAATTCTAAAGCTGGCACTGAATGTTTACACTTCTTCACCCCCAAATGATAATTCAGATCTTTACATGGGCTCACTGGGAACTGGGGCCAAAACGTTATAATTCCAATGCCTCTAATGCAATGTTGTGAACACACGGCATAGTCAGCTTCCTGCTCTGGGTTCATTTACCTTTACTGTCATCTCGGCCAGGAAGATGACGGTGAAGATGTAGTTCGAGAGCGTTAGGAAAATTCGTTCCTATAAAAAAAAAAAGAAAAACAAGGAAGATGATGAGAGGCAAGAACGGACTAGTCTGTTCTCTGAAGCTATCTCCCTCTAAGCCAGCAATCTCCGGACTGCTTTCAAAGTCCAAAATTGATGGCAAGCCAGAACTTTATTTGGAGAGTCAACTCATACACACAGGTTAGGTTTTAGGGTTGCAAGTAAGTGGAAAATAAAAATAAAACAGAAATTAAAAATAGTCATTTTTATTAGTTTTTTAAAATTTTTGTGTTAGTGCACCTGTCTCTTTATGAATGAATGAATGAAATTTTATTGTTGGCCGAAGGCCGTAACAAACTACTGGTAACAAATCTGTACAAAGTGTCACAAGCGAAAATTAAAACAAAGTATAAAAAACCAATCATAATTGGGTAAATAATACAATGTAGATAACAATGATACTGGGAGAAAATGTAGAATAAAATAAAACAATATCAATTCCTTTTATCATGTCCTTCTTGGGACTTAACCGACAACATTTGGGCCATGTAATCAACAAGGGCAGAACAACTAAATAATGGTAATTGGGTTCCCCGAAGCCATTGCAACACCCAATTGGGCAAAACCAACCCCTCCCAACCATTTAGGGTTATCATATCCTTAACAGCTTTGGCCAGGGGGCAGGGTCCCCCCATTCCCTTGCTAATTAATTACTATTTCCCCATTTAGATTAACCAATCTTGATTTATTTAGGGATGGTGGGCAGTAAGTATACAAACGTATATGAATAGGCACGGCCAATGCGAGGCCAAGCATGGAAAATACAGGGCAAAAATTACTTAAGTACCCTTTTGGTGTGGAACCCAGCATACGTTCTCTCCTTCGATAGAAATACAAAAGCACCTTAGGACCAAGTAACAAGCGGCTGCACGCCCCAAGGTGGTCACTCCCTCTGGCGCTCCCTTCCCAAATGGACCTACAGGCTTGAATTCGCCTGTCTAAGGGAGATAGCATTAGCGCAAAAGCTGGAGACCGATCTTGAAATTTCTGAATCAGTTTGGCATAAAAATGTGTTTAGCAATATCTCATGGGGGAATGATTGGTCCCGTAGAAAACCACTAAGATATCTGCCTCTCAGACCAGCATAAGCAGGACAGACAAAGAAAATATGCGCAACCGTCTCAACCCTGTGGAGGGAACATAAGGGGCAAATCCTTTCCTCCCAGGGAGTGCCCCTATAACACCCCTCCACTACAGCCGAGTTGAACATATTGCATCCAAATTTCGTGTACGCCTGCCTACGGAATGGATCCGTCCATACCGTAAGATAACTCTCGCCCCTATCCAAGGCGCTAATACCCGGGTAGGTGGGAGCAGCCCTCTGGGTTACCGGTCTCTTTAAGGAACCCTGACTTAGATGGTTAAAGCTGTCATATTTTCCTAGCAGCAACAACCCGGGACTTTCCCCAATTCAGGAACCTCGGGAGTGCTGGGTGCATTTTAACCCGTTCCGTGCCAGTTCCACGGTGGTCTCTCGCTTGCATTTGTTTACTGAGCGACATGTTGCTTGCAAGCCATCGGATGGGGACCAATGTTCTGTGTATGTGGAAGGAGGCTAAACAAAACTTTTGTTCCCATGCGCAAATACATCTCTAAATATTTGCTACAAAGAAGAAAAAAGACCCTAAATCTTTACATGCTCTTACACAAAGTTTGTTTATAGTTCCCATTTCAGATGGGCTTTTTTTTTCTCAGCACTAGTGACAGTTGCCAGCCTTCTTAGCAGGATATAGCTTGAATGTTGGTCATGCTGGAGAAAGAAAGAGCTATGGGTGCGATTTAAATTAACAGGCTCCTTTGCTCTCGGTCTAAGCCATTTCTTCAGTGCACCAATCCACATTTTCACAGGATTAACACCATTCCTTTATTTCTGTTGGTGATTCATAAAGGTAAGTTTCTTACCTGCAACCTGTCTTTTTCGAGTTGTATCCTCTCACCAAGTCCTACTATAGGTATTGTGGCGCCATCTAGTGTCCCACTCGGATCGTAGCAAGCACTTTCCCTTTAATTTTTCCACAGCCTGATGTCACTCCCTCGGGGCATATATATAGCCCCACCTCAACCATCCCCTCCAGTTCATATCCCAGCCACTGCAAGCAAGGGTGGAAGGAATGGGAGGGAGCAGGATTTCGTGAGAGGATACAACTTGAAGAATACATGTTACCGGTAAGAAACTTACCTTCTTTGTTATCCTCTCACCAAATCCCACTATAGGGTGGAAAGCAAAACCCAGGAGGCAGGTTGCAGCTCACAGCCCAGTAGTCCATTTATTAAGAAAACAGGGGAAATAATACTGCACGGATATACTTGTCCTTGCTTTGCACAGCCGCAGTAGTGCTGGGGAACCTTTTGCCTCTCAGGGACTGCTTTGAAATTGAGTACAAGCTCCAAGGGCTACAGAGGAATTAGGGGCAGTGCACAGGAGTGGGGAAGAAGAGGAAGGTTCTGGATTATGGATCTCTGCCATGGATCCATCCTGTGTTCTTCAGAGCATAAGACTCTAAGTACCACCATACCGGGCCAGACCAATGGTCCGTCAAGCTCAGCATCTGGCCAATCTCATTTGCTTGGGAGAACGACCCAGCAGGTCATAATGCCTTCCCACATCTCTACTGCCTTTCCCAAAGTTCACTCTTTCAGTGCTTGAGGGTAGGGATTAGATTCGTGGGCTGGATCCAGGAGTTAGAAAAAGGCCAAATAAAAACTAGCCATGAGCTGTATTTGGCCCCCAGGCCCGAGATTCCCCAACCCTGATTACACCCACTTTTCACAAGGGCGATCTGAGACAAAACAAATTAATTTGCTTTGCCCAAGGCCAAATGGCAGAATCCAGAAGCCTAAGCTTTCAGCTCCCTGCTCTACCCACTGGTTCATACTTTCCTTATGCCATTTATTCTGTGCAAGGCAGCCAGCGATTCCATGTAGGACAGAGAGAAGGTGAATGGGTAGGTAGAAATGGAAAATCCCATTGTAATGTTAAGCTAACATTCTTAAAAATTCCGGATTTAGTCCCACTGATCCCTGAAAGGCAGTTCTCGAAGAAATGTAGCTCCCTCCCATAATAATAATAATAATTATTATAATAAAAACCACAGCTGCACTTCCAGCATGAGACAAATACCATAGAAAACCCCCACTGGTCGGATCACAATTTATGAAAATGACTCTGGAATCACTAAGTAGCTTGTTACCATCCCAGGTGTCCGTAATTAATCACATCTTAAAAAGACCCCTGCTAGGACGACTACAGGAAGCTTGCTAGAAGCCGTCCCCTGGCCTTCGGCTGAGCACCGCACACAAGATTGCTTGGCAAGGTCAACCAGCGCCGTTGTTGCAGTGTCGGCTCAGGCCCTGCGTTAGGGACTGCAGATAAAACGGTAACAGCAGGTAGGAAGGGACATGGAACGTTACACCTCTCCCTGGTGAGCGTGCGGCGATTTCAACGGGCAATTTCCACAGCCTGTGCTTGCTGCAACAGGGGCGGCATGCAGAGACTCGCTGCCCCACTACCCATCGGCTCTGACAGGCCCCGCTGTACCTGGAAGAGAAAAGTGGCCCCAGGCAGCTCGAAATTCCATGGCTCTGGAAGGCCAAGGGCAATTATTTGAAACAATTGAAGCTAAAATAAAATAACGTTTATGGCTTCCAGGCAAAAGCTCTGTCGTGTACAGCAGGACTGGCTCCCCGACCCTACTGCTCTCCCTCAGCATCATCTGAGGTGAGTTCCTACACACCACTCTTCTGCGGTCAGTCCCCGCTCCCCCACCCTTGGTTACCATCCCTGGGTTGCTCTTTCTCCTGTACCCCAGGCCTCTCCACTCTCCCTGCTCTTGCCTCTCAGACAGCTCACCTCCCTCGTCGTCAAGAGCACCGCTATCTTCCCTGTCTCAACAGCTACGGACAGGGCCAGCCACGGAATGGGTGGGGCCCAGGGCGAAGACCAAATGCAGGCCCCCCTGGAGATCCCACTCCCTGCCCCCTTAGCGGTGCAGTCTATGGCACACTAGAAGTGGTCATGTTTGGGGCCTTGCTGGGAGAGAATGGGGGCCCCGCACCCTCCCCTGGTGAAATTGGGGGCCACTATGGGGCCCCCAGAAGGGTAGGGCCTAGGGCAAACCCCGACTATGCGTAATTTCTGACCTGTTTCTTCTTCTCCCCCCACACATTCACGCTTCAAGTGAACCCTCCTGATTCTTCTACTTCCCCTGTATTAAAAACCCAGCTTCTCGTTGTCCTCATCTCAGTCTACCTTTCCCCCTGACTCTGGCAACCTTTCCCGTCGCTACGCTGCTTTCTGGTCTACCCTTGAATACTTCCCTCCTTTCCTCAAATCCACCCTCACCTCCCAGACTCTGCTCAGCCCCTTCCTCAAACTCCTGTCAAGCCTCCTGATTCAGAGTCCTTTGCGTACCCTTCCCCTGCTTTCTTTTTCCAATTAATTTCGCTTCACCCCTCCTTCTTCACCTCATGGTTGGGAGGCCCCTGCTTGATATCTTGTGCCAAGTCACCCCTACCTCTGGACGCAGTCCAGCATCCATTAACAGGGAGCGGCTAATCATTGATCCCAGCTCATGATACTAAAACGAGGGCATGCACCCTATGAAATGAACTGGGAGCAGAATAAACATACAGAAAAACAAGTGTCCCCCCCCCCCCAACGTAGAAATAACCGGTGAAAGTCGCTGTTGTGAAGGCCAATGGCGTCACTGGGTTCACAAAAAGGATTGGATGAATTCTTAGGGGATAAATTCATAAGTGGCTATTAGTCAAGTTAGTCAGAGGAGGAGTCTTCTGAGTGTCAGGCACTGAGAGTGAACAGTAAGGAATGGATCACTCCATTATGACCCGCTGGGCACTTCTCTGAAGCGGCCAAAGGTGGGCTCTGTGAGAGACAGGATGCTGGGCTAGACGGATCATTGGTCTGACCCAGTCTGTCAATTTGTATATTCCTATATGTCCCCCAAAAGCTCATAGTCCCAGTCTTTCTTCTGTAGGCAGCAACCTCCCAAACGGCCTTCCTGGAGTGGCCATGTTTACGAGGGAGCAGAAATCAAACAAAGCCCTTGCAAGTCAAACAATAGCTTGGGAACTCAAGACAGCATGCAAATCAGACCGGCAAGATTTGTTTTTTAAAAAACCCAACCAAATTAACAGAGAGCGGCATCAGCACTTGCTCATTAGAAGGGTGTTTATATCTTAATAGTTTCAAGGGGATCTAATCCAAAGTCCGTGCCATGAAACTTAGAAAAACTCTCAGCCTTAATGAAGCTTGCATTTCATTAATTGGTGCGCATGTTCCGCTTCTGAGGAAAGCAGGAACCTGATCTGCGATTCTGCTTCATGCCCCAGCCCTGTGTGGCTCACTGCAGTCTTAAACATAATGCTGAAGCAAATGACGTGATGTTTCTACCCACTAGGTTCATTGCTTTATAACCAGCCCAGACAGGAAACAACTAAATCTCATCCAAATCTCTTCCCACCTGCAGCAGAGGGCAGGGAACTGGCCAGCAGCTAACCAGGCCTGAACTGCTAGCTATGTCAGACTCTGCTAAGAGAGAGACTCGGAGGGAGAGGAAAGGTTTGAAGTTGCCTTAGAGGGCTAGCACTCACCGCGCAGGTGGGGAAAAGGCTGGGAGCCTGCCCTGGAGCCCTCCATTATATGGGCTGACCCCAAGCTGACTGGCCAGTAAAATCAGATCGGAGGGCTTGGTATGGAGCCTTGCCAAGGGCCGCAAATCTGTGAAGAACGCTGCCAGTCTCGGGGAAGACAGGGCTGTGATTGTGTCACGTATTGGCATGTATTTTGATTATTGTTCTTGGCAAAACTTTGTTTCAAACCCTTTGTTTAAAATGTGATTAGAAGGTATGCTGACTAGGAGAAGTCTGTTTAAGGAGATGTCTGCATAAACAGCATGTCTCTGGTTGAAGCTGGCTTTGTAAACGTGTTAGCAGTTGCTAGACACAAGCAAACAGCTGACTTTCAAGATGCTGACCAGTCAAGACAGTAAGTAAGGCAAGTTTCTGCCATTGTCAGAGAAGTTAGTTGTTATTTACTTTAGCCTGTACTAGAGGTTTCTCTGTTTGTTTCTATTCAGTTCCTGCCTAAGATATTTAGCATCTCTGCTAGAGTTTCATTAACTTGGCTAGCTAGCTAGCCAGCACGTAGTGGCTTATGCTTAGCCATACAGAAAACCTGGCATAAAAATGGCCCCTCAAGAAAGAGAGGGTTAGAAGTTCTCTAAATTCTGGAGTCTTCTCACCACCAGGCAGAACGGGGCTTGAACTGAGTAACTAAGACCACTGAGCCAGAGAGATTAAAGCATATTCTTTCCTTTAAGGCAAGGGTGCTCAACTTGATTCATCCTGGAGGCCGGAAAATTTGGTTCAGATCCAAACCTGGGCCACATGTGGCCTAGCCCCTAATTTGCATAATCATACCCAGAATTTACATATGCCCCTAATTTGCATAGTTCCACCCCTAATTCGCATGCTTTGTGTGAATTTAAAAACGCATGCAAATTAGGTCCAATTTCAAGCCTGCCATACATCAGAGACTACACTAGGAAAGAGCATCAGGGCTACTACAAGGCTGTACAAATCAAATCAATGTTCAGTAACAATAAAATGCACCCCCTCCCCAAACATGAAAATGCAGAGTGCACAGGGGCAAGCCAAACCACATGGAAAGGAAAGCCCGCCTAACACGCATCCCCACTCACCCCCACGCACAGAGTAACCGGAGAAAACAGCAGTTGCTCCGTGAGTGCGGATGAGTGGGGGGTGAGTACGGATACGTGTGCACGTCCCGCCCATGCACTGGCGTGCCCATATATCCCCCCCACCCAGCAGAGCTATGTAAAAACAGCATGTGAGGAGCCACTTGAAGAAGAACAGAAGGTTGCTGCCTTGTAAACAAGGTTCTTTGAGATGGCTCCAACCATATTCACAACACCCCACCCTTCCAGCCCCACATGGAACTTTTTTATATTCCTAGAAAGAGTTGGAAGGAACTGTCATTCTGAGGGGGAGAGTGCTTTTTATACTAGAGGAGTTCCCTCGAGACCATCACGGGGTCTATTATTTGAATATGGTGAGCATGTCATGTACAACCCAGTCGTGAGAATGTTGGGAGCCATCTTGAAGAACCTACTTTACAAGGCAACAACCTTCTGATCACTCACATGGGGAGGAGTTTGTTTACGAACAGCTTTATCTCCCAGTCCATTGGCTGCTGCTGCTGCTGCTGCAGGCCTGTAGCACTACTAGGAGGCAGAGGCAGGTGAGGGATGGGCCTGGATGGGCAGTGGGATTGGCAGTAATGGGAACTTGGATCCAAGCAGGAGGAGGGAGGGACCCTGGGAGGGACCCAGGCAGCGCCAGCTTGCTGCCGGGAAGAACGGTTGTGCGCCAATGGGGGAGGCAGACAGCTCAGTGGGCTGCACACAATTAACAGAGACCCATTTGAAAACAGGCCTCAAAATATGTATAGGAGGGACCGCATGTTGTGCAGGACGGCTTTATGGTTTTGACTGAGACTAAAGCTTAGAGAATGAATGTTATTTAATGAATGTCTTTGTACCATACTGTTCAATTTGTAACTGAACTTGTTTTTCCTTCTGTGCCATCTGTTATTCCTTTTGAATTTAAGTAAAACCTATATGCTTTTTATATATTCTTTTGTCTCGAGTTCCTCCTTTAAAATATATTGCCATTACTTATACATACTAAGGAGGGTCCTACCCACATATTAGGCATAATCTCAGTGTAACCCACCAATTGGAGACAGTTACCCTATATTCAGATTATGTCTGGTCTGGACCACTAAGTACTTTTCCATTTGGGGAAACTGAGGCAATCTGCGACAATTGTGGGACACTGTTGACAAGAATAAATTAGCTCTAAGAGGCAAGAGCTGCTGTGGACTGTAATCCTGGGGCCTGCTCCTGCCACTACCTATCATGGGAGCAGGGCGGTTTTGATCACACCTCACATGATGATTTAGTGACAAAGGCTGCAGTTACATGGGACTCTTCCCCAGCTGTATTCTTTACTGTGGGAGTTTGCTGACCTTTACAGCTTCTCTCTCGATGGCCTGGTTGATTTGTGGTGTGCTACGCTGACCCAGGCCACCGACACCGTGGCACCCAGGGCGGCGTCCGCTTTCTCTGCTGTGACAACGCAGGTCTCCTGGGTATACAGAGGACCGGAGGTTGCTAGAGCGAGAGGGTAGGCGGCGAGAGTGCAGGGGGCGCTTCACTCATGCCAAAGCCGGCCGACTTTGGCATAGATTGTTTTGGAGGGACTAGGCCACGGCTGTGGCAGCGGTAAAGAAAGCCTTCTTCACTGCTGCCATAGTTTCTGCAAAGTGCCGTCCGGCAAAGCTCTTCCGGGTGGTGAATAGCTTATTAATTCCTAGCTGTCGCCACCTGGAGCTAGAGCCATTAGCTGCCTGCTGTGATGGGTTTGCCACCTACTTTGCAGATAAAGTTGCTTGTATTTGGTGTGACTTGGGAACTGGCAGAGTTAGAGTTCCGAGTTGGGGAGGCTCGGTCTTGTCCGGTTTGCTTGGATCAGCTTCAATTGATCTCGCCCGTCGATGCAGAGGCTGTGCTTGGAGTTCTGCGGGCAACCAGTTGTGAACTAGATCCATGACCATCCTGGCTGGTGAAAGCTAGCTGGGAGAAACTGGGGCCATTGTTGGCTCAGGCTGTCAATGCCACCCTTCAGGAGGGCGGGGTGCCTGACAGCCTCAAAACTGCAGTCATCTGACCCCTGCTCAGAAACCATCTCTTGATATTGACCTGCCTGCCAGCTATTGCCCCGTTCCTTTTTAGGGAAGGTTATTGAACGGGTGGTCGCCTTGCGGCTTCAGGCGCATCTCAATGCTCTTAGATTCCTGAACCCATGTCAGTTAGGATTTTATCCTGGACATGACATTGAGACTGCATTTGTGGCCTTGGTTGATGATCTCTGCTTGGAAATCAACAAGGGTAATTATACCCTGTGATTTTGTTAGATCTTTTGGCGGCCTTTGATACAGTTAATCGTGGGGTGTTGTTGACACAGCTGCACGACCTGGCAGGGGTTCATGGTAGTGCACTTGACTGCTTCCGCTCATTCCCGGCTGGGAGAACCCAGAGGGTGGTGATGGGAGGTGGTTTGTTTTCCTCGTGGGAGCTCCTTTTTGGGGTCCTACAGGGTTCCATCTTGTCCCCGCTCCGTTTCAATGTGTAATCTCTAATCTGAGGCCCCTGGGTGAGATTGTTCGGTGATTTGGACCCAACTCTATTTCTCTTTTTCATCTGACCCACATTCCTGCAGTCTTGGTGCTTACCTAGTGCCTGGCTGCTGTTGGGGATTGGATGCGGGTGAGCTGATTGAAGATGAATCCAGACATGACTGAGGGGATGATAGTTGGCTGCCCTTGTGACCTAGGGGATATACGAACCCATGCTATTGATGGGGTCCAGCCTCCTTTGGTGACTGAGGCTCATAACCTTGGGGTGCACTTGGATTGCCAGGCTGAGGCAGTGGCCTCAGTGGCACTTTCCACTAACTTCATCTGGTGAGAAGGCTGTGACCTTTTTTTAAAAAAAATCAGATTCAGATTTGGCCACCGTCATCCATGTCTTTATGGCCTCAAGGCTAGAAATGTGCTCTACATGGGACTGCTCTTGATGACTGTTTGGAAGTTGCAGCTGATGCAGAACGCAATGGCCCCACTTCTGTCAGGGATGGGTCACCGGGAGCACATTACACCGGTGCTCCAGAGTCTGCACTGGCTGCCAATAGCTTTCCGGGCACAATTCAAGACACTGTTTTTGACCTATAAAGTTCTAAATGACGGGCCCCAGGTACCTGAAAGACCATGTCTTCCTTTGTGTTCCATCATGGTTTCTAAGGTCGGCTGGGAGCGCCATTTTGCGTGTACTATCTGCCCGTGAAGTTGCCACAACAAGGGTAGGCAGAGAGGCATTGTCGGTGGCTGCCCCACAATGATGGAACTCCCTCTCCTTGGAGATTCTCCTAAGCCCAACTCTGTTCATCTTCCCAAAGAGATGCAAGACCTTTTTGTTTGGCGAGGCATTTGGAAGGCAGGGATACATTTGGGTGGGGTTGGGTGGAGGGGTTAGGGAAAAGATTAGTGGGTGAGGAGGCTAGGTGATTTTTTGTTGCTTAATATGTTTTTATATTTTGTAAGCTGCCCTGAGCCTAATTGGGAAAGGTGGGTAAAAATTGGAATAAATAATAAATAAAATAAATAAATTTTAATTGTTCTCTTCCCTGATCCAGATGTTTTCATGCATACTGCCATGGCCGCTAATAGGTATCCAATGATGCTGTATTTTTTGTGTGTGTGTTTGTTTTTCTTGTCAACAATGCATTGACCTGAGCAGGCAGGCAGAGGGGGATTCATCCCCTGGGAAAGAAATCCCCTCCACCCCCTCCTGCAGCCATTAAGATGGACTGATAGGTAGACTAATCCCATCCCACATTATAAGAAATGTGTGTGATGGATTTAAAATGACTGTAAGAGTGCTTTCTGGTTTAGCTTTTTGGGAGTTAATGCACATTACATCCCACAGGCAGGGACCGCGTCTACTTCTATGTTCTGTACAGTGCCAGGTACATGGCTGGCGCTATATAAATGTTTATAATAATAATAATAATAATAATAATAATAGTGTATCCTTTGACTTAACCCTTTGGCACATAGATTAAAAAATGTGGGCGGGGGAGGGCTTTTCCTGTACTAAACATCTTGTTTGAATGCAGCCACAGTTTTGGGTCCTAGCAGAAACTGCTCACATCACATAACTACAACTTGTCACCTATTGGGCGTCTTGTCCATACCAAGAGGTAATGATTCTGGAGACTGATCTTGCCTCTTACCCTACAGGTGGGTCCCCTCACGGCCTGGCTGCCACTGAACCACTTGGACATAGGTGTTCGGGGAGGGCTGAGACGCTTGCAGCAGCAGGAATTAAGAGTAATTCCAGTCTGCAAGGGGAAACCTTGTAGACAAAATGCTTAAGGCAGTCCTGTTTGGATCCCTCCTTGGGCTTTGGAATCATGGGACGGCGCTGTCTTGACCTCATATTACCCGTAAAAACACATGTGACGGCCCAACGTCACCCAGGGTCGAAAGCCATGGTGAACACGGTCGTGGTCTGGGCGTCAAACAAACGTAATCCTGGCTGAGCCACCGGGAAGGGTGGGGAGCAGCACAAACGTGCAGCCCGCCGGCCTACGCCCATGCTTTGCCCAGCGCCCCGCCATGATGGGCAGCCATGGCGGCCAATGGTGGGCAGCCATGGCGGACCCAATCCGGGTCATGCTGACGGCCCGGGAACAGATGTGATAGCCCGTTGCAGCCAGTTTTAGGCGGGCCTTAGCCCGGGCTGTGACCGTGGAGGCTTTCCGACGTCACAGCCCTGCCTAGCCACCGTAGCTGCCCAGGGCAATCCCAGGCTAACGTCTGATGGCACCTGCACCCACATGCAAGGGAGGTCCGGGACAAAGCAGGCTGCAGCACTTTGTTTTTACTCCTGTACCATTCTCAGAACTGCAAGCAAATCATTCTTCACATCATGGTCCTTTATCAATAACGACAGCCCCTGTTGTTCCTATTGCTACTTCTGCAAAAAGACTCAAGCCTGGATCAGAACTCCATGGATCTAGAGACTGTACAAACGTACAAAAAAATATTCCCTGCCTCATCTAAGAGGTGGATACAACAGAGAGAGAGAGCAAGAGCATAACGAGGCAAAGAAACAATACTAATCGGCACGACCTGGGCCTTCCTTTTCGAGCGCATCCTTTAAGCAACTTTCTATGAGGCCCTCGGAGCCTGTACTCATTTTCAAAGTGGCCCACGGGAGGGAAAAGATTCCCCACTCTGGCCTACAGTTTAGACACTGAAGGAACTGGGAGGACCATCTGGCTGCAGCCTGAACAGCCTTTTTCAATATTTCAGAGGCAGCCCAGCGCATCTCCCTGCCACTAAGAAAAAACTTAAATAAAAGAGCAATCAGATGGAATCGGATTGATAGAAGTAGGTGTTGTGAGGATCTGGATTGAAAAATCATTATGCAAATCTATTAAAACAAATGTCTTGGCAAGATGGAATTGTGGCGCATGTTATCAATCCCGTTTGCTCCCGTCACAACAAAGACGACATAACAAAGGGGGGAGAGAGAACGTACAAAATGAGCAGCGGCTCCCCCTCCTTTCCCTGCCGCACGCACATGCCGCAGCAGAACAGATGGAAGGAACCGACACTCTGCCGAGAGAGTAAAAGTGTTTGAATGTTTATCGGAGAAGAAAATTGAGACAGATGTCAGGGTTGTGTCATGTATTAAAACAATCTGATTGCGCCTGGGGAAATGGGATATTAAAAGGGGAAGCCTTGATGTCTTTCCCAGCACGTAGGTGCTGCTTTGGAATCAAAGGGTCGAGGGTGCAGGCTGGCTGTCCGCTTGCAATGTCACAGAGAGGCTGTTCCAGCCACCGCTGTCAAGGTACGCTTCTTGTGCCCATTAATGAGGCACATGGGTAGGTTGTTTTAAAAAGAAAGCAACAACAGCAAACTATTAACAGCTGGGGCCAGATTCTTGGATACGCTCACAAGGCATCCAGGATAAGCCAGGAGGGAGAGTCCAAGAGTTTCCCATGTCCAACCCTGATCAAAATGCAGTTTTATTTCCCAGGGTTATAGGACTTGTAGGGTTGGAAGGGACCTCAAAGGTCATCTAGTCCAGAGGCAGATGTCCAGCTGGCTTTTGAAAACATCCAATGAAGGAGGCCCCCTAGCCCCCAAGACATCCTCTTCCACTGCCTAATTGTTCTCTCAGGTAGAAAGCTTGTCTTAACCAGGGACACGACCCCCCCTTCACTGTGTTTTCTCTATTGGCGGCAGTGGGGAAAACACAGTGTATGTGGGTCCCTTGACTTAACATTTAGCTGCCACTTTTTTTGTATTTTGTTTTAACCATGTTGCGAACGGCTGTGAGCCTCCAGGGAGAGGGTGGGATACACGTTGGTAATAACGACAACTGAAGTCTACCTTGCAGCTACTTGACCCCTTCCCCTCTTGTTCTATTTTCTATGATGCTGGAGAATAACTGTTCCACACTGTTTCGGGGGCAACTATCTAGGGGTGATTTCAGAAGTGACGTGGTGAATGTCCACCACAGTCAACCTCAGTCAAACGCGGGGGGTGGTGAAAGCGCCGTGCATGTCGGTTTACTCGCATCCAGATGTTCACCACAGTCAAACGCAGCCCGGGGTGAAGCTAACCACGCTTCGTGAGGTCGGGGCGGGAGGAGGTCCAGAAGTGTGGTGAATGGTCACCACGGCAGGGGTGAATGAAAAGTAACTTCGGAATGGAAACCCGCAGCCGTCGTGGAAGGAATTGACCCCAGCCACGGTGCATTCTGGGACTCGAACCGCAGTCCACGTCTCCACTGCACGTCTGTTGTGTTCCCCCAGCCCATGTTCTCTCTGATTGGCCCCGGGCGGTGGTCACGATCCTGTCACTTCTGTTGGGGCTGCACGTGTCACCACAGCCCTCGGTGAATCCGTTCACACCGGGGTGGGATTCGCTGTGGTGAATTGGAGCGCGTCACTTCTGAAATCACCCAATGTATCTGAAAACTGCTGGCCTGTCCCCTTTGTTAGTCTTATAGAATCATAGAATAATTAAATCATAGGCCGTTTTTAAACAGACGCTCTGTGTGTGTGTCCATGTGTGCTCGGTGGAGTGCACACGCACGTCCGGTGGGTGGGGGAGGGTTTAAACGGTGGAGGATGGGTGTGCACTTGGTGTGCGCCCCCATCTACCCGCTGGCTACCCATGCCCCGCACAGAGCAACCTGAGGTTTTCCCGGTTGTTCTGTGTGGGGAGATGAGTAGAAGTGTGTGGGACGCGGAAGTGCGCCCCCCATCACTTCTAAACAGTCAATACCACACATGTCCACTGGGTGGACTTGTGTGGTACCGTCTAATCTAAAAACAACCATAGAGTTGGAGGCACCTCAGAGGTCCCTCCTTCAGCGGTTCATCTAGGTATCTAAAATACCCAGCACTGAAATCCACAGCTACAGCATCCCCAACAGATGGGCTGTCCAGCCTCTGTTTGAAAACCTCCAGCGACGGAGAGTCCACCACCTCCTGGGCAATTTGTCCCACTGTCGAACAGCTCTTACTGTTGGGAAGTTCTTCTCAATGTTTAACCGAAATCTGCTTCCTTGTAATTTGAGCCCATTCTTTCTAGTCTTGCCTTCTTCTTTCCTGCAGAGCAGGGGCGCCCAGACCTATGGTAGACAGGATCCACTTGATCCAGGCATCAACCTGTGGGTTACCTACCAGTGGGCCCGGTTCTCCTGGCCAGGACCCCTCTCCCTGGCTCCCAGCAACTGGAGCTTTCCTAGCCCCTCTCTTGCCTGGTGACACTTCCTGGGGTGCTGGTCCTGATACAATCTCTGAGGGGCTGATCCTCCTCTACACGGTGATCTGCTGGAGACTACCCTGCAATCTACCGGGAGATCATGATCTATCTCTTGGCCAGCCCTGCTCTACAGCAGGAAACTTTTCCTTTCTGTGGGCCAATCTGAAAATTAACATAGGCGATGGGGGGGGGGGGGGGGGGGAGACGGGATGTGTGCTGTTGATTCATCTCCCTGTCCTCAAATGAATGTCCTCATTTCGTCTCTTTCCCTTCGAGCTCTCTCTTTCAGTTCTTGGCAGGTAGAGACCGGATCCATAGGCTAGATCCAGGAATTATAAAGGAATCAAATAAACAATCGTTGTGGGCTGGCTTTTGGCCTGTGGGCCAGATTTTCCCTGCCCTTTCACTAAGCATCCCCAACGCCTTCTGCCTTTTGTTGAGAAGGTCTGTATTCGAGTCCCCTTACCTTAGGGTCACCATAGTGCAGGGGTGTCCAGACCGTTCCCTCCTGTCCTCCCTTTTCTAGCCGTACTCCATTTCTCTACTGCCTCGATGGCGGGGAGGGTGAATGGCATGCAAGCCCCTATGTTTGTTCTGTGCTACAGCATGCTGACAGGGGTGGTGGTGATGATCACCCATTCATTACCTAAGATGTGTTTATACAACATTCTCACAAGGTGCAATACTCCTCCATTAAAGTGAATGGGAGCTGAGCCACTGACTTCAATTATTATTATTTAAAAAAAAATTATTTTAATAAAAACTTAATACGCCGTCCCTCCTGACATAGCAGCTCAGGCGGCTTACAACAACAATAATAAATAAACATTAAAAGTAAATAAAACTCATAGCAGGAGGTTATGAAAACCCCCCCCCCCGCCCAATTAGGGAGGATTGCACCCTAAAAGAAAGAAGGTATTGGCCCAAAGCCATCCGGTGCTGTGAAAAGCTCTGTTCCCTCGATGATCCCATGAGCAAGGGAACAGGCTACCAAGAGAGGCCATGGAAATTCCTTCCTTGGATGCTTTCAAACAAACTATCTGGACGAGCATCTGTCCACAATACTGTAACTAGAGGGTCTCCTGCCATGGAGCAGGGTGTTGAACCAGGTGGCCCTTGAGGTCCCTTCAAACCCTACAGTCCTAGGATTCCATGTTCTTTGCTGTTCCCAAAGTTCTCTGCCCACAGGGTTAGTCTTTCCACTGGCAATCTCATGTGAATTTTTCCTCCTCCATGGTTTGCCTTTTCACTTCCGTTGACCTCACTTCCAGCCTCCAGTTGATCATAGAGTGGTGGCCAGAGTGTCACTTCCTGTATTACAGCCAGGGACCCGTGGGTTCACTGTGGCCCTTTTTACACGAGACGCTTCCACGCATGGATACCCATCATCCATGCGGGAGAGCGTCTCATGTAAATGCAGGTGTGTGCGATCCCGCAACCCACACATCCACCCAGCCCCCACGCACAGAGCAATTGGAGAAAACACCATTTGCTTGGGGGGATCGGTGTGCACACACACACCCCGGCAACCACCCACGCTGCAGCGTGCCCAAGGACCACCCCCTGTTTAAAAAGGGCCTGTGTTTTCCCATTGGCAGCAGAGTATAGCGGTACCCTATTTTGGGGACACTGCCTTCAAAAAGGGCATACAAGCAGGGACTTGTGTTCACTGCGTTTTCTCCAGGGAACACGGGTTCCTGCATACGAGCATTTTTCAACACCTCTTAGCATTGTGGGAATTAGCATGGGGGGTCAGGGGGGAAGAGGAACATAGGAAAACCACCAGCTGTGTGAACGCAAGGCTATGGCACAACAAACACGGACAACCGTTTAAGTAAATCAGGGGTGGGAAACCTTTGGTTCACCATCCACCTCCAACCTGCAGAGCACCACTCTATCTTGCCCCCCGATGCTCCCCCAAATGCAGACACAGGGGAGTTTGCGCAGTGCAGGACGTGCTTTCTGAATGCACCCTTAGACAGGGTTTGTACCCTGGAAATGGAATGCAAAGCAGACGCGCAGGTATCATCCTCGACCTAGAATCAGATCAAATTCCAAGCGAGTGTAAATGCAGTTTTACACCAGCTGAGGCTCTGGTCTCTTGCTGCTTAAACAGAGCAACACCAAGAGAAGGGCAGAACAATACAGTCAAATGTGACCTGAACTCTTGACGGTTGTACCATGTGATGACAGACCGTCCGGAAACACATGAACTAGCAGAGCAGAGCTCCAATACTCACAGCGCTGTGAGGCTCGATTTTGGGCCGTTCCATGGCGATGGTAATGCAGTTGAGAAAAATGATAACCAGGACGATGTGATCGAACATCTTGTGAGTGATGATTTTATTGCACATCAGACGAAACCTGACCGGGAAACAAAACCCAGAGACATTAAATAGCAAGAGCGTAGCTCTAATAAAGGGACAGGTAGGGCTCACGAGCCAGGTGTACGTGGCTGTATCTCCGGCCACTTGGAGAAAGGGTGAGGGACCCCCTGACATCTTCTGCACTAGGCGCTTGTTACACCCATGGTTTCACTAAATCAGAGGTGGGAAATCACTGGGCCGCAGACCACTTCCAACCTGGAGAGCACCCACCCATCTGGCCCCCCCAGGCTCCCCCAAATCCTTCATCGCCTGTGACCTACTGTCCATCCACTTCTTGGTGGCCCCCAGGCAGAATGCAGGGAACAGGGAAATGTTTGGGTGCCAGGAAATGCTCCAGCATAGGTCACGCCTAGGCAGAGTACTCCAGGCAGGCTCCAGTACTAAATCTGTAAAAAAATTTGTTGCTGGGGGCCCAAGCCTGCCCCAGAAGTCATGCCCCGAACCCCAGAAGCCACGCCTCCCAGCCCAGAGCTCGTCAGATCAGGGAAATGACCCCTAGTTTCTAGCTAGCAACCCAACCACTAGACTAACTTGCCTCTCTACAGCTGAATATAAAAAAAGGGTTCTGATGAATTAATCCATGTGATGGCGCAGGGAGTGGGGGCAGGAAAGTAATTAAAGCAAGTCTAGTAAACCATCCAAGGTTTTGTTTCCAACCCTGAAATGGCCAATATTGTCCTTTCCCTGGACTTTCACAATTTGGGGTGTGCACTCCTGCTTAGATATTTCCCAGGGCTGATCTCTCCCTTTGAATTTAATTCCTAGGGCTGAGCCCTGGTCCTGGCAAGCGCCCCCCACCCCCAAATTAAGCCCTGGCTCTACCCCCTCAGAGTGCTCCTTGTGAGACCACACTTCCTCGACCCTTCTCCCTCACTGCCCCCCACGTCTGGAGCTCCCTCCCTACCCACATCCGCCTTGCCCCCTCCCTCTGCTCCTTCAAATCCCTCCAAAGACCCACTTTTTCCTCGCCGCCTTTCCCAATGCCTGCTAGTCGTTCCCCATATACTTACTGTCTGCCCTCCTCTGCAGACTGCTGCAACTAACCTGATTGTAACCAAGCCAAGCACACGCACCTGAGACTTCGCGTCCGCCTGAATGTTTGTTAGTCTTCTCCCCTCTCTCTCCCATTGTCCCCTCTCCCTGTCTCCCACTCCTTGTCTTTTAGATTGTAAGCCACAGGCAGGGACCGCATCTATTTCTATGTTCTGTACAGCGCCAGGCACATGACGGGCGCTATATAAATGTTTATAATAATAATAATAATGGGATGATCCAGGCTCCAGAGCTTTGGGCGGGATCAGGTCCGGGCAGGGGATGGGAGGAAGTTTCACCCATAGCAAATGAATGCCCCAATTCGGTTCGCTAATCTCAAATTACAAATACATTTTTTTAGCTCTGAATTTCCACCTCCCTCCTGAGGAAAGGCTTTGATTCAGCCCCATGTCTTGTTAGAAACTAGCCCAGTTCAAGTCTGCAAAGGCTAAACAGAAGGAGAGAGAAGCGATTTACTGTGACAGATGGCTCGACACCGACCCAGGATTTGTCATTTGGTATTACGTTTTTTGAAAGTCTGTTTCTGCAAATCTGTGACATCTTTGTATGAATGAACTCGGCGGTTGCCCTCGGACTGCTGGACTTGGGAGTGGGAGGAGTATCCGAGGACAAACCTTGCCATGAACCAATGAACCTGGGGTCAGGGCACCATTACCGCGTGGCCACATGGGAGATGACCTTTGGGATGGACAAATGACATCTGATTCTCTGTGTAAGGAATGGGGTATTGCTGTGGTGGGAGACCAGAGAGAGACAAGGCCAATTCAGAAGTGGGTGTAGGCACGTCGATGCCAGTGTGGAGGAAGCCTCCAAACTTGCTCAGCCCACACCCTGAATCATCTCTTCTCCTAGAGCAGGGGTTTGTGAGCAAGACCCACTCAAACATTTTTTATTTTTTTGAAAATTAAAAATCCCAACCCCACTTGAATAAACGCAGGACCCACGTGAAGTGGGTGTACCAGGCATGGCAAAAATCAGGGGCTCTCCAGGAAAACAACTGCTGCTCAGCCCAGGGGGAGCAGGCCATGAGGGGCAGGGGCATAGCAAGGCTGTGTCAGACCCAGGCTCCTGTCCTAATTATGGGCGCCCTTAAAGGCAAGGTGGTGGTGTCTCCGGGGAGGTGAGAGACCCTACTTCAGGCTTCCACCACTCCAGAGTGGCCCCTGCACACAAACAGTCTGAGCAATGTAAGGAAATTTTCAGAGTGGGTGGGGGTGGGAGCAGGGTCAACACTGCCCCCACCTACTCTGAAAATTTCCAAGTGCTGCTTAGGCCGCTGTAAGGGGTGGATGGGTTGGAACTGTGAGAAGGCTGGAGGAAGTCAAGAGAAGGGCTCAGGAGGGGAGAGGACAGACTCAGAAGAGTACAGAAGGGGGAACCTCTCGGAAGCCCCTCCGATGACTCACAGGCACAAGAGAAGGGCAAGGTTCATCACCAGGGTTTCTAGTTTTCTATGACACAACAATGAAAATTCTCTGATAAAGAAACACGTACATTCTCGGATTAAAAACTGAAAAACCCACGTTCTACCACAATTAAAATTAAAATTAAAATTAAGTGGGACGTGCTGTGGTGGTGGGGAGCGGCCTTTCAAAATGAGAAGACCCGGCAGGAATTACTCCGGAGCTTGGCTCTGCAGCAGTCCCAGTTGGGGCCTGTCACTTTCAAAGGTCAGCTGGCACGTTCAAAGACAAAATCCGTGGGATTCTCTGGTAGGGTGGCCAGATACGCATATTTTAGAAGAGACATGGAAAATACCCAGTAACCTGTGTTTCTCATAAGTGACCTCTAAAATGTACATATCTGGCCACCCTATTCTCTGATGAAAGGCGAAGTCTGCGTTTTTCTGTGTGAAATGGAAAACTAGGAACCCTGCTCGTCGCGGAGGTTAAGCGAAAGAGGGAAGCTAGGAGGAGCAGAGCAGCAAAGAGCAAAGGCCTGAGGGAACAAGCAGGCAGAGCAAAGGCTCGGGGCTAAGCGGAGCCAAGCAGGGAACTGGGTGGAGAAGAACCAGGGAGCAAGGAGCCAGAGGGCCGGGGAGTGAGAAAGCCAGGGGTCAGGAGCCAGGGAATCAGAACCAGAGCAAGGGGAAAGGGAGACGGAAGAGGAGTCCAAGGGTCAGAATGAGAGAAGGGGGCAAGCAAAGTGAGCCACGACCAGAACGGGGAGAGGAGAGGAACTGTGCCACCCAGCTGCTGGGTGCTAGCAGCATGCATTTATACGGCCGGCAGCCAGGAGGGACGGCACCAGCGGGGACGAGACAAGGACTGGGAGGAGACATAAAGAGGAGAGGCTGGGCTAGAGTTGCCATACCTCCCCTTTAATCCTGGCCGCTTATGAAAAATACATGGTGCAGGGCTGCACTGGAACCAATGCAGCCCTGCACCATGTATTTTTCATAAGTGGACAGAATTAAAGGGGAGGTATGGCAACCGCTGGGCAGAACAGGTCTGGCGGGTGGTGCCGGCAACCTGGAGGGCAGAGGTTCAAGGCCAGGGGCCTTACAGCTACTTTGCAATGGGCCCACCTTGCGCCATGGTAGCTATGCCCCTAGTGTGGGGCCTAGGGACGCTGAGAACGGTCTCCTCCCCTCCCCTCCCCAAGATCCAACCAGAGCTTGGGCTCCCCGCCGCTCCGCTGACTGGGAGGTGGAGATGGCCCCACATGCACTGGCGAGGGGTTGAGAGTGAAGCTACCGGAGTGAGCTTTGGGGTGCCACCTCCCCCAGCTCTGCTCCTGCCTCTGTGAGCCAACTAAGATGATCCCAGGCCCCGCACCAGCCCTAGAGAGCCACTGCCCTAGAGAGCTGCTGGTTGGGTGGAGAAACCAGCTCCCTTCCCCAAGATCTGCTAAGCAAGGGCGTTTTTGCACGAGACGCCCCCCCCCCCCCCCCCCGCGTAGACAGCCACCGTCCACGTGGGGAAGCGCTTGTGTCAATTCGGTGCATGGGGGGTGCACTCCCAGGACCCATGCACTAATCCATGGCCATGCATGGGGCACTCTGTAAAAGAGACGTGTGGGGACGGGGTGGGCGGGGGGTGGACCGCTCGCTTGAAGCACTCCCCCATGCATGATGCCCCCGCCCCACGCACAGCCCGTGTCCCCCCCGCCCACCCGTTTTGTTTAAAAAACACCCAAACGCAGGATCCAGCTTCTCACCAACTCCCTAAAATTTGTAGCATCAGAGTCAAAGGAACTGGGTCAGCCAGAACCTCTTCTACTAACTTTGGCCTCTGTAGTCTTGGCTAGCCTCCCCCAGAGTGACTTACACCCACTCTGCCCATGTCGAAGGGAGCCTAAATTGGTGGAGATTTCACACCAAGCAGTTGAAGGAAGCCGACTGACATTTAAAGTTACTCCCACCTCAACTTAACACATTCCTTCCTCCAGCAACTTGCTGAGTATGCCACAGCAAGACAGACTCTGTCCTGCACCCGTGGGTGTCAGTAGCTTGTCACCTCGAACTACCAGCTCGACCGAATCCTGGACCTTTTGATGGGCGAGGGACCCTACCCACCCAGGCATCTGGGCCAGCTGGCATCACGGGGACCCCTCTGATTGTTGAGGAAATGGGGCATAGCATTCTTATGTAGCATTTCCCCTTCAATTCCATCCCAGCCTATTGCATTGTCATCCTGTTTAAAAGACCATCTCCTCCCTTATGCTCCATCATGATCCCCTAAGGTCAGCTGGGGGACACCATCCTCATTATTATTATTATTATCACGCTAGATTTATACTCTGCCCTATCCCAACATTGGCTCAGGACAGCTGTTGACCATTGGCACCAGGTCATGGCACCAGGTTCATATGACACCGGCGTGCAGACAGGTGTTCAATGTCTCGGTGGCTGCTCCACAGCTTTGAAACTCCCTTCCCCTGGAGGTTCACCAAAGCACGAGTCTGAGCATTTCCCAAAGACAATGCAAGACTTATTTATCTGGCCAGGTGTTTGGTCAGAGGGGATAGGGTCTGGGACAGCATTTTTAAATGGGGAATTTTTTATATTGTTTGGAACTGGTTTTACCAAACGTATGTTTTCATGTACATTTTGTTATCCATTCTGAGCCTCAGGGGAAGAAAAGGGTATAAACTGAAATAAACAAATAAATTAAATAACTGAAAGGTAGGGTTGCCTTACCTAGACTGAGGAGCGAAGATGTAGATAGACCAGGAATCTCTCTCTTTGCACCAGGCAGGCAGACGAGCTCTTATCCAGATTTTCATGCGTTCCTTTTTGCTCTTAACAAGGAAAGACAGAGAGAGAGAGGAATTGACCATGGCACAGAGAGCATCAATTGGGTATTTGGAATGACTCCAATGGGGCTGGGTCCGGAGCTGAAATCCAGACAACCACGTGTGGCGCTCTTGTGACACCTTCATTTCTCCTCCGTCCATCAATGGCACGTACATGGCAGGCCTGCAAGCTGGGACGGGCAGGGGGGAGGCCGTTCGCGAACGGCACTTCTCGTGCGTAACACAAGGCTAAAATAATGAAACTGGCAGCGTTGGGATGCAGCCCTGCTGTGTACCTCGGCGAGAGATTAATGGTCCCTAGGAGTCCACCCATGCAGTTCTGCTTACAGAAACTGTGTCAAGGAGTAGCGGGGGAGAAGGACATAGATTGAAAGGTATTTACTACCATGGACACACACTGCTGCGCACAGGGACATACGTTACCAGGGAACAAGGAGGCTCAGTTGAGACCAGGTCCTGGGCTCGGGGCTTTGCAAGTGGCCTGAGCACCGCTACGAAATTTTCAGAGTGGGCACCAAGTGGGGGCGGCACTCCACCTCCCTGCCCCCCCCGTCTGAAAATGTCCTACCAATGGGCCCCACCAGGAAGGAAGTTTTCGAGAAGGAGCACTTCTCATCCCACCCACTCTTAAAAATTTCCCTCCTGGCAGGCATTGCTGCCACTGGGGTGGGGTGGGGAGAGCCACTGGGAGACACAGCATCTTTCTGCGGTGCTCCTAGCTGGGGTCCTTCTAAAGAAGCCTGAAAGGGTGTGTGTGTGTGTGTGTGCGTGTGTGTTTAAACCCTGTCTCTTCCTGGAGATCCCACCCGCACCCCCTGGACATAATTGGGACACACAGGGTTGGACCTAGGGGCAGGTGGCATAGGTACCTGCCTAGGNGCCACTGTGATCTGCAGGACACGTAAGAAACATATTTTATATGCTAGGCAGGCCAGGCTAGGATCTATCTAAGAACTGTTGCATTGGGTTCATGCTGTACCTGATTGTGTGAGCAGGATAATAAAACAGTGTTGTACCCAATTAAAAACGTCTAATTTGTGGTGTGGGGGTGACTAAGATCCCTTCTATGTGAATCTCTCATATGTGCAAACCAGGGTGTGTGGGTCCCCCGATCCAAAGAGAGCTAATTCCCTAAATCTTAACAGTAAAGAAAAGGCAGAGAAAGCAGATAAAAACAATTGTCTTCCGGGAAGCTGCAAAGCAAAACTATCAGGGATTTTTGTGCAGCAAGAATGTCACTAACTATACAGCAAAGCATCTGGAAAAAAATCTCCGCAGGAAAGACATCTCCGGTTCAAGGCACTGCGGCCCCAGAGAGCCGGCGGAGAAAAAAAAAGGATGCCTTGTAAGTCGAGAGTCAAGGCATGCTCCGTCGGAGCCCAGGTGCAAAGTGAGAGAACCCTCCAAAGGGGCGAGGGTTTTATTGTTCTTATTTATTCAGCAGTGACATGATGAAATACGCACACGGGACAAACGTACTAAACGCAATCTCTGCTCTGGAGAACTCGGGATCAGTTCAGATCAGCCTCAGATGTTCGAGAGGCTTAACAGATGCTAGCTCAAGTCTGAGGAGGTTTAATTCGAACTCAAAAAGAACACAGAGGGCTTACGTTCGAGGGGACATATGGAGGGACTTTTAGAACTGAACCATCAGTGTTTTGTGCACTACTTGAAAATGGGAGGAATCCACGGAGATTTCTATTTTCATCCATGAGCAAATTCTAACCATCCTACCTTTGCTCGACATTTTGAGAGGCGAGTCTCATCAAGACGGCCTTAAAACATACTGAGCATTCCCAGCAAACAGAAAGGGACAGGCCACGCCCCCAGCTAATAAGTCCCACCCTCACTGAATAAGCTCCGCCCTCTCAGATACATACATGCACACATCCCCCCTTGCCAACCTTTCCAGTGAAACAAGGGACAGAAGCTCTCCTGCTTCTCATTCCACTTAAGTTTCTTGTCATGCCATCATCTCCCTCATTGCCCGCTCAAGTGTTTTTCCTAGGAGGGAATCGGGAAAGAGGTGCCTAAGGCTTAAATACCAGTCTTTTTCCTGAAAGAGGGACAGTGGGATTCAAGTTTTGGAAATGAGTTTGGAAATCCTTATGAAGGGTTCTGCCTTCATATAAGTAGCCTTAGCAGCTAAGAGGGGCTGAGCACAGGCAGAGCAAGGCAGGCAGCCAATCCAGAGCTGATGGGGTATGGCATAGCGCCGGATCAGAGAGCCCAACAGGCAGAAGGCTGGATTCAAGCCAGAGCAGAATGGTGGCGCCTCTAACTCAACTGCTCCCCCCGTTGCCAGTCTGAGTCCTATGTCCGACTCCTCACAATGACA
Source organism: Sphenodon punctatus (assembly GCA_003113815.1). Taxonomy (NCBI): domain Eukaryota; kingdom Metazoa; phylum Chordata; class Lepidosauria; order Sphenodontia; family Sphenodontidae; genus Sphenodon; species Sphenodon punctatus. Next base: position 13,208,122 of record QEPC01011341.1, on the reverse strand, counting down.
ATATTTGCATATTGGGCTATTTTGGGTCCATATGTCGTATGCTAATAGCACTATGTATAACAGCACGAAAGAGAAAAGTACCACAAAAATTTGTTATTTCAGTATCTGAAAGAACCAAAGCAACTGAAATAACAATGAGAATTCGTAACAGCAAACCGGAAATGGCTGCTTTATCAGAACTGAGATAAAGAGACTCAGTTTGTTGAATTAGGTATTCGCAATGAGTATTCCTGCCAGTCCTAGTAGCAACAGGCCAGCCTTAAGACCAGATAGATGGTTATTCAGACTGAGCATTAACGACAGCCTCAGTCGTCCCTCCGTAGTGATCAATGGGACTAACTCAGGAATGGAATCAATTTCACAATACGATCCTTATTGAATCTCCAATTAGGGGCAGGGCCAAATCAGAATGTTTTCCTGAACCTTCATTCCGACCCCCGGATGTCAGAAAGGCCCGATACAGGAGTGGTCTCTATTCTGGTGCGGCAGGGGGTGAGAGAGAGAGTCAACGGGTGGGTGTGGGTGTCAGACCCCTAAGTCTGCTTGGGTTGAGCAAAGGGGGAAGGGGATTTCCAAAATGGCAGCAGACCCACCCACTTTGGTCATGGAGAATTCTGATTGGTACTGATGCCACCAATCAAAACTCACGTTCCAGAAATGGGTGGGGTTGACATCAGTTTGGAAATCCCTCCATCTCTGTTGCTGTGATCTAGGGAATTAGGTAGCGGTAACAGAGGTAACAAGGGGCATAGAAGCAAGGGGGATGGTATGTGAGAGAAAGGCAGCAATGGCAGGATGGCAAGTGGTCATGAGAATAATTACAGCGGGGGATATGGGGCACTTATCCCCCACAAATTTCCTCCCACCACAACTCTAGGGAGATGAGGGCAGAGCTTATGTGGGTCAGCATCTCCCACAAATTTTAGTCCAAAGTTACTCCCATGCAAGGGGCAGAGAGAGACAAGGTACATTTGTGTCTGCGCGGGGGTAGAAGTGAGTACAACAGATAAGTAGAAGGAAGGGTATGACCTGAACAGCTTTAAAACCACTCAGGAAGGAGAAGATACAATAGGGCTTGTCTTGTACTTTTCTGCCTTTTTAATCTGGATAATAATGGTATTTAGCTCTTATAGACCGTGATTAAAAAGTCCATTGAAATCGCTGGGAATCCTTGCGGTGACTTCAATGTCCTTAGGGTTCTGTCCAGGTGCAGAACTGCTTCCTAGTGGTAGACGTCCAAGCATGTTACAAAGGAAGGTCAGTATCTTTGCCCCGTTTTGCAATGAGGGAAGCCAAGGCAGAATAGACTACTGGGGTACCGAGCTCCAGCAGTGCCCAGGCAAACAGGTTCACCAGCAAGGAACATGGGGACTGGGCTCCAAAATCAGTGGCAGGGATGTCTGAATCTAGGTCGCTTGAGGTCAGTGATCCACTGGACCAGACAGCCTCAAATCCTCCCATCAGGAGAGCAGACAATGACTGAGTTTCAACATTTTTTAAAAGCCCAAACCAGCGCATTTCCTAGTAGCTGAAGAGTTAGCAATTTGAGGTAGTTGGAAGTGTAAAAAACGTAGCTGTCAGTATAATTGAGTGGAATGGGAGAAATGCTTTCTCTTCCTATATGCACTCAGCTAGGAGTCTCATTAGCGACTGGTAATAGCTGATACAGTGTCCATTTTAATGAAAACACTCGGTGACAAACCAAACTCTTTGGAAAATGAAAACTACCTTTCAAAGGGAATAAGAGAAAGCAAAACTTTGATTTAGTCTCAATTGTGGCCCATATATATATATATATATTTAAAAAACGGTTTCGGAAACAATCACCACGTTCATGTTAATTTTGCCCTGGAGAGAATTTGCTCCCATTTTCCCAAATCAGGTTTGACAGGATATAAATTTGAGGGTTCTTATGCGTCGCCTCTATCCCCCCCTAGTTGGTTTAATTAGCTGAGGTTTATTTCAGATGGGCAGTCCACTCCCAAGTTGCAGCTACTCCAGCTCCTGGACATGCAGTAATAGCTGTGGCTGGTCCAGTTCATTCTGCACCCTGGCTGAGATCCAAAAGTCTCTATTATTCAAAGTGTTGCTGGTATTTATCTCGGGAGCTTTGTAGCTGAATGGGAATGCGTCAGCAGCAGAGAATGCCTCTTTATGTTCCTTTTGTCCAATTTTAATGCCAGAGATATTTTGGGTTTTGTCTAATTGTTGCAGCTCGCAGTTCAAAGGCTAACGCAGATCCCAAAGGCAGAAGCAAGCTCATGCTGCATGGCTTTCTATTCAACCCAGAAAGGGTTAGGGGACATGTATCGACCAGCCATTGACACAGCCACCTCCCTTTTTAGTCTCTGTTACCTTTATGCAAAGCAGACGTTAAAGGACTTACTCCAAATTTACACCGACCTCATCGAGAGCACAATCTGGCTCACGGGGATCTGATCCCTAGCTAGTTTTCGGTGAAACAACAATAATAAAAAGAACACTTCCATCCTTCCCCATCAAATGCTTTCTCTGCAAAGTCCACACATGCAGCCTTGCTTACAATCAACTTGATTGCCGCCGCTATTTGCATTACGTTCAAAGAGACATATCAATTACGTTATTTAAATCACATCTGTTTGTTCACAAAACACACCTGTTGGGGATGAATAGAAATGTGGAAGGAGGAAAGTGGGGGAGGGGGAAAAAAGAAAAGAAAATCCCTTTGATTCATTTACTAGGATGAGAAAATTGACGGGGATGATCCTGCTATCTTAATGAAGGGGAAAAACCACCAAAACTGTGGATGTTGTGCCCTACCCAGCTGTTAATACACAGGCAAGGATTGCGTCTGGTGGACAGAACACACACACAGCTTTCTTTGATGTTAGCCAGTGCAATCTTGGAACATCAAAGTTATTTGGAGACTACATTAACCTATTGATACATAGTTTCTCCGATTGCGAGTTTCCCATATTATTATCATATTATTATTTATATAGTGCCGGCAGTGTACCTGGTGCTGTACAATCCATAGTCAGAGACAGGTCCCTACCCCCAGGGGCTTACAATCTAAGAGACAAGGAAGAGCCAAACATCGGAAGAGCCAGGGACGTTCATGAGGTTGAGAAGTTGCAGGTGTACGTGCATCACTCAGTAACAGGGGAACTAAGACGAGTGAAGGAAGACGTTGACTAGTGAACTATGAATGCATTTCTCAGGGAAATAAGGGAAGAAATATGGCTGATCATGCATTTTTCAGGGAAATGGGGGTAAGGTTCATGAAAAGATTTATGAAAGAGAAAAATGTCTTCTGAGGAGCTATTCGCACCAAGGTTAAGTTGGAAGCAAAGGTTCAGAACAAGTGCAATGGGGAAAGCAGAACAGGAAAAGCAAAGCACCGTGGGATTGATTTCTTGTACCCAAACAACACTTGCAATAATTGTTCTAGTTTCTAGGGACGGCCTAGCGACAATGGGTGTCTTTAGACAGACACCGGCTCCGCCCCACCCCCGGGTGGCCCATCCGCGTAAAGGCAGGACAGCCTGGGCTGAGGTGGGGCAGACGCTGCCTGCTCCAAGCCAGCTCCGCTTGCGGTGCTTTGGAACATCCCGGCGCACCGCAAGCGGAGCGGGCCGCCTAAACCTGGGGCACCGGCCGGGGGGCGGAGCAGTGGTCCGTCTACTCACAGATGGGCCGCTGCAGCTCCGCTTCAGGCCGGGGGTTGCTCCGGCAACAGCGCCTATAGAGTTGCAGGTGGCAGCCTAGAGCGGCTGGCGGTCTGCCCACGGCTCTATGGTGTGGGAGAGTGGGGCAGATTGCAGGCCGTGACGGCCTCTTTCTAAACCTGCTGCAGCTGCAGCAGACGCGGGGGTGGCCCTTCTGGAGCAGCCTGGGGGGTGGCCACCCCTGGGTTCATCTAAAAACACCCAATGAAGGGCAGACCTCACAATAAGGAAGAGTTGGGAGGGGTGAATCCAATTTGACCATTATCTCACCTTCTGCATCGCAAAAGATCTCAAATTTCTTTTTAATTATCCCTATTGTCCTACTGAAATGCAGCCACTTCTGGGGTGGGAGGATTTTGAACTCACAGGCAACTTATTTACATTACAGAGGTTAAACAGGAGGATCTCGGAACAGTGTATAACTGGAGAGTAGCTCCATGGTTAAAGGTGATCAAGAGCACAGTTGCTTTTGAGCCTTATTTAGACCAGTTATCAAGTAAGGTTCTCCGTAGTTCTTACACTCTATCGAGAGTCCAGCTTATTCAAACGGCGGTGGTGGAGGGCAGATGTGCTTGCGTTAAATACAAGCTGCGGCACTGTACTTGCAGTCTAGCTGAAGTTGAGACAGTGAAGCACCTCGTACTGAGATGCCCGAATGACCGAATTCTGAGATCTACCTGGTTGAATCCTTATCGTATGAATCAGTCGGGACAGGGTGGCTCGGACGACTTTGGATCATTGTTTAACCTGACATCTAAGGAAAAATAGCAACATTTGTCTGGTTGGCCGGTAAAAGAAATTTGGAAATAAGAGCACGTTTAAAAGAGCTCGGTAACATGGAGCGCCCCAAAAGTGAGAGATAGGTTTCACTATTCCTGTCGCTGAGATATGCTCCCTGCGTTTATGTAGATTTCCCTGCAGAACTTGCAGGAATTTGAATTGTGTGCGTAACATAACCAGGTACATTTAGTCTGGCTAACATGGATTTGATTTTATTAGTTACTCCTGTTACTCAGAGTTTGTTTGTTTCTTTGAAGTGAGATGGACAATGTACTTGTTACGGATACAGTTATTGTTTTTTTAAAATATTTTGTTGTATTTTATTCTAATTAATATTTGTACCTTGTTCTTTTGTAATCGAATATATGCATTTTGGCTATGGCGAAGGCTAAGCCCAATAAACTAAACTACATTACAGAGGACAGCCGTGTGCAGAAAGGGCAGATTGGGCCCATTTGACTAGAGTGACCCCAGCTCTCACAAACATTGCCACGGGGATCATTACGTGATGGGCTGATGCTGCGTCTATTGCCGTTGTATTTGAGTGTCTGAAGGTCCAGGGGAAGCAAGCAAAGCTTCAGCGTTTCACAGGCCCACTCAAAGGGAACTGGCAATAAGCTGATTCGATTCAATAACCCAGTCTAAGGGTTAGAATGTTGCTGTTAATTAGTTAGCTGGAAACCATAAGCCAGGACTCCCCAAATGAAGGGTCCCTCAAGATGGGTCACAATATCGTAAAGGGGTTTCCGACTAGACTGGATCTGCATAATCAGAGATGCACATTTCCAAAGTTTGGTATATTTTATTTATTTATTTACTTATCCATTTCTATCCCGCCTAATCTGCCTCAGGCAGCTGTATAAGGCCCATGGGATCTTGAACCCAGGCTCATCAAGTTCCCTTAGCCAGGCTGCCTGGGAACCAGCAGATGCAAAACCATCCCCTGCCTCCCAACCACTCACTCTTAACTCCCCAGCCCCCACAGTTGGCCAGCTCAGCTGTGCTCCCTGGTTGGTGAAAAGTCCCCATATAATTTCTTGTGTGACTCTGGACCCTTGCCGTGCAACCAGAAGGTTCCTAATTCCACAGCCTGTCTCCGCTTGCCCTTCTGGTTAACCTTGCCTCATTCCCCTGAGCTCAGTCCTCTCCGTCCTGGAACCAAGTTGCCAGCATGCCCCCAGACCTGTGAATGATCACTCGGTTGTGACCTGTGGATATCTGACCTCCCAGATTGGACCCTCTGTGCACCTCTGCGTCTGTGCTTTGAGCTGCCACAGCCCTGATCCAACCAAGCCTTGAACAAAACTTTTTATTTTGCCTCCCATAACCAGGAAAAGTTTTGGAGCCATAGAGGTCAACTAAGAGATACTGAGGCACATTCTGAAGTACTATGGGTAGCTTTGGTTCTTTCGAGTTAGAAAGGAATCCGGTCTCAAGCAGCAGGTACAAGAGACTAGAACATCTTATCTTCTGCTTCTTCCAAGACGAATTCAAAGATCTTCTCTTTAAAAAAAAAAATCCAGTTCATCTTGATAGCAATTTAAAATTGGGTCAAAACAAGCTACCGATATAAGCTTGCGATTCCGCATGTTGCTTAGGGTAAATTTTACAAGAGTCACAGGTGGCTGAGTCTATCTTAGCCAGAAGAACATCTCTTTTTTTTGTTTGCAGTTCGCCCTTTGCAATCGGAGTAGCTTTTAGCATCCATCATCATTTTAAAAGTTCCATTTCAATTCTCAACGAAATATACTTTAAAAACCTCAATGCTTTCTCAGCTGCCAGATCCTTGGCGTGGCCCCATCTGCCACGTTACAGGTAATTGCTGTTGACAATTGTTTGTCCAAACAACGTGAGGAGGAATGAAGGCTGTTTCAAATTCAGACAAAAACACAGCAACGAATAACAGTTTGCTCATTGTGTCCTAAATGCACTGTGAGGAAAACTAGCCACCGTGGTGGCTTCCATTTGTATTTGACTCGCAACAACTGACGAGCCTTATCGGTGCTGGCGGCTGGCATTTGTGGTTTTGTGCAGAGACGTTGTCTCTTGACAAGGCTAGCCTCCATGCTGCTGAGGCTGCCAGCCTGATTAGAAAAGCTATTTTTTTAAACAACAACAAAAAGTCATGCAAAATACATCTTCAGGATGAACTTCTGCTGGGGATCAGTTTCTTGCAGAACCTACAGCGGGAAGGCTGTAAGTTATTATTGTTATTAAGTATTATATAGCACCAGCAACGTACCTAGAGCTTTACAATTATTGCTATCAGCAGGATGAGACCCAAGGGGGCTAGGCTAAGTCCTGGCAGGATGCAACCCCCTGGGGAACTAACCTGAGAGCAGCGTGTGTCTGTCCCTTTAAAGGAGCTTACTGCCTTTAATGGCTACACCCCTTCTGGGCCTATAAAAGGCTGCAGCCCCCTGAGGTCAAGGCAGTCTGCCCCCAGCAACAGGCTGGAAAACAGCTCTGCTGCCAAGGCAGGGAGATGATGAGGGCCGAGGCCAGGAAAAAGTAGAATACCAAAGCATGCTTCCCAACAGTTCCTACTTAGATGGGACAGTCCCTCTTGGGGTGCTGAATTCCATTGTCCCTCTTTCAGGAGAGAGTGACAAAAATGCCAGGATTTAAGCCTCAGGCACCTCTTTACTGATTGCCTCCCATGAACAACGCTTGAGAGGACAATGGGGGAAAGGATTGAATGACAAGTAACTACGTGGGATGAGAAACAGGAGAGCGTCTGTCCCTCTGTCTGCATGTACTTGGAATGTTGGGAGACGTGCATGCTCATGTAAATAAGTGAGGGGTGGAGCTTACTGGCTCATGTAAATAAGTGAGGGGTGGAGCTTACTGGCTCATGTAAATAAGTGAGAGGTGGAGCTTATTCACTCAGGGTAGAGATTACTGGCTGATGGCATGGGGCCTCTTTCTCTTTGGCTGCTGGAAATGTTGGGAGGTAATTATGCCAAAGAAAGGGTGTTGAACCAAGGGAAACAACTCATTGGGTGTTTTCAGATTGACACTCTGGCTGCAGCGGGTTCAAAAGGAAGCGACCGCCGCCACGGACCACAGTGCCCCCTCCCCCACACCATAGAGCTGTGGGCAGATCGCATAGGCGCTCCGGGTTTGGGCAGCTTACTCTGCTTGCGGCGCTCCAGGATGTTCCGGAGCACCGCAAACAGAGCTGGTCCAGAGCAGGCAGCGCCTCTGTTCTGCCGCCTTACCCTAGGGTGGCCTGCCTTTATGCGGATGGGCCACCCGGGGGTGGGACAGAGCAGGAGTTCATCTGAAAACACCCCCTGTGAAGCTAAGTTCACCTGGAAGAAGAAGGCAGCAGCCCGACAGCGGCTTCCTGTAACAACTCTGGAGGGAGGTTGAGGGGCTTTTAAGCTGAAGGTATGTGGTAAAAGCATATTGTTGTTCCTCGACTATCTCCTTGTAAATAAATAGGGACGTGGTGAAGGGAAAATGCTGGAACGGCCTGAAAATATTTACTATGCCAGGTGCACCCTTTACAAGACTCTTTTGTCCAAGGCCACCAAGCAAACAGACAAAAAAAAACCCCTCATCCTTTTTGGTTGGGATTGCCTCACAGTCTAAGGGCCAATTCATACAACATCCACCCTTGTACCTTAATCTGTGGGTGTTTTCAGAGGAGACAGTGGCCAGCTTTAGTGCACTTTAGCAAGCTTTACTCCGCGGGCCACCGTCAGGCTAGAACACACCTGCCAGATGTTACCACGGGCTGAACTCGAGTCCCCAAGTCACGATCCCGGCTAAACGTCACCATGGTCCTAATCCCGCTGCCCGACCCAGAGTAAAGCCCGCTTTCACGTTTGAAAGCCCACTTTACTCAATGTGGTCCGGAGTGGCCAGGCACCATGGTGGCGGTCACTGGCCGCACCTCAGGGAGGGGGGGCGAGCTGCTGGGGGCTGTGTGGGGACAGGGCCGCAAAGATACAGGTCTGCCCGGCTCCCTGCCCTCCCTGGCAGCCAGGCCCCTGTCACGTTACTTCGGGTCCTGGCTGGATCCCAGCCACAGTGCCAGTTCCACTCTGGACCGGTGAGTGCGTGGCGGCACTTTGGCGCCGTCACATCAGAAAATACCTTGTTAGCTTTGTCCCAAGGCGTTCACACAACTGCTGATTCCCCTGTATTGCACTAACCTTCAGCCCCACCCCTCTACTTCCCCATGGTATTTCCCACAATGCAAAGGGCATGGAAGAATGCCCTCACGATAGCCCTGCATACAATGTTCGGGAAGGAGCACGGGCCGTGCATTGGAGGAGGAAGTCTCTGCTACAGAATTTCTCTGGCCTCTCCTCTCGGATTACCGGCTGACAGGGAAAACAACCAGGAAATTATGTATTAGGGGTTGAAGCTTTCTTCAAGTTAAACAAATCACACAACACCCTTACTACTTGGAGAGTGCAAGCAACCCCTTTATGTCAGGTAGCAGAGGACACAAGATTTTCAAGACGCACAGGAGGGAATAAGGATTTCTCACCACGCTCAGAAGATGGGTTTGTGCCAGTCCCCATTCTGTTGTGTGAAAGCGCCCATAGAGCACATTCGCACAAACCTCTGCCCAGCGGGCATAGCCCCTTGCAACCGCTGCAGTGGTGCGGCTCTTAGGGCAGTACTAGGGCAAGGGGTGCAGATATCAAAAGGAAGAAGGAATCTGCCCCCCTGTGCTGTTCTACACCCATTTCTCAGCACAGTTCCAAAATCAAATGGGGCAGCATATGGCATCCTCCGTCGTGGGGGATTTTGCTTCCAGCTGCAGTAATATCTCTGGCTCCGTTGCAATGGGGGTCAAGGGACAGGGTTATCCTTTCTCATTTTGGATGGTTGTTTTTTTCTGCCTTTCAGGTGTGGGGAACCTCAGGCCCAGAGGGCAAATGCAGTCCTTGGCTAGTTTTTATTTGGCCTCTTTCGGGTTCCTGGATCTGGCCCTTGGATCCAGCTCCTATGCCCAAGCAATGAAAGACAGAGCTCAGGGAAAGGAATCGAAGATGAGGGCATGCATGCAAGGATATAGATCAGATCCATGATCTGGACCCTCCTCCTCCTCCTGAGTGCCTCCCTTAAGCACCTCTGCCCCCAACCTCTGTGCAGCCCTTGGAGTCTGTACTAATTTTCAAAGTGGCCCCTGGAAGGGACAAGGTTCTCCGGCCCTCCTCTATGTATTCATAGACAGTGTTGACAGACCAGAGGTGGGGAACTCCAGCCCGTGAGCCAGACTGGTTTTTATTTGACCCCTTTCCAGTTCCTGGATCTGGGCCATAGATCCCGCCCTTACTCTCAAGCACTGAAAGGGCATGCGTTGGAGGGGAGGGGATGACATGGCGTGAACCCATGATTGGGCTCCTCTTCTTCCTTCTCCCATCCGCCGCGCATCCCTTAAGTACCTTCTTGCAACTCCTATCTGGCCTGCAGATTAATTTTGAAAGTGGCCCTCGGGAGGGAAAAGGTTCTTTGCCCCGGACACAGACCCTGTTGCAGGCACCAATGCTTCCTTTCAATTCGAGAGGAGCAGGAAAAGCTCAACAATGACTCAATTTGGGTCAACAACACAGTCTATTATTCTCAACTCCGTTGCCCTCAGTCTCTTTTCCTACCTGCCTCGAATAGAGTGTGCATTTTTAGCTGGATGTCAACAAGCATTCCAATCTCAGTTGGGAGTGGTGGCAGAAGCCGAGACGTCTGAAAAGACCCCATCGCTCTAATTGTTCGGCTCCTGTTTATTAGCAATTTGTTGCGATGGCCGCTGCGGCAGGTCGTGCTGGTTGCAGCCTGCTGGCCAGGCAGCAAAATTCATCCTGCTGAGCCGCTTCAAGGCCTTGTTAGCGTTTGCAAACAATAAGGACATTGTTTTGGCCAACACAATGGAAAAGGTCAGGGATGTGTGTAGCAAAAGTTTTCAATCTGAGGAGACTGTTTGTGTCTTATATTTATGCTTGCGCTGCAGAGGGGAGATGCCGTCCCAAGAGGGGACTCCAGGAGCTGAGCTGTACAATGTCTGCGTGGGGACAGTTCTCTGCAGGTTTCTGTTTGATTAGCCCCATTCTACGTCTCCCGAGTGCCTGGGGGCCATGTTCTCTGCTGACCTACACTCTGTGCAATCCCTTTAACCATGTTTGAAGGGGGCTGGACGGGGTGCGTGCCAATGCTTTGTAGTCGGATCTATCCAAAGCGCCGCCAAAGTTTTCTCTAAACTCTTAAGCCGCTCTGGCATTTGCACAGATTCAACCGTGATGTCGCAGCGCAAAATTACAGGCATTCAATTCAGGAGTAGAGATCGAGAGAAAATACAAAGCTGGCAATGCCTCTTCACCGCCTAATCAGCTCCAAATTGCAGATGATTTCTCTCTTCTCCCCAGTCCCGCCGACGCCATGCTTTCAGCTAGTGTGTTCTCAATGGCCCTTTCTGGGCCGGTGAAAGAGCCATAGTCATCGGACTAATGACTCTTCATATTGAAATGAATGCAAAGGCTAATGCTGCCACTATGGGACTAATGGGACAAATTCTGCCCTTGGTGAGACAGCTGCTTGGCTGGTTACGTCAACTGAAGATGCCTGCTTGTAGCTGAGGGCAGGATTGGGCCTTGTAGTTAGAGAAAGGGGAAATTTTTCTCTCTTTCATAGGGTGCAAGCACCTCCCCACCCATTATCCACCTGCCATCCACCCACTATACATGTTGCAGGGCTGCAGTGGTGCCCTATGGGTGCCCTGCAACATGTATAATGGGTGGGAGGTGGCTAGGGAGGTGCTTATCTCAAAGCACCCTTAATTGACTTTGCCGAAATAACAAAAGGGAGGCAATGTGCTTGTCCCTGCATCTAGTAGAGGATACCAGTGGAGGATTGATCATCCACCTTGGGGCTGTGTTAGGCTCTCTTTACACAGACGCCTAGCCCCTCCCTCCCGCTGGGTGTGTGGGCGGGTGTGCGGTGGGGGGGGTCCGTGTGCACGGAGGTGGGCGGTGGGGGGATGGGTGTCCGCCCGTGGAAACACCATGGCGCACACCCATCTCCACCCATCACCCACCCACGGAGTCATCCAAAAAAATGGAGGCGGCTCCATGGGTGGAGCGGGCGTGCGCCCATGGGAAAGGGAGCATACCCACCTCGACTTGTCGCCGGTGCACACCCATCCCCCCCACCCAGTGGTGCACTGCCATGTGAAAACAGCCTCACAAGAAGAGACGTCGTCCTCGGTTCAGCGGGTGGGTGGAGATTCAGGTCCTTTTTACAAGAGATGATCTCCTGTATGGACACCCATCGTCCCCGCGGGGGAGCATCCCGTGTGACTGTGGGGGTGCATGGGGGGAGGCATGTTCCTGCAACTTACGCATCCCCCCCCCACGCAGCTCCGGCGACAAGGTAGGTTGCTCCGTGCGTGGGGATGCGTGGGAAATGGGTGTGCGCCCGTATGCCCCTGCCCTGCCCCTGCAACGGCATGCCCATATACTGCCCCCCCAGCCACGGCCTGGTTTAAAAGAGCCTTACTCTAGTCTTGCCTCGCTTCCAATGCACCAACAGAGACTAGCCAAAGGTTTCACAGCATAACCAATGTGATCGTGCGTGTGCTATCGCCATTGCATCAACGACGGAAATGAAAACCTCATAAGAAGAACATCAGAAATGCCAGACTGGGTCAGACCAATGGCCCATCGAGCCCAGCATCCTGTCTCGGACAGTGGCCAATCTCAGTTGCTTCGGAGGAGCGCTGTTCACTCCCAGCGCCTGACAGAGGGTTGCGTCCCCCAACCTACTTGGCTAACAGCTCTTAAGGGACCCTCCAAGAACTTTTTAAAACCCAGCTATGCTACTGACCTCTAAGAAGAAAATACCCCAAGTGTTTACTATCTGCCCCTGTCCCCTTCCCCTTCCCCACGCACAGACTTTATCCTGTTGGGAGGTGTCCATAAATGAAGTCATGCTTTTTATTAGGGTTGGGAAATTGGACGGAAAATTGGAATCAGATTAAAATTGGAATTGGATTTGACTGCTTCGAATTCAAATCAGATCAGAATCAGTTTGTATTAAAAAATTTCCCCATTGAAGTCAATGGGAAACCAAACCTATTCATTTCAATGGGCAATGCCAGGCTTATCAGTTCTTTCGCCGGAATCGGATTTATCCAAAGCAATCTGAAGCAATCAAAATCGGGTGAATGGGATTAATCAGATTCCGATTTTTCCATCCCTACTTTTTATTGACCATTTTAAAAGCTCCATTCTCTTTGTCACACTACGTCACTCTACAACTGACCCGCCTCCAAAAAAACACGTCACGCAAATCACGCCCTTCTCCCGGCACACGTTTTTAAAACCGGTAATTTAGAACCCCGTTCATTATAGGCATCAAATAACTTTTTAGTTTTCCAACATAGACATGCACCTGAAAAATGAGTAACAAGAAAGGATTGTGACATCACATAGGACAATGACCAAAATAGCTTCTCCTTCCCTTGTCACAAATTGTCACAGCTTTGCAATCTTTCCCATCCTCACCCCTTCTCACATGACAGACTTTATGCAGAGTCCCTCCATAATCGTACACTCCGAGACATACGTTTTTTGTTGTTCCATCCATCTTTCCTCTGCTGCCAGCCAGTCAATCAGGAAGCCGGGGGGGGGGGAAGGCTGGGGACCTATCTGGGCCTAGGGGGTGTGGCCTAAGCCATGCAAGGAGGGTCTATATGGCAGTGCCCAGGCTCGTGCCCAAGAGTGACAGTAGCAATGGAGAGCTGGTCATTGTCCCGATACCCTCAGGGATGCTGGTTCAAGGCCTGGTGCCTGACACAGATCACAAAAGAAAAGCTAAAAAGGATTGGAATCCGCCAACATTCTTGTAAAAAGAGCACCCAGGTCGGCTTCATCCTCAAGAAACATGAGGGTTGTGGACTCTGAAGGGTGCGCTGACTGAGGGGTGGGGAACCTCAGGCCCAGTGGCCAAATGTTGCTCGTGGTTAGTTTTTATGTGGCCTCTTTACAGTTTCTGGATCTGGTTCCTGGATTCAGTTCCTACCCTCAAGCCCTGAAAAACTGAATTGAGGGTAAGGGAGCAAAGATGTACAAAATACAGGACAGATCCATGATCTGGACTCTCCTCTTCGTAAGTGCACCCCTTACGTCCCCACAAGCCCAACGCCTACGCGGCACTAGGAGCTTAGAATCATTTTCAAAGTGGCCCCTAAGGGAGGAAAAGGTTCCTCATCCCTGGGTTCAAAGACATAAAACCATGCAACACCCGTAGCGTTAAACTGGGGACACATTCACAATCAAGTCAAATAGGTCTGACTGCCAAAGGCGCACAACAGCGACCGCGGCACGGCAGAGACTCTCCCCCTGAGCAAAGGTCGGGGGGTGTTGGAGGGCAGTGGAGGGGGGCTCTTACAGGACTCTACAAGGGCCCCAGCAGATCATCCTTCACCCTGACAGCCTGCAGGGGTCTGGTGGGGTTGAAGTACAGTGAAGCAGGGATCTCATGGGGCTCAGGAGACTCACAAGAGCCCTGATTCATCCCACGAGTGCCCCGCTTCAAGGTTCAATCTTCACACTAAGATACATCCCATGTCAGACCAGTCCCACTGGTTCTAACCCTGGTGTTAAAGGGAGGGGAGGGGAATGAAACTCATTCCTTTTAAAAGGGGAGGCTTGGTGTTCAGAAGCTGCAGAGTTCTTCTGCTAGAGCAGGGGTGGGGAAACCTCAGACCCGGGGGCCAAATTTGGCTCCCAGATAGTTTTTATTTGGCTCCTTTATAGTTCTTGGGGTCTGGCCCTGGATCCAGTTCCTGTCCCCCAAGTAGTAAACGACTGAGCTCAGGGTTAGGGAGAAGGGCCAGGATACAGGACAGATCCATGGCATGGAACTGTCCTCTTCCCAAGTGTACTCCTTACCCAACTACGCCCCCAACGTCTACGCGGCCCCCAGGGCTTGTACTCATTTTCAAAGTCCCCCGCCCCCCCAGGAGAGCCACGGGCTGCTGCTGGCTTTTCCTTACCAGGTTGCCTTCATCATCCATGTCATCGCAGTCTGGCCTGGGGTCTTCCAGAGTGAGCTGGTGGAGGAGGACTCGGGGGGAGGTCTTCCCATTGCAGTCTTGGTGCTCGGACATGGAGGCGTGGCTGCTGTGCATGCTGCTGGTCCGGTACAGCGAAGGCACCTGCAGGGTATCTTGGAGATCGAAGGAGCCTTTCGTTTCCAGGGACTCCATGCGGTGAGGTAGAGAACCATTGACGCTCCCGGCCCGGCTGGACCTCTCCTCATCGGAGCTTTCCCCTTCCTCTGAACTCTCCTTCCCGTCCCCAGACAGGAGCGACTTGCGTTCCCCGCTCTGGCTCCGGCGCTTCAGGCTGGGGGCTCGCCCGATGCTGTTCCAGCTCGACCTGCGGCTGTTCCAGCTGCTGCCTGCGCTCCAGGGGCTATGGGGGGAGCTCCGGATGCTCGCCTGAGGGGCAGGAGAGAATCAACATCACCATCATCTTGGGCAGTTTTTAAATATAGAAAGTGGCGGGGGAAATCCCCAGCAGCCCCTAGAGATTCCCCACTAGTAATTTCCAAATTGCCTCTACTGCTACTTATCATTCCTACAGTGTTACTAAGCGTACGAACAGGTCCCTGCCCCGTGGGCTTACAATCTAAGTTGGATACAGGTGAGGGGAACACAGGAAAAGACAGACACACACATATACCCATTTGTACAGATGGGGGAACTGAGGCCGAGAGGTTGCGACTTGCCCAACTCACCCAGTGAGTTCATGGCTAGGACAGGATTCAAACCCTGGCTTCCCAGGTCCCAGTCCAGCACCACTGGCCTCCTCCTTCCCCAGCCTTGTCTCCCCACTCTAGCATTGCTCCCCTGCCCCAGCCCGGCCTTGCCCCAGTCTCTCTAATCCCACTCAGGCCTTGCTCCTCCATTCAGAGTCCCAGTGCCCCAACTCTGCTGCCTACCCGCATCCTAGACACCTCCTCGGCCCATGCCCTTGACACAGACAGACAGACAAAGATCTCCCGCGGCTGGAAACGGCCCCATAGAATGAAAAGGAATGAAGGCACAAGAGGGGGGATCCGATTCACATACCGGTGACTTGAGATCGTAGGCGTTGGGGTCCATGGAGACGCTGCTGGCCCGGCGGGATTCGTACCCCATAGCAGCATCTCCCAACATGGCACTCTTTGGCATTGGCATTGGGGTAGCAGCAGTGTGTATGATGAGGGGAGGGGTCAGGCTCTTCCTTAGCTCTGGGTGGTCCCCCAAGGCCATCACTGGAAGGAACAAGGAGCTTTCAGATTCTTGGGTCTTACAGGAACACACAACAACTCTCACAGACATTTGCCTGACAACTGGGAGTGGGAGTGGGAGGTGCTAGAGCACGGGTGGGGGACCTGCGGTCCAATCTGGCCCATTGCTTTTTTTTTTTTTTGGCCCCCTTTCCAATTCCTGGATCTGCCTCCCCGATCCCGTCCCTAGCCTCAAGCACCAAAAAAAGTGAGCTGGGTGGGGGAGACACGTTCCTCATCCCTGCTCTAAGGAAACAATCTTTGTTCAGATGATCTAGGATGCCACCATGGGGGCTAGGAGGAAGGGGCAATGCCCTTGAATGTCACCTCAGAAAAAGGAAAAGATCTACTGCTGCTGTGACGGGAGGAGATTTTTAACAAGCAAGAGGAAGGTGGGTTTCATTCAGAAAATCACAAACCACATTCCACAGGGGCTCATGTATAATCAGAACAATGGGTTGCTTAAAATTTGCATACAGTTAAACAAAATTGATACATATATAATTATGTAAATCAGGAGGGGCATTATTTCTCCATTATTATTGGGGGAGGGGGGGTGGAGAAACATTTCTGCACAAATGGGAAGTGCGGGTGGAGCTTTAATTTTTTATTTATTTATTTTACACATTTCTACCCCGCCCCTCCTGCAACGCAGCTTTAAGAGGTTATGGGCAGGGTTTCTGGGGTAAGGGCAGGACGTCTGTCCC
>QEPC01011341.1:13166003-13191347 GCA_003113815.1 Sphenodon punctatus | reverse complement strand
CCCCCCCCCCCACGCTCTTTCTGCACTATAAGAGCAGCAAGAGAGAGGAAACCTGGCAGTCTGCATCTAGCCAGCAAAATGGAAAGGCCTGAGGCTGGGAGCTGGCCAGGGTGCTGAAGCCTTGAAAGGAGGGAACAGCAAGGTACAGTGGGCAGGGACGGCCTTAGAATTAGTGAGGCCCCAGGGTGAAGATAAAATACAGGGCCCTAGGTGGCCCCTTTGCTTTCCCTGTAGCCCTGCCCTCTTGGGGGCACCCTTCTCACGGCCCTATAGGTGGTCGCATTTGGGGTCCCTCTGGGGTCCCTCTGGGAGGGAGTGGTGCTCCCACACCCTGCCCTGTTGGGCCCCTGGAAGTAGAGAAAAGAGTGGGACTCAGAGCAGTTGCCCCTGATTGCCTTGTAGTAAGGCCAGCCTGACAGCAGGCCAGGGAGATCCAGCCAGGAGAGACATGTCTGGGAGCCTTGGGAAGACGCTTGCCACCCCAGGAAGGCTGGAAGAGTGACATGGTCATCTCCCGTAAATAAAGCTGGCTGTGCCTAGGTATATATGCTGGGACACTGTAAATAAACCCAGTTTGCTGGCCTGAGTGGCTCCCTCAGGGGATGGACTAGCTGTGGAACCATCAAGAACCCAGGCCAGCCTCCCACACCGTCCCACAGTGAAACTCTCCTAGAAGGAATGAATTCCTGAGGCGTTACTTACAGGCTGGATTTGACAAGGTTTTCTTAAATCCACATTCTTCTTCCAGGCTGTGGGCGAAAAGATCCCCCTCAGAATCAGACTTAGAAGCATCTCCCTAGAGCAAAACAGAGCAGCTTAACAAGCAGGATACACGGCTGAGAGGAGCATGGACGGACCTTCTTGAACAACAAGTCCCTTCTCCGAACAAACACACCTACTGTTCCAGCAAAATCTGTATGACAATGGGACACCACTATCTTCCACAGAATGATGCATGCACATATTTATACCACATCTTAGTGCTATGGTTCCCTATAAAAGGCAGAGCTGCTGACTTTGATCGGGGGGTGGGGGAGGGTGTCACACAAACACACTGTTTAAACTTTTCTGCTGGACAAGAGACAAGGACTAAACCTGCGGACCATTGATCCGATGGAAAAAAAAACCAGACCCTCCTTGGCATCGGGGCTAGGCTGGTGTTCGTTCTTAGAATGCCAACTCCCTGCTGATCAACTCCCTGGCAAGAGCACCTCACCCTCAGAGGAAGCCACATGCCGCGGCTTGCACTGTAAGGCAGCTGGGGGCCTGGAAAAATCTATTTTATCTGAAGTGGGAAAATGAAGCAGGGGGCAGCCGCGGTGGGCTCAGGGGGTTGTGGATTAGGAACCCCTGTAGCAAACACACTCACAGACGCACATCATTTTTTTCTTCTAAAGTTTATAATGCAATAATCTGAGCTTCAGCGAGAGGGATAAAGACTTGGACTGGCAGGGTTTTTGGCAGATCATGAGGCCAGGGAGAAGTTATAGGACGTGCCATAGGAGTGCGTGGTGGTGACCAAAGCAGCAGGACGGTCCGGCCAGATGGGCAAGCTGAGAGCAGCTCAGGAGACAGCCCCAAGAAAGCCATTTGGCCCTGAAGGAGGAAGTTATGATCAGGGATCTGCATTCGCTGGGTTTTCCCCACTGGCAGCAATAGGGAAAACTCAGTGAACGTAGGTCCCTGGTTATGACTGATGCACTTAGTGACTTTGGCGTCCTATTATACAACTTAGAACAGGGGGTGTCAACTTTTTCAAACAAGACCCACCAAAACGTTTTTTTTTTAAATCCGGAACCCTCCTTTAAAAAAAAAATCAGACCAGGACCAGGTGTAGCAGGGGGACCCCAATTTGGGTGGCAATGACAGCAATGGGGGTGAGGGGGATGGATAGATCCCAGCCATGGGGAAGTGGCTGGGAGCAGAAGGAGGCAGGAGTCAGAGAGGTGGGGAAGCTACAGGAAGCCACACCCAACCTCTTCCTGTGCTGCTTGGTGGAACTGGCAGCCAAAACAAGTGGCAGGAGGGGGCGCAGCAGGGGATGCAGCAATTGCTCCCAGGAGCACAGCTGCTCCCGCTGCCGTGCCCCCAGGTGCCACATAAGACCCACTGGTTGAGAACCACTCAGAATGCCAGCAGTTGGCATGGGATTTCTCAGTTAGATAGTGTCCCTCTTGAAATGCTACATTAAATAATTTACCATTTGCCTCTGCCATTTCCTTCCCTAACAGGCTCAGGCACTGCTGACTGACAGACACTCATCAAGTCACCTCTCCACATGATCCTCTTTGATTCTATCCATTGGCACACAGGAGGAGTAGTCAAAGTGTGTGGTATAACCCAGATACATCAGCCAGAAATGGAGCTTGCCAGAATTATTCCTGCCCAAATGGGGGGGTTCGTTTCCTAATGAAACTATCATTCTGGCAAAGGGCAGCCTCCATTGGCTCGATGTATATTACAGGAAATGGGAGGGCAATGCAGTGATAAGGGAGAAGCCAAGCAGAATCTTTACTTTAGCTGGGAAGATTTAGGAGCACACCAGTCCCAAAAACGCTGTGGACACTACATTGCACCACTAGGCACCCCGGCTCACCCGGATGAAGCTTGGTGCTTGGGGAAACATCTATGATTGTAACAGTGGAAATGGGCACCAGTTTGGAGGATAATGCAGAGGAGCAGATGGTCTTTGATACAAGATCCTGTCCTGTGCTCCTCCCTTAGGCACAAGATCATGGCTACGTTCTCAAAAGAAAGTGTCCCTTCTTTGGATCCTCCAGGGATTTGCTTTCTCCAATCAAATCGTGGGCTGTTTCAGAGAAGTGTTTTCAGGGACATAAAGGCTGCATTCACATGAGACACGTAGTATGTGAAAAATCCTTCCCCCTGCTTATTTTCTTAAATGTGCACAAGGGTTAGGTCTCAGGAGGGACCTGGTGTAAAATGCTTTAATCCCCCAAAGTTAAGCCAGAAAGCAAAGTTTCACAATAATTCTAAATCCTTCACGTGCTTTTCTCATAATGCGTAAAGAGATTAATCCACCTATCAGCTTGCCTTAATTGCTGCAGGAGGGGACAGAGGTGATTTTCCCACTCAGGGAATGAATCCCCCACTGCTTGCCCGATCAGGATAATGCATTGCTGACCAGAAAATAAAATGGAGCGTAATGGGATACCTATTAGTGGCCCCAGCAGTATGCGAGGTAGCTTCTGAAGTGTGGGAGGGAACATGGGAACAATTAAAATGTGTGAATGCAAATTCTTATAACAAAAAGTACAGGTGGGTGAAAAATCTCATGTGAATGCAACCAATGAGAATGTAAAACACAGCCTTTCCATTTCATCGATAAATAGAGTGGGAAAGAACCTGAAGTTCAACCCGCTACTGAACTCAGGATGACTACAGTCCAGTGGCTACTCAATGGAATTTACTTTGTGCAGCAGGCAGAATTTTAAAGGAACTGCACCTTCCAAGGAGGGGAAGATTCATTTAAGACTGGTTTGAATCTTGACAGGCTTTGCAAACTCTCTCTCTTCGATGGAACATGGACTCCAGCTGGCCTCAAGTAGCCTCTCCTGGTAGACCTTCCAAAATTCAGCAGGTTTGTCGTAATTACCCACTTCCTCTTAATGAGTTCATTATAAAATAGTAAACATTGCAGAATTGGAATCTTGCGGGGATAATTATCATTACTTAATTTGTGTTCTTTTTTTAAAAAGTTATTTTGCGTGCCGAGGGGGGAACTCTAGGGGACTGTGAGAAAGGCATTTGAGGAGTACAGAGAGAAGCAGAGCCGCCACATGGGAATTTCTATCCTCCATTCCCATAGCACCAAGCCCCATCTTTTTAAGACTGAAGCAGCCCTGCTGTAGGAAATCCAGCACCCTCCCCTGCAGCAAGTGGCATATTATCTATGGCTGCAGGCAAACATCTTCCAGCAGAGGACTACTGGTAATTACCTGTCCTTGCACTCCCTGTTTGCTTTTCTGGATGCAAAACGTTGGCAAAAGAAAATGGCGTTAAAATCCATTCTGGAAAACTAAACTAGGCTGAGATGGGCCACATGGTACAGCCGATAAACCAGTGGGGATCCAGTGGGGACAGTCAAATACAATAGAAGGTGCTATTGTGCTAAAGTAAAAGCCAGAGCTTCCAGGACAGAAGGGAAGAGGAGGGAAGTGAGGAAGGAATGGCATGTGATTATAGCAGGGGAGGTGGGAAGGAAGGTAGATTTGGGGGAGGGGGGTGCTCATCATTCTAACCCTTGATTGTCACAGGTCAGAGAATTTCACCCAGTGATTCCCAGTCTGGAAATCCTAGATGTGCCAGCACATTTCTCCCATATTGCAGCTGCCTCAGTTCTAGGATTGACTTCTCCAGAATACAGTACTCCAGAACACAAGTGTCACAAAACAAGCTTGGTTCTAAGTCCCTTCGATCTTTGGTAAGTCTCTCTACTCTTGTCCTCGGCAGCTAGAGGGTTGGTGGACAGGAAGACAATGGTTTGTTCAAAAGCAGTGTGCGCAAAGTGGAAATGAGCTTCATGATCACATCTGGAAAAAACCCAAACATGGTTCACATCTTCCTAGAGGCATGATAAGGAGTCTTTTCATGGGCTTCGATGGGATCTGGAACCGGGTGTGGGGAAGTAAGTGACATCCAAATGGATGGGTTAGGACAGACTGGTTAAAGAGACATTAGTGATCTCTCCCTCTTAGGAAACAGGTCTGTCCAGCCTCTTGGCTACTGTGGACTGGATTAGCTCACATCATTTTCTGGAGGGCCAGATTGCACAAAAACCTTTCATTGTACGGCTGGTGTACGTTATAACTATTGTGCAAGGTAGTCAAATCCAGTTCAAACTCATCAGTACAAACTGCATGTTGAACATGTCAAGTTAGGAACTCTGAAGTGCACATCATCATTCTGGAGATTTATATTTGATTTAGAAAGTACTGATATAGATTTTAAGGCCGCAGGCCACAGAGAACCTACTATAGGTTGGATATGGCCCAAGGGGAAAGGTCAAGATAATAGAAAGGAGTCCATATGGGCAGGAGCCTAAAGCAGCTTTGAAATATAGGGGGGGGGGGGGGGCTTTATAACTTGTCTGACCCCTACAAAGAAGGAAGGGACTTAAAAAAACCAAGGCTAACTTGACAACACTGACAAATCAAGAACAACAGCTATTACAATGAGAACAGCGCAATGGTGTAATCAGTCACCATAGAGAGACAACTATCAGATGCAGTGGGGTGTGTTCATGCCGATCTCTTACGTACCACCGACGAGTCGACAGGCAGCTGAATACAGCTTAACTGCCCACTCGCATCTTCGCGCTTGGTGATTTCCTAAAGTAAAAACCAGGGGTGGGGGGAGGGGAAGGGGGGAAGGAAGTTGGGAGTTTTACAATTTCAACATCAAAATTAAGAGTGGATCAAAAGAGAGAGATTGTAGACATAAAAGGATGCGGGTGGGGGAAAAGAAAGAGCACAAAAGGGTGATGTGTATATCCCCTCCAGTGTCAAATTCGTACCAAGATTAAAAAGTGGATCGGGTCACGTTGCAATGGACTCATCAGACGCCACAGACTCTGCTCAGTGCAAGCAAAAGAGGAGAGGCCTGAGCTGTATAGCCGTCCCTTGGAAGAGATTGTCCTCACTTTTAAATTAAGTGTTTCCAAGGAGGATTTGATTTTACTCTAATGAAATATCAGCTGATTATTAGTATGTCCGGGTTTTGCAACTGCATAACAGGATCTGTATCTACTATGAAGTGCTATCAGAATCTTTCCAAACAATGGTCTCCTCCCTCTGGTTGGGTTCTTTCTGGAGGAAAGCAACAAGGATCTCATTCAAAGCCCACTGAAGTCAGAGCCCAGCTGATCCCCCTCTCCCCATGGTAGCTATGCCCCATGGTAGCTACGACTGTGGGGTTGCATTTTTGGCCATGAGTTCTTTGGCATCCAGAATGCATTTCTCAGTAGACCAATATTTTGGATTGAAGGAGGTGAGTAAATTCTCCCTGCACATAGGTTCGACACTGAATTTAAAATATATTTGCTTTTAAAGGGGCCATAAAAATAAGTCAGCAGAAGACATAGTGTGTGTGCAATTTATGCCTCTGAAGGATAACCTTAATGAAACTGATTGGAGTGTTTAAAAAAAAACCCAACGTATGAGAAGTATGCAAAATGCATTCCAAAAAAAATCTCACTTAAGCGAATGCAAGGCTGAAGCAAAATGTTGCTGTGAATTCCAGCTTATCCACCTGTTCCAGTCTGATCTGGAGAAACATGGCTTGGAACGCTCTCCAGTCCGCATTGTGCATGCGCTGTGCCGCGTGCAAAAGGGCAGTACCCTGCAGGTGGCACTTTGCAAGGAGTGACTTAAATCCACCACTGAATTCCATCCGATGTTCCAAAAATATGGAAAATCTCTCGGAATAGAAATGGCTGTTTCGATAGAGGCTGCTTTCAGACGCTACAGGGGAGGGGGGGGGACTTTCGCAATCACCGCAGCGGTTCTCTAATTGTGAGGATTAGCGCTTGTCAGAATGCTCTAATCCCCTTGCAAAGGCGACATTCGGGGACCGGTCATGCATGGGTGAAATGTAGCCTTTACAACGAATTAATGCAGTCTGACAGGCGCTAATCCTCGCAATTAGAGAGCCGCAGCAGTGACTGCGAAAGCTCCCTCCCCTCCCCTGTAGTGTCTGAAAGCTGCCTAAGCCTTATGAATGAGGGAAAACAGATTCTTATGCTTTCTGAGTCAGTCCCAGGAGAAGTCAGTATTCTGCTGTCTGAGACTAGTAAGCCGCAGTCTGAGTCTACAGCACAGACACTGGATGTGCACCTATGATACTGTGGAAAGTGTGTAAGTGTTTGCAGAACCCCTGCCGACACAGGTTGCTTTTGCAGGGAGAAACAAGGAGTTAAAACGAATAATCAGCACGAAGAAGGGAAATGAGAGGGACTAGCAACCAAGGATTGTCGGAGACAAGAACAGAAACCAAAGGGAACATGAAATTGAGAGGATTACCAATGGAAGAATACACTTCATAGATAATATTATCATGAAGTCCCACAGGAGAAGGAGCTTTGTGTCTGACAAAAAGCATTTCTTCTCCCAGGAGCTGTTGTTTGTTTCGGAGATAAATCCCCACAGGGCAGAGACCTGATAGTTCAGTCAGTAATTTTTGCATCACACGGAGTCACACCACAACTGAATCCGCAGCAGTTTTAAGGCTTGCAGAGATTTAGAGCACCATTGGCAGGAACCTGCATTTAAAACAAAGCTCCCCCTCTTTCCTCGTGCTGTAGAGAATGTTTTCACCTGGCCCCTTCTGCATGCAACAGCCAGGTTACAAATATTTAAAATAAGTAAATAAAAATAATAGTCCTTCCCATTCAAAGTTGAGAGTAGGTTCTGTTTGGTCTTATAACTGCGTATTTACATCTGCTGCTTAGCAACCAAAGGGCCTACAAAGACATCCGCTAAAATTAACAAGGTGTTTGCAGACTGAGGAAAGACACTCAAGGATCACGCAGATAAAGACGGCAGGGCAGAGACTGCATTTCAGAAATCTGAAGGAGAAAGGGGAAGGGGGGGAAAAGTAACTAAAGAACATAAGGGTCTAATTCCATTAAAGGATCACTGGTTCAGCTGAAACGAGATTTCTCAAAAATGAGAAATTTCATCAAAATCCCAGTTCTCAGTTCGTCTCGGAGGAACTGAGCACCCCTCATTGCCCAACAACGTGTTGACAAATTCTCGGGTAAAAATATAAAAATAATAATCATTTTAAAAAATTCATTGTGCATGTGTAAAATGGCTGTTGGGTCACTTTGCGCATGGGCCAAATGACCACTGCCCTTAACCAAAATGGCAGCGACACTATTGCTGCCATTTTGGTTAAGGGCGGTGGCCATTTTATGCATGTGCAATGAATTTTAAAAATTATTATTTATATTTTTTTCTCAAGAATTCGTACCAGGATTGGAAAATCGATCCTGGTTCCCGATATTATAAGTTTTCTCGCGAGCAGTGAAATTTGTGTTTGCTTCAACCCCATCACTGGGTTTTGCTGCTTCGCCAAAGAGAGGGTCTCTTGTAGGTATATTAGCAGGGAATAGTCTGAGGTAGGTTTAAAAACCACTTGGGTGCAGAATATGAATTGAGAGGGCTGGATTCTCAGCTGGTGTAAATGACCATGGCTCCATGGAAATCCATGGAGATATGCCAATTTCGAATGGAGAATGGGCCCTGGTGCAGGGGGAAGGTTTAGGGAGGCTTGTATTTTACTAGAAAAGTTCAGGGGAAACAGCAACTTATTATGATGGTCAGATATGGAAAAAGAGCCAAATCTCATCTCAAGCCACATTCTGACAAACCGTTAATTCGATGTAGTTAGGCCTTACGTTCGTTTTACTCATGAGGTGTTTGCACAAAGAGAGCGCTAAAGCCAACATTATTCATGAGTAGGAACAGAAGTATGTACTCTCCTTCAGATTGTACTTCTGAGACCATGTTCACACGTACAGCCAAATCGGCTTCATAAGTCCTTAACTCACTTGTGTGTCAGTATCGCTTTAGTACTGCCAGGTGACAGGATTCAGGAGTAGGAGGCGAAGAATGGGGTCTGGAAAATTCAAAAGCAGATACTCCCTTTTGCTTTCTAAACCTAACAACTTTGGAATGGGAACCCTTTCTGTGTTCCGTTGGCAAACACAGTAGGCAAACCATTCCCAGGCCGTAGCGCAAAGTGTCTTTCCTCTTGCTGAGAACGCTATGGAATTCATCTCACAATACTTTGAGCACCAGACCATCATGAGTTCTTTCTTGACATGGCCACTCGGGGCGGAGGGCAGCAGTACTAAATCGATTTAGCAGTGTTGTGTGAATGGTACCAAACCCAAAGTGAGTTACAAAAACCTGAATAAGTGCTTCAGATTTGATAAATCAATTTTGTTTTATATCAGTGAGCATGGCTGAAGTAACTGTTTGTGTGAATATTTATTAATGTAACAGCGGTGACCACAGTTCAGCCATCATGGGGTGATTTCAGACGTTACGGGGCCACTTGGCCCCGTACCGAAATCAATGTATTGATCCCCCACCGGGATGACCCCGTAACACCCTAACAGACATGCCGGGGGATCCCAGTGGGGAATCGGGGAGGGGGCGGGGCCGCGCGGCGCAATGCGGGGCTGCATGGCCCCGCCCCCTCCACGCTCCCCGCCGCCCGCCCTCTGTGGAGACGGGCGGGTGGCGGGGCCAATCGGCCGCCACGTCTGGCCGGCTTCGCCACGGCCCGGGATCCCGCCGGTGATCCCAGGCCGTGACACCCGACCAGACGTGACGGCGGGGTTCGACCTGGCGTGGAATCACATTCAACACGCAACGGCCTCCGGTCCCGCTGCTTCGGCCGCTCGCGTGGTGAATGTAATTCCACGCCGTGGTAACATCTGGGGGGAACATCTGTTCCCCCCAACAGATGTTCCGTGATCACAGCCACCACCGGGAATTGACCGTGGTTGACTGTGATCTCGTAACGTCTGAAAACACCCATGATGTCTCAGCTAGGCAGGAAGACTGCCACAAAGCTATTCGTCTAGAGGACATTACTGGAGTGGAGTAGTTAATTCAATTTAATTAAAATGAAGTAGTTCTTTCCGGCGTTTACCTCTGTTCATCGGAATGCGGCCTCAGATACACTGGTATAAGTATGAAATAATATCACCAGAATCAGATGAGTTAAGTTTAGAATTGACATAGCCAAGATCAGGATTTGGACCCAAGACTAAAGGCCGGATTCTGGTCTTAATTACACCAATGTAAAGTTCTGGTTCAGGAAAGCACTCCACAATGTGTCTTCCATTTATCTGTTTCCTCACCTGTACGATAAGGCTGGTGTGGATAAGCCACCCTGATTTCATGGAACCTTTCGGCGAAATCATTTATCAGAATTCCTACTGACCATTTTGCATGTGCACAAGATGGCGATGGCCGTACACCAAGATGGTGGTCGCCATGCCAGAGCATGTGCAAAATGATTTGTTTATTCGTTTGGACCAATCAGAACTTGAACTGAATGAAGCGCCCAGTACTGACAGAATTGGAACCAGGTGAAAAGTTCAAAATCAGCCCTACTGTATGTGGTGACTAAGAGCCCCTTCCCTATCTCCTGTGGGTGCTCTAATGACATCCTACTAGTACAGCAATGGGGGCTGATGGCCTCAATGAGGAATGACTGACTTTAACAGATTCACTCTAGATTTACACCGGTGGAACAGCAAATAGAATCCAGTCCTATTAACCTCAATTTTAGATGTAATTTTTTTCTCGTCTTAACACACTATTGGGTTAGCTTGCCCTCCAAGTGAAAGGCTCCTTTTGTTGCTAGGTGAGAAGATGCTTTCAATAAAAAAAAAAGTAGGTCATTTTTATTATTTGGAGCAGGTGAAATTGCAGCCCAACGACCTTTCTTGTATTGGCCCATTCGACTCAAGAGAACATTTCAAATCTCTCATCATCCTGCAAGAGGAACAAGTTACTTCTTAAAATGTTCTTACTTTTACTGAAGGCAAAGCACATGCTGTCTCCTGAAAGGAAACTTTAGGTTATTTGGAAGAGTCTGACAATGATCTTTAACTGCATTTTCCATGGTAGAGAAGACAATTTATTGAGAGAGATGGATAGTATAAGAGGCAGTTACTAAACTTTAAAAAATAAATGCAAGGACGCAGAGTGCAAGGATAAATCAAGCAAACAAATACACACCACCAGGGTTAATCTTAGGAACTAATAGGGCAATCACCCCAGGTCCCAACATTTCGGGATCCCATGAAGGAAGCGCTGTCAAACTGTCATCCCTGATCTGGAGGGGCCCCAGGAATCCAACAACACTACTGGAATTCCTTTAGGGTCCTGCCATTGTTCCTGACGTTTGTGGTGGTGGCAGACCTCCTGGGGGCCCCTTGAGAACCACGGTGGGTGGGCTGACAGATTGCCAAACAAGCACTGGACAGACAATAGCTAAAGCAATGTGGCCATTGGAGGGCCAAGCTATTTGTGTGTGTGTGGGGGGGGCTGAATTTTATTTCCCTCCTGAGCCCCACAAATTCTAAGGCCAGCCCTGTAGGCCACACTAATCCTTAAAGCGCTGCATCACGGCTAGGCCTGAGTGCGAATTCTTCGCCTGGTTCTAATTCCGTCGGAACCAGGCATTTTGTTTGGTCCCAACAGAACTTGGAATGAATGACTAGTCTGATTGTTCATTTCATTCTGATCGGGCTGAACAAAATATTACAGCCATTTTGCACATGCTCAAAACGGCACTGCCCATAGCTGTAACTGCTGCCAGTTATGGGCAGAACCATTCGTGTCTGTGTGCAAATGGCTGTGTTTTGTTGTGTTCTTAAAAAAGTGGTCCCTGGATTATGACTGGAAAAGATTCTGATCAGAATACCGGTTGAAATACCAGACAACTGTTCCGTTTTTGCAGAAATTTCTGCAAAAAATGGAACCATTGTTCCAAACCACACCTAATCAGGGCAAGCTGCATTCATTTTAATAGGGGACTGTGCCTGCATAGACTTCTGAGGATTGGCTTCAATCCCTTCCCTGTTAGCTGCCCTTTTATTTTTCAAAGTAAAACCAAAAAGACTAAGCAGGTTCAAGAAACAGACATTTGTACAGTGATGGAGCATTGCGGCACAAGGTAGTGTCAAATCTTAACGTTTATTATTCCCCCATCACATTCATCCATCAGCTTCACTCTAAATTACAAGTTTGGGTAGCTAGATGCTGATGGATAATGCTAGCTTGTGATTTCACACCTAAGCTCTTGTGCAGAATAATGCTCCCTGCATCCCTTCATCAATCTGACATCTTATTGACTTAAGACTGGCTTTTTTTGGTGTCATCTACAGTAATGGGTCATTTGCAGGCAGCCCTGATTGTTGTCCCATTTCAGAGGGTCTGTTATATTCTCCTTCGCTATAAACTGAATTTCCAGAAAGACATGAGGGCAAAATCCAACCAAGGAAGTGTTTGGTGCTGGCCTACGGATGCTGATAGAAGCAGAGAGTATTTTAATGGAGGCTTCAACCCTTGGAAATTAGTCTAAGAATTAATGCCAAAACAAATATCCATGGCAAATAGCATCCTCATCTATTTTGCCTGCTTCAAATCAGGTCTGACGAAGCAGATTTTATTTATTTATTTATTTATTTATGTTCATAGCCCGCCTTTCCCCAAAGTCTCAGAATGGGTAAGAAAGTATATGCAAAAATATGGATAAAATAAAAACAATTTAAAATTCAACGCTATATTAAAAAATCCCCTTTAAAAACATCCCAGAACCTATCCCCACCTACCAAATTCCTGGCCGAATAAACAGGTCTTGGACTGGAAGACTTGAAAAGTCTTGAAAAGTCCTTAGGCTTGGGCTGTGGTGAACCTCCAGGGGAACAGAGTTCCTAAGCTGTTGGGGCAGCTGCCAGGAATGCCTCTCTGGGTGAAAACGGAAGTGACGGCTCCCGCCGCTGCTGCCCTGACTTTACCCAGGTGGTGGTGGGAGCTGTCACACCAGCGGCGATCCAGCCTAGCTGCCGAACAAAAGTGATGGTGGCCGGGCCAGGGAGATGAGATGCACTATTGTGCATCCATGCGACCCTGGCCCCATGCTGCGTGAAGTGCCCCCGCCCCCCGATGGCAGCCATGCACCCCCGAACACTCCGCACCACGGTGAGTAAAGCGGGCTTTCAGACAGTAAAGCCAGATTTCCCGGAGTCGCAGCCTGGGCTAAGTTCCAACACCGCCCGGGAAACGGCCGGGGCTAACATCTGGTGACCCTTTCAGAAGCGATGGTGGCCCGCAGTTCCACAGCAGTCAAAGTGTGGAAATGTGGGCTAGCGTCATGTCTGTGCACCCTAGTTATATGAGCTTGGTGCAGTGATGAAACTTGCAAGAGGGGCATGTCCCCAGCAGACCTCAGGGATCATGAGGGAACATACGGGAGAAGGTGGTCTTAGGGCCCAAGTCACTGCATAAAAATACTCTATTTGGTCTCGATTCCTTCATGTAGTCATTTTCATTTTCTGAGTTAACTTTTTCTGGTCAAATAACCAACTAGCTGACCCATGATGTCTGAAAACACTGGAAAAATGGGAGTCTCTGAAACAAAATTATGGAACTCCCTCCCCTTGGAGATTCATCTTAGCCCAAGCCTACCGATTTTCCAGAAGTGATGCAAGACTCTTTTGTTTGGCCAGGCGATTGGCAGGCAGGGATAGGATTGAGGGTTTAGGGAAAGGGTTGGGGGAGGGATTAGGGGGACTTTTTAGATGTTTTGGGAAGTTATAATACTGCCTTGAACCTTAACGGGAAGGGGAGGGTATAAATCTGAATAAACAAACAAAGAAATAAACAAATAAGTGGATAAACAAATATCATTTTAAGTGCAGGTATTTATTTGGATGGTTATCCAAAAATGCAAACAGTATTTGCAATTTTTAAAAAAAGAAATTGTCTAGTAGCTTCAACTCTCCTAGGACTAATGGAGTTAAAAATGCGCCAATGTATGCCACTAAGGAATAGCACAGACCCATCGGAAAGAGAGAGATTATAATGTCACTAATCTCTTGGCAGCCTGAATAACTTTACAGGGATGGCTTTTAATCTGGCTCCTGAATGCAGCAAAACCTGGTTCAAAGACACTATTGCAGCATTCGTTTCATCAACACTGCCTGATTTACAGCAGAAGCCTTGCATTTGGTAATAATGCTAACAATGCTTTTCACTGGAGATCAGCTAAACAGCTTGGTTTATTACACCCAGCACCAGCAAAGAGGGGCGAAAAATCTTGCTATTCCCTCCCGCCTCCTTTCTATTAATCAGTTTCTCTCTTGCCAGTCAAATTCCGTTTGAACGTCGGTCCTGGACCCTTCCACCCTCAAAGAAGTGAGAGATAAAGAATGAGCTCTTTAAGGACTTTACCTCAGTCTGGAAACCTTCAACCAAAATGGCCACCAACAGGTTGAAGAGAACATAATTCCCAAATGTCATGAGGGCAATGAAGTAGAGGGCAGCCCAGGAAGAGGTGGATGCCATGCCGTTGTAAAGGACCTTGTTCCAGTCTTCCTGAGTCAGAATCTGTAGGGGAAAGGCACGGTGAGATTGGAAACAATCTGACATTTCGCATTCTCCTGAAGGAGAGTTTAAGCAGCTAGAAGCATGTGCCCCTTTCCCTGTCTTCAAGATGTCAAGAGAAGGACTTCTCTAGTCTTAAACAGAGAAACGTTCGATACTCAGAGAGTTCAGAATTTCACCAATATGGGAAATGTTTGTGTAGACCTTTTGTGCCCCAGCATGTAGAGGAAGCAGATTAACTCTCCAGACAGGAAAAATGGAGCACAGAAAGATCATGCTCATATCACTCATGAGTGAGGGACAGCATCAAGGATGGAGCCCAAGAGCCTTGACTTCAAGGAAGCATGTCCTGACCCCTGGAAGCCTCAGGGGTTTATCTATGGCCGAAGAGGGGCCTGGGCCTGCCCTCTGGTTGCACTCTTACCTGAATTCTAGTCCCCAACACTGATCACCCCATCACTTGCCAACCCAAATGGCCACAAACTATGTTAGCTCTGTGTAGGGAATTCAAAGGCCACATTCTGACAAACAAGTCCCTCAAAGCCAATGCATTTTACCTCACATTTACTGCTGAAGCATTCACACAAACAAAGCCCAACTTTGAAGTAACTGAGGAGTACGAAGAGAAGTAAATTCTCTTGAAGAATCAAGATTACACACACTTCTCTTTTTACCTCAAAGTAACTATCATGTGAACACATTTACACTGAAGTGATTCCATTGTATTCAGTCTGTTGTGCCATTAAAATCAGAAGCAGCTACTTTGGTTTAGCTGCAGTGCAAAATTGAGTAGTTACTTCCATGTAACTAAATTGCAGCTACATTAAATTCAATGCAATTAATCTCAGTTGTTACACTGATTTACTGCCATTCGTTGGAACGTGGTCAAAGCTGAGATCGAAGGCCATTCAGAGAGAGAGACTCACAATGTCCAGGATTATTAAGTATTTATTTAGCACTAGTTTGTTTAATAGACATCTGTAAGGCCTCGTGGAACAGGACATGCCCACCCTTCTCCTCAAGGACCCAAAGGGCAGGCTTGTGAAGGGATTTTGAACCTGCTGCCAGTGCAGTACCTGAAAAACAGTGACAATGGCCCACAATAAGGAATCAAAGTTCTTCCTGTCAGGGAGGGTGTCTCCATCTCTCTCCGAAGCAAATTTACAGCCAAAGAGATGCATCCCAAGAATGCTGAATGCAAAGAGGAAAAAGAAGGTGTTAAGAGAGCAGAACATGGTGGAGGGTTGGTCAACGTACTGTGCCACCATTAAATCTGTGGTGGAATTCCAACTGGTGTCCTGAAAGCACAAAAATGTTCCATAAAAGGTGGAAGGAAGCCCTATATCCTTTGCTTGCTCTCTGAATCCCAGCAGTAACATCCAAGGGAATCTGTTCCAACAGTTGGGATTACCCGGCAAAAGGAATTCCTCTTTCTGCTTCCCTCACAAACATGGATGCCATATTTGAGAGCAGCCAAGATTCCAGTTAGGCTAGGAAGTCCAATGCATGATGTTGGAAAGGAAGCTTGATTCTGAGCAGCAATGCCCCTAGGGTGTGCATTTCTTTTTCGTTATTATAATGAATACAAAATTTTTGATTTTCATTATTGTAATAATGAAAATGACAATAATAACGAAAACAATAACGGAAATGAATTTTTGTTTTTTAAATAATGGGAAAACACTGGAAAATGTATTTCCGGCTATACGTTTTTTGTTTCTTATTCAATTTGGATGAAACGTGGGGGGACTGTACCCTCAATGGAGGGCACTATGTGTACCAACATTCAAAAAGATTTGATAAAGGGGACCAATTTTAGAAGCAATTGAATATTGTGATTTTATTAAAAGCTCCATACACATTCCTGGCTACAACCTTTAAAAAAATCTTTCATCCAATTTGCATAAAACCTGGGAATACTATGTCCGTCCGAAAGTTTAACACTCCTGCTAAATTTCAGAAAGTTTGGCTAAAGTGTCCTGATGTTATAAGCTATTAACTTGAAAATGCATTTTCGGTTGTAATATTTTTATATGCCATCCTGTTTACAAGAAATGTGGCAGGGGGAGGGCGGATGGGGAGCAACCCAACAGACTGACAGACACATTCACTGGCCAATTACTGCATGCTTCCAGCTTTACAGAGCCAATCGGTGGTGGCTTCTAGGCAGGCATAGGGGGCGGCCCTGAGGCAGGCATAGGGGGGACATAACTGCGACTTTGGGGATAGTATCCCAGCAATCAGGAGACATAGGGTGTTTTCAGACGTTACGGGGCCGCTTGACCCCGTACAGAAAACAACCAAATCATCCCCCGCCGGGATGACCCCGTCACGCCGTATCAGACGTGCCGGGGGATCCCGGCGGGGAATCTGGGAGGGGGCGGGGCCGCGCGGCACAACGTGCGGCCGCACGGCCCTGAACCCTCCACGCCGCCTGCCCTCTGGGGAGACGGGCGGGTGGCGGGGCCAATGCAGCCGCAGCGTCTGGCCGAAATCGCCACAGCCCAGGATCCCGCCAGTGATCCCGGGCCGTGGCGCCCGACCAGATGTGATTTTTTTTTGGTCCCCACTGGGCATCACTTTCACCACGCTTCCCGGGAAATTCCCAAGGCTAGCCCGGGAAGCGTGGTTGAAAATGACCCCGTGTGGGTATTGACCATGGTGAACATCTGGCGGCCGCCAAACAGACGTTCGAGGCCCAGTAACAAGTGGGGGAGAGATGTTGGGATGGTCCCAGCACAGAATGAGGATATTTGGTTGACATTTCTGCTGGCCAATTGGCTTCACAAACCGATTTTATTCCACAGTGACACGTAAGAGAATCTGTCATAGGCTCATTCTCTGTGTATGTTGTGCAGGCATATACAATTGGAACCCTTTTTCACATCTTTCTGATATTTGGCAGAGAGGATCCTGACAGTGTGAGATACAGCCCTGCCAATGGTCATGTTCACTGGTTGGAGTACAAAGATGTTACAGTCAGACATACATTTATAAGTTAAGTACATATACCACCAGGACCCTTTATCCAATCCTTCTGAAAGTGTGCATATATATTAAACATGGAGAGAGATATAGACTTGCCAAGTTTCATCCACATTAGATGGGAGGCAAAGAAGTTACAGCCAGGAATGTATATGCAAATGTCTGTCAAATAGCATAATTCAACTACTTATAAAATCTGATTCCTTTATCCAATCCAAAGTTACAGCCAAAAATGTGTTTTCTATTTAAACCAATGGAAATCGAAAAGGAAAGCAAAAACAAAAATAAAAATGTTATATTTATGAAAACAAAAATGACAGATTTTAATAACAAAAAAGAAAAATGACATGGGTTCCTGGTGCACATCTCTAATGCCCACATTTTCTACCATTCAGACCGATGGAGGCAGGTTGTTTTTCTCTCTTTTGCTGGTGCATAAAGCAGTTCAGTTCCAAAGCAGGCAATCAGGGTTGTTCATGCTATGGTCTCTAGGCCCGAAACCGAAGTTTTGCCACAATTGCAATTTTGCAGAACTGGGCAGTTCAATCGTTCCAATCAGAATGCTAGAAATGAATTGTGGTGATTTGTACATGTGCAAAATGGCCACTGCCCTACACTGAAGCAGCAGTCACCATTTTGGTGTAGGGCAGCGGCCATTTTGCACACGTGCCAAATGATCACGGCCATTTCGTGCATAAGCAAATCATTCAAGTGAAATTCTGAATGAAAAATGATTTTGAACTTCTTATTCAACTTTTCCACAAAATCGGAATGGCTGTTTTGAACCAGCCCTACTACTTTGTCTCTACTTTCCACATTTAAACACCAGACGTCACATAAAGTGAAGAGCAATAGCAGGCAGTAAAAGGGAACCAAGGTCTTTGCCACAGACTCACCTGAAGATGAAGATAAAGAGCATCAGGAGCATGCAGAAGGTGGCCACGTTGTCCATGGTCTTCATGAGGACCACGAGCTGGCGCTGGAGGGCAGGCATGAAACGGACCAGCTTCAGGACTCGCATAAGACGGAAGGT
This sequence comes from Sphenodon punctatus, assembly GCA_003113815.1. Taxonomy (NCBI): domain Eukaryota; kingdom Metazoa; phylum Chordata; class Lepidosauria; order Sphenodontia; family Sphenodontidae; genus Sphenodon; species Sphenodon punctatus. The sequence continues at coordinate 13,173,176 of QEPC01011341.1, read as the reverse complement.
CCGTAGGACGGACAGGCCCCCACCCTGCTGCCCCACTATCTCCCAGACACTAAAGAAGAAAACATATAATACGGGACTCAGTGCTGAACAGGAAACACTGAACATAAATGCAGAGAAGACAGTGAGTAGAGAGGAAAAGGGGGGAATTAAGACACATGGCTCAGGGCCTACGAGGCAGAAAGATTGCCTCCTCCCGTGTTCTGTTGTGATCCTAAAGATCAGTCTCTTGCCAATTCCATCATTTGGTCAAGTTCATGTGGCAAGGACCCACAGGGGGGCATTCTTGGTGGCTCCCCATGAAGGGTGAAGCTATGACAGGGACAGATGGTGCAGCTGAGCCTGGTTTCGTTTTAAATAAAATTAAAAATAGATGAAAACCGTAGAGTCATAAGAACATAAGGAGTGCCGTACTGGTTCCGACCAATGGTCCATCAAGCCCAGCATCCTGTCTCTGACAGTGGCCAATCTGTCACTCTTGGAAGAAGTACCCAACAGGTCACAATGGACAATCCATTCCCCGTTGATTCATCCCCCAACAGTAAGAGGTTACGTTCCCAAAACCTACTTGGCTAATAGCCATTAATGGACCCTATCCTCCAAGAACTTATCCAATCCCTTTTTAGAACTAGCTACAAAACCGGCCTTGACCGCTTCCTCTGGCAGTAAGTTCCACAAGTTAATTGTGCACTGAGTGAAGAAAATACTCTCTCTGATTTGTTTTAAATCCACTGGCAGTTAATTTAATAGAGTGTCCCCTTATTCTAGTACTCTTAGATAGCGTAAATAACCAATCCCTATTTACTCGTTCCACACCACTCATGATTTTATAAACTTCTATCCTATCCCCTCTCAGTTGTCTCTTCTCCAAGCTGAAGAGCCTAATCTACCCAGCCTCTCTTCATAGGGGAGCCATTCCATACCCTTTATCATTCTTGTTACCCTCTTTGTACCTTTTCTAGTTCTACAATGACTTTTTTGAGCTGGGGCAACCAGAACTGCACACAATACTCCAGGGTGTGTGGTCGTACCATAGATCTATATAGAGGTATTACGATATTTTCAGTTTTATTCTCTATCCCTGTCCAAGTGATTCCTAACATTCCCATTTGCTTTTTTGACTGCTTCCGCTGCACACTGAGCTGAGGATTTTAATATATTGTCCACAATGACTTCAAGATCCTTTTCCTGAGTGGAAATATACACCAAAGCCGAGCCCCCTGCAGTATCCAATTTTATCGGGAGCTCAAGCTCCAGCAACAAATTCTGCCTCCAAAAGTTTTATTCTCTATCCCTTTCCGAATGATTCCTAACATTCTGTTTGCTTTTTTGACGGCCAACGCACACCCAGCTGAGGATTTCAATGTATTGTACACAATGACTCTACGAACCCCCCTCAAAATGAATGCGTTTTTGGAAATGAAAATTAAAATGATCTGCCTGCTGCACACCCATAGCAAGAAGCAGCAGGAGGCATGAGTCAAACAGGTGAAAAAGCTGAGGGAAGCCCTGTTCTTCCTCTCCCTCTCCTGCCACTGGTCCATAGCAGCACAGGTGGTCAGAACAAGTGGCAGGAGGGGACGCGGCAGGGGATGCTGATGCAGCTGCACCAAGACTCATGGCCCCCCACGGCTCTACTTCCAGATCACCGTTGGCCCTTCCAGGAACTAGCTAACCACCCTCCTGGGACCCACTGGTGAGTCTGAACACACTGGTTGAGAACCACTGGGACAGAATACAGCGGGGAGATATAAAACAACAACCTAGCCTGATGCTGGGAAGCAACCGGAGGGTCTTTAGAGTTATAAAAGGGCAAGTATAACAAATGATCAAATAATGTGATGTTAACTCTATGATGAAGAGGAATGGAGTCTACACACTTGAGCTTGGAAGTCAGAAAGGTGACCTTATTGAGGTACATATCTGTCTAGAGAAAAGAGAAAGGAAAATTGGGCACTTACCTCCTGAATTTTCCTTCTATTGGAGGTCCTCCTGGACGGCCAGTCAGCACAGTAGGGACTAACCCAAGCAGTGTCCCAATTATCCTATTTAAGCTGATGTGTGGGTGAATGAAAAAAAAAGGGAGCCTGGATAGGAGTGCCCCAGGTGAACCCAGGAAGAAAGTTCTACTTAGATTACCGCCTGGAGCACTCGTCTCCCAAATGCCGCCTCGGCCGCCTCGTGCGGAGGAATCTTATGCCTCGTGAACTAATGGACTGATGACCATGCGGCAGCCCTGAAGTTCTCCCCGTAGGAGGCAGAGTTCCTAAAAGCTTGAGAAGTGGCCGCCCCTCTCAGGGAGTGGGCGAAAATCCCCTCGGGAGGGGTTCTTCCCTGTGCTCTATATGCCTCTTTAATACCTAAGGAGATCCAACGCTTTATAACCGCCTTGGATGCCCTCTTCCCCTTGTTCTGTGGATTGTAGGACATGAACAGCGCCGATGACTTTCTGAGAGCCACTGTACGGTCCAAATAGATCCTCAGTGCCCTTGTGACGTCCAACTTATGCCACACCTTCTCCTGGGGGTGAACTGGCTTAGGGCAGAAAGACGGTAGAATGATCTCCTGCTCCCTATGAAAAAGGGAGTTGACTTTTGGCAAAAAAGACGGGTCTAGTCTAAGGACTACAGAGGAGTCCCTAAACGAGCACAGGTTAGGTTCCATGGACAGGGCACTCAATTCAGATACTCTTCTGGCCGAGGTAATACCAATCAAAAAAGCTACTTTGAGGGACAAAAAATATAAAGATACCTCTTTCAGAGGTTCAAAAGGTACTCCTGTTATGGCCCGAAGGAGTAAATTGAGATCCCAAGTAGGGAACCAATGGGCAACTGGGGGGGGGAACCACTCTCGCTGCCCTGATGAAACAAATGATGTGAAGATGTCTAGACACTCTGTGCCCCTTGACTGCGCATAACACACTACTTATGGCCGCTACCTGTCTCAGCAAAGTGTTCGGCTTCAGACCCTTGGACAACCCTGCTTGGAGGAAGTCCAAGATCACCTTAATGGTAGCCTTGGTTGGTCTCACTCCCTTGCCTTTGCACCACCCCGCAAAAAAGGTCCAGGTACTTTGGTAAATAAATACGTTTGGTTGCTGGGCGTCTAGACTGGAGCATAGTCTCCATGACCTGTTGGGAATAGCCTAATTTTCTAAGCACCCTCCTTTCAACCTCCAGCCCATTAGTTTGAGGGCTTCTGGATCGTTGTGGAGAATCGGGCCCTGTGACAGGATGTCCTGTCTGTACGATAGCCTTAGAGGAGGAGGCGATGCCATGTCTAGCACATCTGTGAACCATGGTCAGTAGGGAGTCACTAGGATAACTTTGGCCTCTTCCTTCTTGATCTTTGCCACTGTCCTGTGGATCAGAGGAAAGGGTGGAAACGCATAAAGAAGACCTTGCGGCCATGTCAGATTCAACGCGTCAAAATCTGCTGCCCGTGGATTCAGGAAACGGGATATGAAGATCTTCACTTTCGTGTTGTCTGGGGAGGCGAAGAGGTCGACCTCCGGGAGTCCGAAGGTGTCTATTATCGTCCTGAATGACAATGGATGCAGGGACCACTCCCCCGGGTCCAACCTCTCCCGACTTAGCCAGTTGGCCTCCGTATTCTTCTTTCCCTCTATGTGTACCGCTCTGATCGATTTTAAGTTGGTCTCTGACCACTGGATCAGGGCCAAGGTCTGCTGATGTAGGGCTTCCGATCGTGAGCCCTCCTGGTGGTTGATGTATGCCTTCGCCACCGTGTTGTTCGTATAAATTAAGACGTGCTTCCCTCGAATCCACGGGGCCAGTTTTCTAAGAGCTAAGTACGCTGCCCTCAGCTCCAGCCAATTGATGTGGTGTCTTTTTTCCCCAACAGAGCCACCTGCCCTGGAAGGACCTGCCCTGCACGTGTGCCCCCCACCTGTGTAGGCTTGCATCCGTGGTGACCGGTATTCTGTCGGGGTCTGTGAGAGGGATCCCGTGTCTGAACCTGTCCTTCTGTGTCCACCGTCGTAGCGACTTCTTGACCGATTCCGTCACTGTCACCCAGGGGTTCCCCCCTTGTGTCAGTTGGTTCTGCCACAGCCTCAAGAACTGTTGCAGAGGTCTGGCGTGGAATCTGGCCCACCTTAGAATGCCCAGCAGGATATCATGCTGCCCAGCAGGCCGGCGAATTCCTTGACCCTGGACCTGTGGCTTTTGTTTACTTGTTTGATTATGTTGAGCAACCCCTGTTGCCTCTGGTGTGACAGTGATAGTTTGTAGTTGATGGTGTCCAGGATCACCCCCAGGTGCTCTAGGGACTGAGACGGGTTGAGTTGACACTTTTTGAAGTTGATTATGAACCCGTGCTCCTGTAGGAACTGTATGACCCTGTGGACATCCCTCATCGCTCGTTCGTAAGTCGGGGAGAGGACGAGGATGTCGTCCAGATATGGATGTATTTTTATCCCTTCCCCCCATAGGTTCGCGATCAGGGGAATCAAGACCTTGGTGAACGTTCTTGGCGAAGTGGACAGACCAAAAGGGAGGGCCGTGTATTGCCAGTGCTGATGATCGTACTTGAAACTGAGCCACTATCTGTGGGCGGGAAGGATGGGCACATGTAGGTACGTCTCCTTGAGGTCGAGTGATGTTAGCCACTCGCCCGGGGAAATTGCCACCCGTATGGACTGCAGGGTCTCCATTTTGAACCTCCTTGTCCTGAGGAACCCATTTAGTCTTTTTAGGTCAAGTACAGCTCGCCACTCGTCTGATTTCTTCGGCACCAGGAACAGAATTGAGTATTGTCCCGACCCCTGTTTGCGTAGAGGTACCTGCTCTATTGCTCCGATGGACTGGAGTCTGTTTATCTCTGTTTGCATGGCTTGATGTTTCTGAAAGTTGCTGGAACTTGGTGAGGCAATGAAGCACCTTCGTGGGTATTTGTCGAACTCTATTGAGTACCCCTTCCGGACGGTCTGCAGCACCCATGAGTCGGAGGTTGCTGTTGTCCACTTTTCTGCGAACTCTTGTAGCCTGCCCCCTAGTCTGGTGTCGTCCTGGGGCTGCACGTGTTAGTAGCCATACCTCTGATTTTTGGTGGCCAGCCCCTTGGGGATGCTTGTGTCTGTGGCCTGGACCCTTCTGCTTATTCCACCTGGGCCTATATCTTTGTTGGTTCCCTCTGTTTGGGAAGAATGGGTGCCTGTTGTTCCCTGCTGCCTGTCGGGAGCCAAAAGGGCAAAAAGGCTTTTTGGTAACCATGCTCTGTAGCGTTTGCTTTTTGGACTTGTCCACTGCATCAGTCAGGACATTGTCCAGGCAGACCCCGAAAAGCTTTGTTCCCTGGAACTGGCCTCCTACCAGAGTATTTTTGGCCGTGGGGGTCCCTCCCCTTTCCATGACCGGAGCCAGCGTGCAGCCACATTGGAGGCCATTGCTCGAGCTGCCCACCGTGGAGGAATCTGCAATAAATGCGTAGGCTAGCTGGATTCTAGTAGACAGAATCCTGGTCATTTTCATAGAGACTTTCAGGTCCCTCGCCCGCTTAATCCAGGTCATGAGAGCTCTGGAGAAGTAGGATGTCAGTGTGGCCATTTTTACGATCGCTGCCTCCTCCTCGAAGTTCCATCTGAGGTTACACTCGATGCCCTTGTCCGTGGAGTCCCAAGGGTAGCACTCCCCTTCCATTGGGAAGGGAACACTGAGTTCCTGGCGAGAGACGCCGCTGCTGCAGCTACTTTTTAAATGGCCAGCATAGCTTCCTTATTCTTGGAGAGGGAATATAGGGACAGCTGCGTTTTGTTCATCTTGTAAAGCTTATTTGGTTGTTGCCATTCTCTTTTTATAATTCTTTCGTAAGGCCTTGTCGAGCACCATCTCCTATCCCTGGCTCTCGCTTGGGGTATGTATTCCCTTGCTTCCTCCTCCTCCTCTTCGGAGGATTCGGAGGAGGCCTGTTTTTCCTTTTTTTGTTGGAGGTGTAGCGCTTTGATGACTTGGTCAAAATTCTGGTCCCTATACTTTATGGGAAACTGCCTGTCTGGGTCCGCTGATGCCTCAATTTCCAGCTCTATTTCTCCCTCTTCCGGGGATATGTTCCCTTCTTCCCTTGCCCCCTGCTGTACCTCTGAGACCTGGGTGCCCATCCCGTCCTCCTCCCCCTCGCTAGGTCTCGAGGGGGTAACCTCCCTTTCCAGCCTTCCTCGCCTTTTTTCCCTGCTGGATCTCCCCTCGTCCGAGGAGGAAACGAACATGATCTCTTCTGAGGCCTCCTCAGAGGCGGCCGGGTAGTCTAGGGGCCCGACCACCTGGCGCTGCCTCTTTGCTCTGGGGAGTTTTCCCTTCCCCGCCCCCTTTGAGCAGCCCTTGTATGCTGGTTTCTTTTGTCTTGGGGAGGGGGGATCTCTTGCATTTGATCTCTACAAGAATCTCCTTTAGGACCTCCATGTGAGGGTCCTGAGCGGGAGGAGGGGCGTGCGGGGGGCTTACTGTGTTTGTTGTTTCGCTTGCTGCTGCCGCTGTTAACCGGCTTCTGGTGGACATCTCCTGTCTCCGACTGACTCCGGTCGACAAAGAGAAGAAAAAGCTGGGGGTGGGGTGGGGCATGGAATAGGGCTTCCTTTGTCACTGCCTGACCCACACAAGAAAAAAAACAGCACCCGGGACCTGGCAGTGCAGCCGTCTGGGTCCTCTTGACTCCACACGGGGAAAAACGTGAGGGGGGGGGCGGGCTTCGTTTGTATGCCTCCCTGTCCCCTCCCTGTGCTGCGGTGCTGCCGGTGGGAAAATCCAGGGGCGTGGTTATCGGCTGCGGTTCGCGCGCCCCCGTCCTACACCCCCGGCGCGCTCCGAAAAACCTGAAGCCTGGCCTCTCCCTGATGCCTCCTCCCCTGTGAAGGGGGTGGGTGGGTGGTTAGTCACATTGCTGATGGCGTTGCCGGGCTCATGCCACAGCTGCAAGCAGCACCCCACACGCCCCCGGTCTGAGGAGGGGGGTGTCTCTCTGGGATGGTAGCTAGCCCCCTATTTGAGTGCCACCCCTGATAGGAGAGAGGCCTATGGAGCCTCATCACTCTCTCCTCATGAGCCCCTGCTCTGGATGTGGGGGGGGGGGCAAGGGAAGGCAGTAGCTTTGCCAGGCTCTGTGCCGCAGCGGGCGCTTTGCCTGTACTTGCTCCGGCCTTAGCGGGGGGGGGGGGGGGGG
>QEPC01011341.1:13130568-13165959 GCA_003113815.1 Sphenodon punctatus | reverse complement strand
GGGGGGGGGGGGGGGGGGGAGAGCCTACTTGTCCCATAGCCAGCCACCTGTCAAAGGGGTGCTACGCCCCACTCTTCACCCCCCCCACCATGTACAAGAAGGGGGCACCCCGTACATACGTCCTCACTCCCTACCCAAGAGGGGGGTGAACAGGGGAGGAATTCCTCCTCCCCTGGCACCAGGAGTACGTTCTACTAAATCTGATGGCTGCCTATGTTCTGCTTCTCTCTTCTTCTGAGGGAGGCAGCTCGCCTGCTTTCTACTAGTGTGAAGGCACACAAACAAACTGGAGTTGGGATGGAGATCCTTAAAAGTTGTCATGTCTGCCTCCTACCGGTAATGGCGGGGATCTACCCTACTGTGCTGACTGGCCGTCCAGGAGGACCTCCAGGGAGAAAGGAAAGATGCTAATAAGGTTATGAAGAAGTTGTCACAAACAGCCATCATTGCGCCACATCTGCAGAGAGACATTTTTGGCGGCTGCTCCACCGCTTTGGAACTCTCTTCCCCTGGAAGTTTGCCAACGCCCGAGCATTTCCCACAGGCAACGTAAGACCTATTTATTTGGCCAGGCATTTGGCAGGTGAGGATAGAGCGTAAATCAGGTTGATTTTATCTATGTTTTTATATAGGCTTTGTTACCCAACCTGAGCCTTTAGGGAAGGGCAGGCTACAAATCTGAATGAATGGATGAATGAAATATCTTGTAGGTAAAATGATATAGTTAGTTTATATGCAGGAATCCATGTTTATGGAGTTTGCCCCATTGGTGGCAATGGGAAAAAAACACCGAACGCAAGTGCCTGCTTATAGGGCATACATACATACAAATACACACATATAGGATAAATCAAAACCATTAAGGATAGAGATAATGTTGGCTGGAACAGAAGGTTTTCAGCCACCAAAGATCACAGCAGCACAGACATAAGGGTCATAAAAGCTTCGGTCTGTCCTCCTGCAACTGACCCTGTTGGACCCGGACAAGGAGAAAACTGTGCTCGTACCTGATAATGACAATGATCCCATCAAAGATGTTGTAAGGATTTTTGATGTAGCCAAAAGGACCGTACACGAGAACCTTCAGCAGCATCTCTAAGGCAAAGAGGCTGGTGAAGACAATATTGCTGATCTCCAGGGCATTGGTGAGCTCTTCAGGCTGGGGTAAAAAAAAAAAAATCAAGAGAAAAAAACAACAACACTTAGTTGAGCTCATGCAGCACTTAGCGCAGAACTAGAACAGGAAACATCAAGGGCCAAATGATGAAATGGTGTAAACAGCAGTCAATGAAGAGGTAAGAGTGATTTATGCACAGAGGGGCCAGGTTAAGGTTGTTGGAGGAAGGCATCAATAGGAGTGTAAGTGAAAGCTCCCATTAGAGATGACACATGTGAATCAACCCATTATAGCTAGGACTGGCTGCTGTAATGAGAGGGGTCGACTAACGCCGTCTCAGAGATGAACAGAACATGATGAGTAACCCACACACAGATTATCCGCCCCAGGAGGGAAAGGCAGGCTGGTCCCTCACGCTCATCAGTTCTAGATCTTTTAGACTTGACTATGTATTTTTAATTTCACCCGGGTGAGAAGCGATTAGCAGTTTTGGGTACTCCAGTTTTAGGAACGCCCCTCCCCCCCCAAATGTGGGATGTCTTTAAAAGGGGTCCAATTTTCATGACGTCCTTAGCAACCACCCTCAAACTGTCCACAGCCTGATCCTAAATCCTGTGCGCTTCACTAAAAGGGGGCACGTGCAACGTTTGGGCAACCTCTGCGTAGAGAACGAAGCAAGCCCGCCACCTGCAGGCAAACCGCACACAACCTGCGGGATCATGCACGTGAGAGTTTAGGATCAGGCTGCAGGTCCTTAGAACAGGGGGTCGGGAACCTTTGCCCTCTCGGGGGCCACTCTGAAAATGAGCCCAATGTCCAAGAGGTGCCCCAGATGGTGGAGGCAAAGGTGCTTGAAGGACCACTCGGGAAAAGGAGGGTCCAGATTACAGATCTATGCCATGGATCCATGCCCTATCCTTGTGTGCATGCCCTCCTCTCTGCTCTCTGTCTTTGTAAGGTAAGAACTGGATCCCAATTGGGACCAAATAAAAACTAGCGATGGGCTGCATTTGATCCCCGGGCCTGAGATTCCCCACCCCTGATGTATGTTAACACTGAAGCCCCAACCCTCAAAGACTTCCATCAGCACAAGACCCATTCACATTAGTGAGGCTTACACGGAGAGCACGCTCTGAGGATCACAGAGCTCAAGGGTCTAACCCAGTCCTCTGCACCAATGCAAAATTCACCACTTCTAAGCTGCCCGCACAGGAAAATCCACCAACAGAGAAAAGCAGAGCTTATAACACAAACAAAATCTGCCACAAGTAGAGATTGGGCATGATCAGAGCACAGCCACCGAAGCATGAAATAACAGGGAACAATCTTATTAAAAATAAATAAAGCTAGATGCCTCGAGCAAATGAACCGCCCCTAGTTTAAGTCCTCTGCTGAAAAGGGCTCTACTGAAGCATGGGATGAAAGTTAAGCACGTGCTTAAGAGCTCTGCTGAATCAGCGCATCGACTGAACAAAGCAAAATTGGCATTGATACCGTCAGATTAATCCAAAAGAAAAGGATACTAATGTAACAAACCAACCAGTAGTGGCAGGACACTTCGACAATGAGTTTGCCACTATGTATGACTCCCGTCCCGCTACCTCCCAACATTCCCAGCAGCCCTGCCCTCTCAGCCAATAAGCACCATCCTCAGTGAATAAACTCCTCCCCCTCGCACACTTACACGTGCACACACACGTCTCCCAACATTCCAAGTGCATGAAGAGGGACAGAAGCAATTTCATTCCATCCGCTCCCCACTCTCCTCTCAAGAGCTTTTCCTGGGAGGCAACCAGGCCTGAATACTAGCCTTTTTATCTGTCTTTCTCCTGAAAGAGGGACTTTGACCCCCTGATAGAGGGAGAGTGGGATTCAGCACCTAAAGAGGGGTTGCCCCTCCTAAACAGAGACTGTCAGGACTTGGTACATGACCTCATTCTGAGACTCCTCTATAATCCCGTGACCTCAGATAGCAATGACGACACGCAAATAATATCCACTGGCCACCAGGATCGTGACCCTATCCCACTGACAGGGTGGTTCTACTTGGGGGTTGTCCTGACCCGCAGTCTGGGAACCTTTAAAGCAGGGGCGGCCAGACTTAGGATGCACACAATCCACTTCATCCAGGCGTCAGTCTTCGCCTGTTTCCTAGGACCCCTCCTGCTGCCTCTAGCGCTCCAGGCTAGGACCCCCCTCCTGCTAGCTCCCAAACTCTGGGGCAAAGCAGTAAGCCCATCTCTGGAGTGGAGAGTAGCATTGCCCTTTAGAGAGGCTTCCCTGCCGCACTGGAGGAGCTCACCTAGCCAGTCTCCTCCCTGAGACACTCCCTGGGGTCCCAATCCCAATCTCTTCCCTAGAGGGGATCTCTGAGAGGCTGGTTCTACCCCCTTCCTCACATCCTGATCTACTGGAGGGAGACTAGCTTGGGATCTACCAGTGGATCGCCATCTACCTCTTAGCCAGCCCTGCTTTATAGTGTAGCAGAGCCCCTGCTCTTCTGAAACCACATCAGAGGAACATGTGTGTTGTTCTTTCTAGGCACAGCTGGGGTCATGTCAGGATGCTACTGTGGATTTAGCTCTGAATCTGGTCCTTTAATTAGGGTGGCCATACCTTCCCTTTAAAACAGGATGTTTATGAAAAATACATGGTGCAGGGCGGCACTGGAACCAATACAGCCCTGCAACATGTATTTTTCATAAGCGCCCTCTTTTAAAAGGGGAGGTATGGCCATCGTATTTATACTCCCTGGTGTCTCAGGTCACCACAATACTGCAGGAGCTGCAGCTTTGTAGATTAGATGAGACAGACAAAACCATCCAATTTCATTGAAATTTTCCCCTGGTGCCTTTAATTTTTCTTTCCTTGTTCTTTAATGTCAAAGTCTCCCTAAATGCTCATTGAATCTTCCCTTCCATTTAATTTTTGCCTTCCTTCCGGTCTAACGTTTTACTTCTGCAGACATGACCAAAATCATTTTGACATCATCTTGACATTGGAATGTAATCCCAAGGGACTTGCGCTGACATTGGCGGGAGTCTGTTGTGACAAAGCAAAGCCCCGATCAAGTGACGGGCAAAATGGCAGTGACAAAGAAAACGTTACGGGAAGGAGCAACGGGGCGTGCGTAGCAGGCGCCATTTGGACACGCCAAATATCTTGGCTGCTTCCAATTTCCTTCAAGACAGAAGAGCTTCGTCCACGGAAGGGGTTCTGAAAAAGGATGCTCGGAAAATATTTCCCTTTCCAAAAGTGAAAAGGGTGAAAGGCAAGAGATTTAAATGTCCTGAAGAGAAACCAGAAGAAAACAAAGGGCAACATCGATTGTCAGCTCGATGTGAAGGGATTTATGCTGTCGCAATCATCAAGCGCAAATCCCTGGGCTACAGTTTGGCAAACACACACTTGACAGAGTCCAGATTACTTTTCTTGCTGATCTAAGAGTTTAAACAAGTTCTTAATTTGTGGCATTCACGGCAGTTTTGTTTTAGTTCATATATGTACGTGCAGTACATCATCCTCTATCGGCCTTCTTAATTCTAGGCATGCATTACGCTTCCTTACTTTATTGAGGTGGCCTTTAAGATCCTCCCATATCTGGACATCTCTCAAATCCAGACAAAAAGTATATCCTGCAAGATAGACAGATATTGGAGAGAGATTATTTATCCAAATAAAGAGCCTCAATGTAACAAAGTGGGGGACAGGGACAGCTCTTACTCCACGGAAAATGATGTAAAGCGGGGCTCAGAGGTAGGCCGGTTGAAGCCATCTCGCGGCATTAGGAACGCCGTTCCTTCTTCTGATGCGGCTTCTTTCCTTTGGGAATTATGTCAATAGAGTCAAGAGGGGAGCACCAATGAGGATTGTGCTGTGTTTGTTTGGGTTCTCCAAGTCCAGTATGACCGTGGTCGTTTCAAAAGAGTTTCTACTGTCATAATATAACACAGTACAATCTCCCTAAATGGGTGGGGAGGCGCTCGTCTAAAACACACACTGCACAAACACACCAAACACAAGCTCAGAGCTCATAAGGGAAATTTCAAAATGATTTCAAATAGGGTTGCCACCTATGTAAAGTTTTAAGGAACGCTTATGAAAAATACAGGTGCAACTCTAATTTCAAACTACCAAAAATCCTGTGTTTTTAATGAAAAAGGGAAATCTCTTGTTGATAAGTGCGACGGCACTGAGAGAGAACACACAGACTTCAAGATATGGTGACAAAGTAGTTAAGATGATTTTTTAATGGACCAACTTCAAGTCCCGGTATATTTCTCAGTCTACAGCTCCTAACATTTTACATGCCCGAAGAAGGGCCCCGTGTGGCAAGAACGCTTGGATACCTTCACCAACAGAAGTTGATTCAAGAAAGATCTCATCTTAACAATTTTGTCTCCATCCCTAACATTCAGGACCAATGTGGCCACCACACTCTCTCTAGCTACAGAATTCAAGATCAGAAGGGACACCCCCCTAGCCCTAAGCGGGGGGGGGGGTGTGAGTTTGTGACCACCCTCCCTCGAACAGGGTGCCAGGCGGGGAGGGGTCAAGGGTTTCCTTTGCCCTCCCCCGCCTGCCTATTGAGTGACGGCACCGGGGGGCCAATAGGGGGGAGAGGAGGGGCACCTGGGTGGGCGTAGATGGGTATATTTACCTGTGCCGTCCAGGTGCCTATCGCTTTGGGCCACCCGCCATCCTGATCATCCATCTGGGGGAGAATGACCTAGGTTTGCGCAGCGCATGGGACCTCACGGGCGCAATGAAGTTTGACATCTCTGGATTGGCAGCTCATTGGCCACGAACACTCATGTGGTGGTCTGATTTGCTTGCCAACACGCCAGGCAAGATTGGCAAGATTGAGCACGCCAAACGCAAAATCAACAGGGCCATGTGGGCATTCGTAAGGCGCTTGGGTGGCACGGTGGTGCACCATGAAAGGATTGGGAGCCAGCACGCTGACCTCTTCCTACGCGATGGCGTACATTTATCGGTTCAGGGGAACACTTTCCGGTTGGAAGACTTGCGGGATGCCATACATGTGCATTTTGGGGTACCTGTGTGGAGGAAAGGGGTGGAGTAGCACTGCCTCCCCCCTTTTCATGGCGGTTAGCGGGGTAGGAACCATGCTGTGGTAAGGCTCCCTATGAGCTGAGGGGTCGCGCTTGTACCATTACCACTTGGGGAGCGGGGGGTGGGGGGTCATAAGGCCAGAGCCCCAGCCCAGGCTCGGAATGGCTGGTTTGGGGCTGATAACCCGGCTTGACCTAAGGGGAGGGTGAATTCGAAGGGTCGGTTCACCCGGGCAGGGAGGGTGAGATTTAGCTCAACCCCCCATGGGCCTGTTTTTTGTAGCATGGCTCCTTCCCGCTATTATGCACACAGGTTGTTTAATATTGTTGTATTGCTCATATGTGTAAGTGATGTTTGAATAAATTTGCGGCCAAGGCCTTAACCCCAGAGCATGTCTGTCTGTTCATGTGGGTGGTGCGGGCACAAAGGACCACCAGATTAAAGGTTCCTAAATTGGTAGAAAGTTAATTTGGCGAGAGATACCCAGCCAGTCCAAGCAAATGAGCCACACCCTACACTTCAAGGAAAGGCAGAAAACAACATACATGTGCACACAAACTTCTCCTGGAAGTCTCCTAGCGGTTTGTGGAACAGAATGGCCCTGAGTCTGCAAATACTTACGGCCACTTGGCTACATACCCACTCTCCTCCCTTATGCCCAGGGACAGAATGACAGTATAGCCCCTCCACCTGTTCAACCCACAAGCAAATAGATGTTATTTTCAGCTGCCGGCGCAGTGGACTCAAGAGAGATGAGGAAAAGCAATCCGGCTTCTCTCCTTTGCATGAATCATCGATTGTAATTTGGAGCTGACAGGCCAAATTCTGCCCTTGGTTACCCCCATGCAACCCATTAGCAAATGTTACAGCACATCAGCTAAATGCCCAGGTGGAAGTGAAGAGAGACTCTAGTCCTGAAAATCGGAATTCACTTGCCTTCTAAGCTGCAGCTTGTACCGGGCTAAATGAAACCCAGGGGAGGAAAGAGAATTTTTAAAGGGGGGAGGGAGAGGGGGTAGCATTGCTCTCTGGAAGTCCCCGCTGGGTGCTACTCATCCAGCATAGAGCTAGTAGGCACCCTAGTAGCCCCACTACAACAATCTAGAGAGGTGCACTAGTCCCCCAATCCCTGAAAATGCCCATGCAAAAGCATTCCACCAGCACAGCTGCCCCACTGGCAGTGCTGTTCCTTCCCTGTGCCTGCATAGGACCTGGCTACGCTCCTGCTGCTGCTACCCCAGGAAAGCTTGTAGGCAGCATCCCGTGGAGAGAAAGACACACAAAGATCCCAAATCCCAAACTAGTCTTCATCATTAAAAAGCTGGGCAGCCTTGGCCAAACATTCCTCCACAGCCCTGAAAGGAGTGGCCTGAGGGGTGAGCTGGGGCTGTTATATGGGAGGGAGGCTCCCCTTTCTTCCCCCCCCCCCAACCCCCAGTTGTGCCCCTTGCATAACCCAGTTTAAGGATCTGAGCTTCCTTCGTTCACACACACTGTGTCACTCCCCAGAGATCCCCTGCCAGCCACACTGCTGTTCTTTGCAGAGGGGCAATGGCTTATGGGACGTTAACGGAGGGTGTTTTCAAACGTGACAACAGCCCACATTGCCACGCTTTGACCCCCACGGAAATGCAGGCTACCGTCACGTCGGAAACCGCCCCCCGATGTTCGTGCAGGCCGTTCTCCAGGCTAAGTGCCCACACTGCCTGGGGCACAGCCGCCCGACCAGGTGTAAAGTGTGCCGTCGTGCTTGAACAGCTGCTTTAGCTACCGCAGTCCAGGGTGGCGGAAGTGGCTGGGTGACATTGGTGGTGCTGCCTATCAACAGGGGAGGGCGGCAGCCGCTCCACGCAGCGTGGGGGTGGGAGTGGATGCACATCCATGCATCCCGCTGCCTCTCTGGCCCAGCCACCGTATTGTTTGTTTGGCAGCCGGCCCGGCTCCCGGTCAGAGAGACGGATCCTGCCACCGCCCAGATAGGTGTGTGGCAGCCGCAGGAGCCGTCACGTCAGGAAGTACCCCTAGCGTCCAGCCAGGGCAGCCATCTTCAACTAATCCGTGCCTTGAAGAGGGGAATAGGTTTCCATAATATCCTCTTCAGTAGAGATGGGCATTTCGGTTTCCGAAATTTCGGTTCTTTTTCGGTTTCAGTACTATCGGATCTTTTGCACTGATTTTTGTACTGGGTTTTTAACATTGCGGTTTGTCCCCATTGAAAAACTGCAATGTTAAAAATCCAGTACAAAAATCAATGCAAAAGAACCGATAGTACCAAAACCGAAAAAGAACCAAAATTCATGAGAACCGAAACCAAAATTGACCGAAACCGAATTTTTGCCCAGAGTCCCATCCCTACTCTTCAGTCATTATTACTAGTTGAGATTTATACCCTGACCTGTCCCAAAGACTCAGAGCAGCTGTGACACGTAGGAACATCCATCTTGTAGAAGAAACTGCTTTGTAAACAGGGGCAGAGAAGTGATGTTTGACTTGGTCTGTTCCCTGCCCTCTACGCATTAAAGAAGAGATTTAAAATAAGCTGGCTAAGGCACCTGCTCCGGGCTGTGTCTAACCCCAACATGTCTTGGACACCAGTTCTTTGTTTTTACGTGTGCCAACTTTTGTCACAACAGACACAACGGCGGTAGTCTGAGCGTAGGAGTTGGGCACTCGTGGCCGGAAAAGCACAGCTAATAATCACCCCCGGCTCAGAAGGGCTTCGCCTGACAGATGCCGTTGTAAATCACTTTTCGGAAAGCAACATCCTGAGGTAACCCAAAATCCGTAATTGGTGTCACAGCTCTGGCAGGGGCTCAAGGGGTTGAAGAGTCAAGCACGGTGCCAGTAACACGGCTATGGAGCTGAAGTGGGGGACTGTGGGCTGCTTATGATGTTTATCTGGCAGGAAAACCGGGAGATGTGAGGAGATTTGAAAATAAACTGCCACCTGCATTACACGACGTAACCCTGTAACCACTCAATTCATTAGAGAGCTCTGTAACCTCAAGCGCTTTCAGAGCATGAGGACGTAAAGACTGTACGAGGCAGTTACTCGGTGCTGCTCAGCATCCATCATAAGGCCATCAGGGCTAAGACAGAGAGTTTATCCTTGTTCTCAGCACAAAATGCTTGAGGAAAAAGGTAAAATCCATTTAATTCCCCTTCCACTGAATTCTCTCGGCCAGATCAATGAAGATGAACAGACTCTCTATTCTAGAAAGGAGCAACTCTTTCGCCCCCAGGACAGAGCTATCACAACCCCTCAAGACAGCGGTGTTATCACCAAAGCGCAGGGGTGAACTCTGATGGTATCATCCTCTGCTGCTGGTACCCAGGGAAGCTCGTAGGCAGCATCCTGTGGAGACAGACACAGATCCCATATTCTGAGCTAGTCTGTCATTGAAAAGCTGTGCAGCCTTCGTCAAATATTCCTCCACCTCAGTATCCCAACATATGCAAATTATTAGTTATATAGCACTTTCAGCCTGCAACATGCTTTACAATCCTTATCTAGTTCACCCTCACAACAGTTCTGTGAGGTGGGTCGTTATTATTCCCATTTTACAGATGAGGAACTGAGCGGGGGCGGGCGGAAACAGTGACTTGCCCAAAGCCACCCAGGAAGTTCATGGCTGAGATGAAATTCAAACCCTTGTCTCCTAGCACCAAGTTTAACACCTTATCCACTAGGTTATGCTGGTGAGGTAGAGCCAACGAAGCTCATGTCTAGGCCCAATAGGGGCCTGTCCCGGCTGGGATTTAGCACAGTCCACTGGCATGCTGTTCAGAAGATGCTCCCGCCATAAAGTTGATACACGGGTCTGGAAACCAAGTCCTATGAGGAAAGGTTGGAGGAGCTGGGTAAGTTTAGCCTGGAGAAGAGAAGACTAAGGGTAGACACGATACCCATCTTCAACTATCTGAAGGGCTGTCACACAGAAGATGGAGCAGACTTGTTCTCTGTTGCTCTCTGAGGGCAGGACTAGAACCAATGGGCTCAAATGACAAGAAAGCAGATTTCGACTAAACGTTAGGCAGAACTTCCCAATGGTAAGAGCTGTTAAGACAGTGGAACAAACTGCAGGGAGGTGGTGGGCTCTCCTTCGCTGGAGGTTTTCAGACAGAGGCTGGACAGAGGCCCATCTGTCAGGGATGCTGTAGCTGTGGACTTCCTGGATTGAGCAGGGGGCTGGACTACATGACCTCTGGAGGTACCTTCCAACTCTAAGATTCTATTATTCTAAGTCTAGCCTCTTTTTCAGCTACCAACATGTAAAACTCAGAACATGCAAAGATTCACAACCAAGGATCAGGTGTTAGAAAGTGCTACTAAGTCCTTAGTCTCCTCTCTGACTTTTGCAGGATCCCCTTCTCCCCCTGTAACTTAACTAAACTAAACGTGTGCGCCTGCAACTTCTTAGATGTATCCCTTGTCCCCCCTACCCTTGTCTCTCTTAGACTGTAAGCCCACTGGGGCAGGGACCTGTCTATAGCTGATTATTGTAAAGCTCTAGGTACATTTTTGGCCCTATATAAATACTTAATAGCAGGGTATCCAAGATCGAGAGAAGTTTGGTGTCTTTTTTCTTAAAGTCGGTTTGCTTAAATACTCTGAGTGGGGCCTCTGGGAGACCAAAGTTGACGTGGAGGATCTGAAGAGCATAAAACAGATTTGATTTCCTAATCTGTAAGTATAAGAGGTGCAGGGCGGCCAGGCTATAGGTGAATGGTAGAGTTAGCATGCAGGATCAAGAGCAGTTCCACCTAGCGCTCTGTTGCTATTGGCCAGCTTTATATGCTGACTAGTGGCGAATCAAGAAGCTAGGAGGCGTGACAAGAGAGGCAGGAGAGGCGTGGCTGATCCAGGGCCGAAAGCCCGCCCATTGTGGGCATGGCTAGATCAGAGGCAAAGAGTAACAGTGGTTTTGAAAGCCCAGTCAAAGCTCCAACAACTGTGAGAGCAAGAGTTCAAGGCCTGTGTCTGGACAATAAATATACGCAAAACATGAGCGCAACTTGCCCCATTCCCTTCCTTGCCCACCAGTACTATTCTTCAAGTGCATCCATAATTGATTAAGATTCTCTGTTAATAAAAGATACCACTAATTCTATCTTTGGAGGCAGTGATGACTAATTAAAAAGGGAAAGCTTCCTGTCATTAAACAACCACTGCTTCAAAGAGCGAGGCTCAAGCGTGCTCCAAGATGAAACACCAAACGCCGTGAGAGGAGGACCTGTTGAACGCTAGGGCTGAAACAGGATTTTGCCAAAATGGGAATTCCCGTTGAAATCCCAGTTCTGATACCGCTTTGGCCAAATCGAGAACATCGCTACTCTGTAACGTCTCGACGCAGGGCACAGAATTTGCAGGCATTTGGGAGCCATTGGCACCCAGAAAACAGAGGCTGGCAACTGGTTCAGGGGTGTAGTGGGGCAAGAACGGTTTAATATCAGAATAAAGTCTGGTGACTGAATTTTATTTTTTGGTTCCCAGCGTTCGATCTGAAATTTCATGTCCTGTCTCAACAGACATGTCATTTCTTGATTTATCAACTTTCTGCTTACTGGGATCCCGTTTACCACTTTGCCGTCCATTTCAAATCCCGAGCGGTAATACCAACGCAATACTGCATTTCCTGCTCTCCATCTCCCCTTCTGCTTCCTTTTCACTCATTGGCTGATATGCAGATTCCTTTACTAATCTGCAATCCTGTTGGAGATTGGTCAAAGCAAAGGGAATGTAGAACAACCGTTCTGGTTGGAGGCTCTGAAGCGGAGGTTAAAGGGTGGGCTATTCGCACAGTGATTGGCTCAGAAATGCAGAAACAACAAACCTGGAAGTAAAACAGGCCCCCTCAGCAATGCGGTAAGCGGGAAATGAATGGTAAGTGGAACGCAAGTAAATCGATCCCGAGTCCCTAATGAAAAAATGCAGTGTTCATGGGTCTCTGCCTACAACATCCTAAACATGATCCCTAAGGTCAGCCAGGGGCACCCTCTTGCGAGATCCCCCTCTGCTCCAAGGTCACACAGCTTTGGAACGTCCTTCCCCTGGAGATTGATTCACCAAAGCATCTTCCGGAGGCAATGCAAGAGTAGAGTTGAAATGGTCACCTGATGTGGTACCTGGGGATAATAGCCACATTTTCAGGTACCGTTCTGGGTATCCGAATTGGCACCCAAATACTGATCGAGTACTTGAAAAACCAAAATTTCAGCTACTGGTTTTTTGAGTATTCAAAATTATTTGAAAAACTGAAATAATGCCTGAAACTTTTCCTGAAATCTGGGATGAAAAAATCAGGACCAAAGTGGTATTTTGATATTTCGGGTACCTGACCAAAAACCAGTTTCAGTACCAAGAAGTACCCAAAATTGTCGGTTCAATTGGAGTACTGGAAATTTGATGGGTATACCCATTTTTACGGGTACGTGTTTCAGCTCTAAGCAAGACCCATTTATTCACCCAGGCGTTTAGCAGGCAAGGATAGAGTTTGGGGAGTTATTTTAATGGAAATTATCTATAGTTTGTTCTTATGCGTTTTATTGTATATTCTGAAGGGCAAGTTACAAATAAAAATAAATTGATAAATAAAGCTACCAAGAAGCGCATGGCCTTGATTTCTCTGGTCACATGTAATAGCTGAGAAATCATCCCACCAGCAGCTCTTATAAACAGAGCAGATGAACACTTAGATCATCAAGCTTCCTGGGGAGAAGCGCACCTGAGAGCACAATTTGATTTTACTGCCGCTGACAGGAAGTGGAGCATTCAGGGCATTAAAAAGAGGGGTGAACCAGCGGCCCATGTTGTTTTGCGTTTTTGTTATTTAAATCTGTCATTTTTGTTTTCATAAATATCAAATTTTCATTTTTGCTTTCGTTTGAGTTTTCCATTGGTTTCAATGGAAAACACATTTTCGGCTGTAACGTTTTGGGTTTTCACTATATTTGGCTGATACTTGGAGGGACTGTACCTCCAATGGAAGGTATTAAAATTACCAAATTCCAAAACATTGGATAAAAGAATCCAATTTTATAAGCAGCTGATTTATATTATTTTGCAAAAATCTTCATATACATTCTTAGCTGTAACTTATTTGCCCCATATTTAATGTAGATGAAACTTGGCAGGTTTATACCCCTTCCCATATTTACTATCGCTGCCAACATTCAGAAGGATTGGATAAAGGGTCCTGGTGCTATAGACAATTAATTTATAAATGTATGTCTGACTGTAACATTTTTCTAGTCCAATCAGTGTACACGCGATTTTGCAGGGCTGTATATCACACTTTCATGATCATCTCTGCCAAATATCAGAAAGATGTCAAAGGGTCCCAATTTTATATGCCTGCACAGCATTTGCAGACAAGGAGCCTATGCCAGGGATTCTCTTACGTGTCACTGTGGTATAAGATCGGTTTATGATGCCAATTGGCCAGCAGAAAGGTCAACCAAATATCCTCATTCTGTGCTGGGACCATCCCAAAAATCTCTCCCCCACTTGTTACTGGGAAGTCAGAAGCATCTGTTTAGGAAAGAGCCAATAGAGATTCTCTTATGTCCTCTGTCACAGTGCTTCAGGATGTGATTGTGATGATAATTGGCAAGCTTGGATGTGTAAACTATGTCTCCCGATTGCTGGGATGTTATCCGCAAAGTCCAAATTATGTCCCTTCTATGGCCGCCTGAGGACCGCCCCCTATGCCCGCCTTGAAGCCACCACCGATTGGTCCTGCTGGAAGCATGCAGTAATTGGCCAGTGAATGTGTCTGTCAGTCTTTTGGGTTGCTCCACATCCTCCCTCCTAAAGCCTCCCTCCCCCTGCCATGCCAGGTGCCTGCCTCTGACTGGCACTGCACGTGCTGCTATTTATCTGAATAATGGTCTTCAAAGGTACAACTTCAATTGCTTATAAAATTGGGTCCCTTTATCAAATTGTCCTGTAGTTTGGCAGAGATGACAGGGGAGGTATGTGATACATTCCTGCCAAATATCTTGTAAAGAGGATGGAATATAAAAATGTTACAGCTGGAAATATAGTTTCAAGTTAATGTCTTATACCACCAGGACCCTTTATCCAATCTTTCAGAAAATTGGCAGGAGCGTTAAGCTTGTGGAGTGACATAATATTCACAGGTTTCATGCAAATTGGATGGAAGATAAAGACGTTGTAGTCATGAATGTGTACGAAGCTTTTCTTAAAATCACAACATTCAATTGCTTCTAAAATTGGTTCCCTTTAATCTAATCTTTTCAAAAATTGGTATACATAGTGCCCTCAGTTGGGGGGTACAATCTCCCCACTTTTCATCAGAACTGAATAAGAACCAAAAAAGTTATAGCCAGAAATACGTTTTTCAGTTTTTTCCCTTTATTTCAAAAACAAAAAGTCATTTTTGTTTCTATTTTCATTATTATTAACCGTTTTCATTATTGCAATAACGGTAATAAAAATGACAATTTTCATTATTGTTTTATAACTAAAATGACATGCACACCCCTAGCATTAAGTGGCTGCCGAGAAGTGATCTGGACTACTCTGGTGTCAGTTCTGTTGTTCAGTTCAGTTATTAACACAATGCCGTGGGGGCGAGCTGTGCAGGGCATGCGGCATCTTCACAACAGAATTAAATTCTCTCCCCCCCCTCCCTGCCCCAGCAATCAGAATTATTCAGACTGGATGAATTGAAACCTCTTCTGTTGTTTACCAGCGAACCTTGCTGAGTCTTGGTTATTAATTTCAAACTGCTGTTGGGAGATGGGAGTAAATAGCAGGAATTGGATCATGCCTTTATTATAACCCATCTGGGCACATCTTTAAAGCAACCAATGGTGCCCACTGTCTGCTGGGCTAGATGGTATTTCTTACGGTTATAGGTCTGGACGGGGAGTCAGGAAATGAGCACCCCCTTTCTCAGCTCCACCACAAGCTTCCTGCATGACCTTGTTATGCCTGACCTTCCTTGCGTCTTCCATACTGTCTATCCTCGCCCAAATAGTCCTTCATTAGCCCTATTCTGGGAGCTGGTGATGTACATCTTCCCAAAAAACATCCTTTCATTTCTTACCTATTCTGTAACAAACAAGGTAGGGAACACTTAGGGTGTAAGCAGACGGTGCATGACTCACCCCTGGAGGGTTTTGTGTGTGTGCTCGCATGCAAATACACCCTAGAGGTTGGGTAACGTAACAGACAACCCAGCTTGGTAGGTGGGCAATGAGAATGGTAGGTGAGAGAGGAAGGGGAATTGGAAACGCTGGCACAGAGCAAACCGCTCCACGCCCCAGCCTCTGCCCGTGGGAGCCAGTCTCATTTCCGGGCTGATTGCAGTGAGCCTCCCAAGTGACTGGGAGAGGAGAAAGTCTCCCCGCCCCTCGTGATGCTGAACCCAGGATCACCTCCCATTTCAATCCTAGGTTCAGTATCTCAGGTGACAAGGGAGAGGGAGAGGTGAGGTCCTCTCTCGGCCACAACTTCCAGCTCCCCAGACTCCCCGCTTACATGGAATTGCTGCAACAGAAGGCACAGAAGCTACATGTAAGGGGAGGGGAAACATGGTGTGGCATCCTCGATGGGCTCCATAGGGCTTCAACCTACATTGTGGTAGGCTGTAGAGATATGTTGTAGAGGTATAATGCCTCTATACAAATCAATGGTGTGACCGCACCTGCAATATTGTGCGCAGTTATGGTTGCCCCATCTCAAAAAAGACACAGCTGAACTAGAAAAGGTACCGAGAAGGGCAACGAGAATGATAAAGGGTATGGAACGGCTTCCGTACAAAGAGAGGCTTGACAAGCTGGGTCTCTTCATCTTAGAGAAGACTGAAAGGGGATATGATAGAGGTTTATAAAATCTTGAGTGGTGCGGAACGAGTAGATAGGGAACGGTTATTTACCCTCTCAAATAGTACTAGAACTAAGGGACACTCCATGAAACTAGCTGCCGGCAGATTTAAAACAAATAAAAGGAAGTACTTTTTCACTCAATGCATAATTAACTTACGGAATTTGTTGCCAGAGGACGTTGTCAACGTCAGTAGTATAGCTGGGTTTAAAAGAGGCCTGGATAAGTTCAGAAAGAGTAGGTCCATGAATGGCTATTAACCAAGTAGCTTACGGGATGAACTTCTTACTGTCGGGAGCTGGGAGTGAACAACGGGGAATGGATTGCCCACTGTGACTGTTGGCTCTTCTCTCATGCGATGGAGATTGGCCACTGTTGGAGGATGCTGGGCTTGATGGACCATTGGTCTGACTCAGTATGGCACTGCTTATGTTCTTATGTGATGCAGAGCCACACCATGGAGTGGCTCTTTACTGGCCAAATCACGCATCCTAACAACCAACATGCTACCCACTTACTTTTAAGTAGGTAGTGTGTCATTTGTTTACACCTTTATTTGAAGGTAGGATCAATGGTCTGAGCTAGAACCTATGAATGGCACAGTCCGGTGTCAGAGCTGCTATTCCAGGCTCTCTGCAAACTCATGCAGATGCCTTGGCGCCACCTAAATCTGCTTCCCTATCTTCACCTCACAAGAACTGGAGACTGACTTTCATTTTAAGGACCGTTAAAACTAAAACCCTGGAGAGGAGCGGAGAAGCTTGTATGTTTCTCGCTGCGCGTATCATCCACGGGATTACAAACACAGCAGGTGTTTGGTTCACAGAGGGCGACAAAGGTGTGTGCATGCAGGTGGTAGACTCTATTAGCCAAGGGGTCGGAGCTTGTCCCTCTTTGGCAGCTCAAAATGTTGGGAGGTCTGCTATAAGCAGCACCAGAGAGAATCAGATGCTCAAAAGAAGAACCGGTGTCTATGGGGGTGAGGAGCTAAGGAAAGCATAATGAAAGAGACAGGTATCCGGTGATAAGTACTGTTCGTGCTCCTCTGAAACCATTCAGATTACAAAATGTCCAGAAGAAAGGGAGTTATACCATACATCAAGGGTGGGGAACCTCAGGCCTGGGGGCCAAATGTGGCCCCTGGATCCAGTTCCTACCCCCCAAGCACTGAAAGGCTGAGCTCAGGGTTAAGAGAGCAGAGATGAGGGCATGCACCCAAGGATATGGGACAGATCCATGGCACAGATCTATGATCTGGACCTTCCTCTTCCTAAGCGCACACCTCAAACACCCCCACATCTAATTTTGATGCAGCTTTTGGAGCCTGTACTCATTTTCAAAGTGGTCCCTGTGAGAGAAGGGTTTCCTATCCCTGCTGTACGTTAATTCACACCACTATCAGCTGTTTCTAATTTGTCTTTCCTGAGGGTGAGTTAAAGGTGGTAAATTCCAGTTTAATTTTCTTATCTGTTCAACTGTTATTCAGGTTTTCTATAGCAACCTTCTCTTAAGTCTCCAATGATGCTAATAAATGCCTACTAATTACATCCAGGCAAGGAGTTCTCCAACTTGCTTTTCTCCATGACTGAGAGGTGAGGATGACAGGGATCAAACAGCCTCAACCATCTCCTCTGTCCACTTGTGCCTCTTACCTTCCTCCAATGAAATGAACAGTAATCTCCCTGCCCCCATCCTCCCCAGTATCCTTATCTCTATTCATATTTCCCAAACTGCCCTGCCACGAGATATGAGATGGACTGGGGTGATCAGAGAGAAGGCCCCTTCTAATCCTAGTCTGTACTTCACAACATTTCCAGCAGTAAGAGTGACAAGCCCCACCACCTCATCCAACAGGCTCCGCCCCTCAGCCAACAGGCTCCGCCCCTCAGCCAACAAGCAAGCCCTGCCCCCCTCAAACACTTACATGTGAACACGCACACCCCCTCCCAGCATTCCCAGTGCAGACAGAGGGACAGAAGCCCTCCCGATTCTCATTCCACTTAGTTTCCACGGGCTTTTCCTGGGAGGCAACCAGGGAAGAGGTGCCCGAGGCTTGAATACCGTTTTTTTCTGTCTCTCTCTCCTGAAAGAGGGACTTTGATCCCCCTGAAAGAGGGACAGTGGGATTCAGCACCCAACGAGGGTATGTCCCTTCCCTAAGTAGGGACTGTTGGGAGGGATGCAAATGATTTTTTGTCCATCGTGCATCCAGAAAGCGACATAAAAAAAGTTCTCTGCCATTAGAAACGCTGCAATAGAAAACCGGCTGAAGTCATTACCATGGCAACTAAGGATTCTGGAGGAAAGATACAACAAAAGGGGGGGGGAAAAAGAGAAAGAAAAGAACCAACTCAGCGATTCCCCAGGAAACACCAGCAACATTTCCCTGACTCATCATTTACAGATATTTGAGGGTTGTGGGTTTGTTTTTTTCTTTTAAAGAAAAAAACCCCCACACCAAACAACAAAAAAACAACAACAAAAGACAAATGTATGATTTCTTTCCCTGCCTCTGGGACAGACGTTGCCTCATTAAAGCGATCTTGCTGGGAGCTATAAGGATAGAGATAAAATGCCTGGCTCACGCGCCCTGAGCAAGGAGAATTTAGAGACGGATGCAGCGGGCCCAGGGGTGTGGCTAAGCTGGAACGGGCTCTGGTGCAGAAGATGGGTTGCCCTCCTCTCCCTTCCAAGTAGCGTTGCCACTATGCACATTTTTAAGGAACACTGATGAAAAATACATATTGCAGGGCCTGCATTGTTGCCTTGGGGTGCCAATGCAGGCCCTGCAACATGCATTTTTCATAAAGTGATCCTTAAAAAACTGCATAGGTGACAACCCTACTTCCAAGCAGCAGGGGACGCAGCTGCAACAGGGAGCAGGATCCCCAGGTTCCTGGGCCTCAGCGCAGCTGTATTATTATTATTATTATTATATTTCTAGTGCACCAGCAGCATATCTGGCACTGTATGCCCTTGGCATGGCCAAAAGTAGCAGAAGGCCCTTCCATCCTTGCAAACAGCTGATGATGATCGAACTGAGGGAGCCGTGCTCTTTTGGCTCCACAGAAATAGTCACTTGGTCATGAGCTCCCGTGCTTCTGCTCCGTTCAGGCAAGAGTGGAACAAAAGGTGAAGAACCAATTGACCTGGTGGATAGGTTTGAATTGAGTTCCCAGTGGGCCGTGGTCACATCAGAGGCAACCCAACCCAGTCGATGGTTGACACTGTACAGAGGCCAAAAACCCAATTGGGCGATGGGGAGTTTTTTACTCCTGGAGATCTGGGCTAAAGTAATTTTGGCAGGGAAAGCATTCGCTGCAGCTGCAGGTGATGGGCCAGCTCTGAGGCTGAAGAGTCGTCATCCGTCTCCACACCACAGCCGTCCATCTGGTCCCCCTTTTGCCAGCATTAAGCTCACATCACGTCTCCCCTCTCGTTCAAAGCGGCACCAGCTGTGTAGAGTGGGCACAACAGCCCTCTGTAGCCTATTCTCATCTAAACTCATTACGAGACACCGGAGGGCCCTGCTCAAAGCTCATTCCCCTGCCCGTGCTGCATCTCATTCCGTTACTGTTGTGTCATCAGCTGTTCTGCTCAAGGCGGAGGATGAAAAGGCCTTCCCAGTGCTGCGCTAAGGGGAAGCAGTTCCCCCATCGCCTTCTCAGATACTGGACCAAAACCACAGCCGGCTTGGAACCGGTTCCAGGCCACATCCTCATCCAACGATTTTTCAAAAGCCAGAGGAATGGCATCTGCCTTTAGCAGTCTAGGGGGAGAGGGAGGTTGCGATGGAAGAACTTTTTTGGAGCTGACTGGAAATACATTCTCCCTCCCAGGAAAACAAAAACCAGATGAAAGTGAAACAGTTTTCCATTTTATTTATTCATTTCTTTCTATTTTTATACTGCCCTATCCCCAGGCTCAGGGCGGCTGACATCAATATAAAATACAAAGTAAAACCCACAGGATATTAATACCACCCCCCACCCCCCAACACACACATCTAATGCCTGGCCAAATAAATAGGTCTTACACTGACTCCGGAAGGCACTCAAACTAGGATGTAGACGAACCTCCCCTTCCAGTGGAAGGGAGTTCCAAAGCTGTGGAGCAACCACTGAAAAATTCTGTCTCCCTGCGTGTTTGGGTGGGTCATATGGATCTGGACCAACGACGGAACTTGCAAGAGGGTGCTCTCCGTCGGCTGATCTTACAGGCCGTGGAGGGACAGAAGGAAGAAGGCGGCCGTTTAGATACGTGGGGGGCCAGGCTGTTTAGGGCTTCGTAGGTCAAAACCAGCACCTTGAATTGTGCCCGGAACGCTATCGGCAGCCAGCGCAGACTGTGAAGCATCAGCGTAACGTGTAGGCCTGAAATGAGCAATCGCAGTGAACGCTGTTTCCGTCGGAAACAAGTCATTCGTGCAACAAGGAAACTGGTTTTTTTCCGGCTGAGCGGTGCAAAAGTGCTGAAAATTGACGCAAAGGGACAGTCCCGGAAAATCCTGGGCAGTCTCGAAAAGTCCCGGACAGCCTAGGAAAGTTCCCCCCAAATACTGGAAAGGGCCAGAAAGGGACAGAAAATTGCCAGTGGCGATGTCACAATGGCTGAAGTGCAGAATCGTTGACCAGTGGGGAAATACCGATGAATGGTCGCAAGGAAAAGTATGTATTTCCCAATGGGAAGGGAACCCTTGCTCTTGTCTCAGTACTAGTTGGGAGGGGTGTGTGAGAGTGTAGGTGCATGAGGAGGCAGAGCTTATTTGCTGAGGGGTGGAACCTGTTGTCCAAGTGGAAGGGGTTTGCCTCCCAGGAAAAGCCAAGCTAAGTATTTATCACAAGGCACCCGTGTTGCTTGCTCCTCCTTTATATAGCCTGGGGGAGCCAATAGGAGTGTGAGCTGGGATCCGCCAATCAGAAGCAAGGTGTATGGTTATGTGTGACTCAGAAACAAGGTTTGTGGACAGGGCAAGGCAGAGGTGTAGCTACTAGAGTGAGCCCGGGCCTGGGCCCTGTCTGCTGCAAGTAGCCTCATAGCAGATGGAGAAGGTAGCATGGCCAACACTCCGCCCCCACCAACTCTGAAAACTTTCGAGCAGCACTCAGGCCACTTGCAAAGGGCCCCGCCATGAAAAAAGTTTTCAGAGTGGGCAGGGGTGAAGTGCTGGCCCCACTCACTCTTAAAACTCCCTTCCTGGTGTGGTTGCTGCCACTCCGGGGAGTGAGGGCGACTTATCATGAGGCAGGGCAACCCTACAACCTTGGTGCGGCGAGGCTGAGGCTGGCCAGGAGTCCTGGGACTGCCACCGCTTAGGGAGACCCCACCCTCTTGCCCTGAGGGAGGCCCATGATTGGGAAATGAGCCTGAGGCTGCCGCAGCCTTGCTGTGCCACCGGGGCAGGGAGTGTGTAACTGGTAGAGCCCGAAAAGTTGACTACGGTTCTCACGCATTAGGTCTTGGGTGGATGAACGGTTAGGGTGGTTTCCCAGGACAAGAGCTAAAACAAGTAAGTGCTCCTATCGAGTACCCAGATGGGTAACCTGGTATCAGATATCCGGTTGGATACTGATGAGATCTGATTGAGTAGCCCAACGGTTTTCTGGTTAACAGGGGTATTGTTTACAGTCTAGTGTCTGACTTTTTAAAATTTTAACTCTTTTCCTCTGTCTGGACTGGTCCGGTTATTGAGAAATGGGGTAAGCGGTAATATCTGGTATTCTGGATTGGTTACTGGATCGTTACTGGATAACCGCTAAGCTAATCGGACATCCAGATATTAACTGTGGATTTTTTCCACCCCCTATCTGCTTCGGATCCAGGACCCTTCAGATCTGGGTTCAAACGGTTTCCCCTTTGACTAGCAGGTAGCAGCCATGCCTTCCACCTGCCACTCGAGAAACCCATCTTCCTTTGGCGATTGAGCTGATCTCCTCTGATCCAGCGGCAACTCTGCTAAACCCTTTCCCCTCTTTCCTCATCGTGCCGATGTGCTTCATTATCTCTGCTGCATCCCTGTGCCATTCTGGAATGGCTTCTGAAGGATTTAGGAGGCGGCTCCTGCCCATTCTCAGAAGAGCTTAAGGCAGACTTCAGAAGCTCAGCAGTGTTCTGGCCATTCTCACAAAGGCTCCGATTCCCTTCAGTAAATAGAGTTCTGCTGGAGCTACAGACACTCTTGCTACTTTATAAATAGAACCCCCTCCCTCAAGTCCTCCACATGTTTTCCACAGTGACATTAATCGTCTTTGAGACGCCCTAGAAGGCAATGGGCTTCAGCTATTGTCACGGGTGTCCCCTGACAGCTCCGGACTTCATCAGCACCTGCGACACCTGTATTCTTCACTATGGATCCTGCGGATTTATTTTTTGAGGGGGGGGGAGGAGGCAGAATCAGTTAAACACAAAACCTCCTCTCATTGGAATATTGTTCCAAAAGCAGCGGGATTTCCTTTCCAGAGGGCTATCTTTGCTTTCCCCGCCATTCCGCTGATAGAGTGCTAAGAATACCTCTGCATGCCTTGCTAGTCTGTGTTTCCAGGCGATCCTGGACAGTGTTGAGAGGCGCTGCTCAGTCTCAGCAGGGCCATGAGCTAAAGAGGCAGTCAAGTCAAGTATCTCCACTCTGGGCTGCAAGGGGCAGGCGGCGTGGGGGAAGGGGTTAGTCTATGTAGCTCAGGATCCATAACTCTTTGTAAAGAGGGACTGATGTTGGCAAACTTTTTTTTTTTTTTTAAATTTCATCCCATCCCAATTTGCAGAAGATAGATTTTGGCTGATACCGAAAACATTGCAGACAAAACCAAGCACACACCATCGGCACATGAGGTGGGGAGGGGCTGCACTCTAAAAGCAAAAAATAAACTACTTAAGGGACACTACAAGGGAGACTCGGAGAGAAGGGTATAGGGTCAGTGAGGAAGCCCATAGCATCTTCTGGCCCAGAGCCCCTTCCAGCCTAGCTACTCCCCAACATTTATTAGAGCGCTGGCCCAGCATCTGGGAAGCCTCACTCCAGCTCCAGCCTCTGGAGACAGAGGTTCCTGTGCGACCCTAAGCAAATCACTAAGGCCTTGTTCTCAGAGCAAGGGTGGTTCCTCTGTGGAGTAGCTAGCTACCTCGCCCCCCCTTGTCCCACAAGGAGAGACAAGTCAGGGCTTAAATAGCTCTTCCCCTCCCCGATCTCCCTGCTTGAAAACTTGCAGAGAGCCGCCAGCACGGGGAGCTGGAATAACAAACCATCAGTGCAGCAGACACACCTTGAGAGAAACGCAGGGCATTTTTAGACAAGACACTACTCACGTGGAAGGGCAATAAACCCCACAAATTACCTGCACGTGTCAACGACTCTCCCAAGAGTCCTGCAGAAATCTCTCTGTGTTAATGCGCATCTAGGGACCCTAAATACGGAGCGTTTCCAAATGCACATTTGAAAACCCCCGCGAGACTCGCACTAATTGCTCATCATGCACATTTAAAAACACCCCGATTGCAATTCTCATGAAAGTTTCCCATGCAGATGGGGCACTGCAATCCTGTGCTCCCCACTGCTGCCTTTTTTGTCACAGGAGAAGAATGGTTGCGAGAGATTAAACCCCAACCATTTTCAGGCACATCTAAAAACACCCTCAAGAAGCTGGAAGCACTGAGAAGAGTCCTGCTCAGGGCAGAAATTTCGGTTCAGGCCTGACTCCATTGGACCTGACCTGGGCCTGATGCTGCCAGATGCTTCCAAGCCCACGACCAGTGTGACTGGGTGGCCCCACCCCGCCCTAGAGCATTGTGATGTCACAATGTTCTGTTAGGGAAAGAGATGTAGCGGAAAAAGAATGACGCTAAAGTCTTCTCACGCCCCCTTTTGACACTGTCCTGCCTCCTAGGTAGCACTGGTGCTTTCCACCTACAGCTAGGAAGTATGGCCCAAGCTCGAGGGTCTTGCGTGGACAGAGCACTTGGCCCAGACTGCAGACCAGCTGGGCCCCGTTAGGCTCAAGTCCGGTTGCAGTCCACTAGTGGGTTTAAGAACATAAGAAGTGCCATATTGAGTCAGACCAATGGTCCATCAAGCCCAGCACGTGGCCAATCTCCATCGCATGGGAGAAGAACCGACAGTCACAGTGGGCGATCCATTCCCCGTTGTTCACTCCCAGCTCCCGACAGTAAGATGTTCATTCCGTAAGCCGCTTGATTAATAGCCATTAATGGACCTACTCTCCAAGAACTTATCCAGGCCTTTTTAAAACCCAGCTCTACTGGCCTTGACAATGTCCTCTGGCAACAAATTCCATAATTAATTATGCGTTGAGTGAAAAAGTACTGACTTTTATTTGTTTTAAATCTGCCGGCAGCTAGTTTCATGGAGTGTCCCCTAGTTCTAGTACTATTTGAGAGGGTAAATAACCGTTCCCGGTCTACTCGTTTCACACCACTCAAGATTTTATAAACCTCTAACATGTCCCCTCTCAGTCTTCTCTTCTCTAAGCTGAAGAAACCCAGCTTGTCAAGCCTCTCTTTGTACGGAAGCCATTCTATACCCTTTATCATTCTTGTTCTTCTTCTCTGTACCTTTTCTAGTTCCACTATGTCTCTTTTGAGATGGGGCAACCGGAACTGCACACAATATTCCAGGTGCGGTCGTGCCATTGATTTGTAGAGAGGCATTATGACCTCCTCAGTTTTATTCTCTATCCCTTTGCAAATAACTCCTAACATTTGGTTTGCTTTTTTGACTGCTGCTGCTGCGCACTGGGCTGAGGATTTCAGTGTATTGTCCACAATCACTCCCAGATCCTTTTCCTGAGTGGTAACTCCTAGCTTAGTACCCAGCATTGTGTACTCATAGTTTGGGTTATTTTTCCCTGGAATTAAAGAATTAATTTCAGGTTTCTGGAATTAAAGGAGGACTTAGACCTCTTGCACACAAGACAGGAGAGGGGAGAACTGTCATGGGGCAAACTCGCATCAAGGAATCACGTGAAGTTCCGCTCATGTGCAGCGGCGTTTTGCCTATTTCTGTCGTGATTTCAGTGACATGAGACAGGGCTGGATTTTCAGAGGTAACCTCCTCTGTTCGTAGGAACGCAGGGGATGTTAAAGAGAGTTAGAAGATAGTCACCTTCCAAAAAGGTGCTCAAGAGAACAAGCCGCACAGGGATGTAGCTTTCACGGCAGCACAAAACTAGTTTCCCAAGTGCTTTAGCACCAAAAAAATCAGGACTCGGCTTTCAAAAGAGCTCAGCTTCTGTTCAGGACCAGAAATAAGATTCTCAAACGTTTTGAGTGCCTGCCCGCTCCTACTGGCTCCCCCATCCAAAGAGCTCAGCACACCAGATAAAGGGTGCCTTCCGATGTGCCTGAAAGTGTCCCTCCTTATGAGGTTGGCAGGCGGGATGCACATGCAAATTAGGTGCGTCTTCGATGACGTTGGAATGCCGCACAACGTGTGGCTGAAGCTTTTCTGCGCACTGACAAGGGCGATTAATATCCAGATCATGGATTTGTGCCATGGGTCCATTCCCGTATCCTGGAGTGCATGCCCTCATCTCCACTCCTTCTACCAAGCTCACTCCTTCAGTGTTTAGGGGTAGGAACCGGATTCATGGGCCAGATCCAGGAACTGGGACGAGGCCAAATTAAAAACAAAACCAAAAACAACCAGGGGCTGGAGATTAGCCACGCCTGTCTTAAAACTGCAGTCCTTTCAAACCTGTCTTCTTTTCTTTAATTCCACTTTCTCTATCTTCTCTTTTCTACGGAAAAATGTTTTCCTTGTATATTCCATTTAGTCCCCTCATGTATTCCTAATCTCTCTCCTCGACCAGTTTTTACTTCTCTTATTCGCTGGTTCTCCCCTTCCCAAATGTCTATTGATTTTCA
Source organism: Sphenodon punctatus (assembly GCA_003113815.1). Taxonomy (NCBI): domain Eukaryota; kingdom Metazoa; phylum Chordata; class Lepidosauria; order Sphenodontia; family Sphenodontidae; genus Sphenodon; species Sphenodon punctatus. The sequence continues at coordinate 13,140,037 of QEPC01011341.1, read as the reverse complement.
ATTCATCATAGCACTTCCCCTCCTTTGAGTCTTCCCGTCTTTGGTGACAGGAAGGGCGGTTTCTACTATGGCCAGTTCAGCACGAGAGAGAGAGAATATGGAAGAAAGCAGATGCTGAAGCTACAACAGTAAATAGATGCAAAATCAATGGCGAGAGCTGAAGGACAGAGGCTGGCTCACTTTTAACAAAGAAGAGGATCGACTGACATTTTAATGACAGTTAAATGGCAATGCTGAATTGTACTTACTTTCCCGAGAAGCAGGGCTAGATTAAAGGAGGCGTGAGGTCCTAGGCTAAGCCATCCTTAGAGGCCTCACTACCCAGACTACATTTGTACCTACTCCGCAAAACAAAACATAGTCAAGGTGTCTGGCTTGCTAAACTGTTAATATCTTTATGCAGTTAAATAAGAACATATTATAATGAAATCTCGGGATTTACAGGCTGATATATAAATCTCGAGATTTATAGAGAGATTTAGGCTAAGCAGATACTTACCAATGCTAACTGTCTGTGAATAGGTGGCCCCTCTATTTAGGTTTTCTCATCACTGAAAGGGTTATAGGAATTATTAATCTTTGCCAGCAGTTAATAGGGCAGATGGACATAGTTTTACAGTGGGTGTATTTTGATACAACAGCGACTTCTCCTTCTGCACCCTAGGGCTGCACCTCCTCCCCAAGCTGCTGCTCTCAGGAGGCGAGGTGCAGATTCCAGCCCCGCTAATTTATCTCTCGGAGATTTCAGGGAGAATATTATCCTGGCAAATGCATCAAAAACATGAACCAGCTCATCCCTCGGCCCAGATCTGGAAGGAGCTTAAGCTGAACAAAAAGCCACATTTCCACTTGGTCACACCTTGTAAGCACTTGAGATTTAATGTCCTCTATTTCTAGTTAATCTAAACTAAATTTCTGACTTATCTTCCCATTAGTACTTGAGAAGATACTGAGGAAGAAAACAGACCCTCTTTGTTGCTTTTTATGCCGATCCGGAGGAGCTTTGCTGAAACTGGGTTTCTTAGGCAGGTAACTCTATATCCCTACTGCTGGCTGATTCCTGCAGAGGAAAAGGCTATTTCAACAAGAAGCCATTAGAATAACAACTCAGCTCTGAGCGGCACATCTAGGAGAAACGGTGACAGATGCATCTAAACTTTGTTCCTTTCCTCTGTCACTTGGGGGCGGCGGTGGCAGGGTGCCAGTGACATGCGGTGTAGGGATTAGAGGTAGAAGAGTGTCAGATACAGCAGCCTGGGGAAAGGCAAAACGTAGGGACAAAATCCTGGTTTACAAAGAGAGCAATGAAGAGGGTTGTTAAACGCTACTCTGTTCCACGTACAAACCGGTAGTTGGGCAGCAGCACCAACCACAAGAGTAAATCGAGAGGCATCTGCTGGTTTAAAGGGAGCTGCAGAGAGATTGACACACACACACACACACACACACACACACACCCCGGCTGAGGATCTGGCCCCAAGTGGCCACAGTAAGCACTGAAGGAAGATGGACCCTAATGACCAGGCAACTGTAGATTTGTCAGTCCCAAAGACAGGCTGCAAGTTGGCACACAAAGAGAAATTCAGGGTGTTGGTATATCACCCCACCACCTCCCATCCTCCCCTGTTGTTGAAGGGTGGACCATGCTTTAACATTTGGAGGGGGAGGGGGGGGAGACAGAGGCATAGTTAGACTGGAGTGGACCCTGGTGCAGAAGACAGAATGAGTCCCCCCCACCCACCCTGAGGCATGGAATGCAGCTTCAATAGAGAGTATGGACCCTCCCTGCCATGGCACTCAGAGCGCTTTCCATAGAACTGACAACTATTTAATCCTCACAACAACCCTGAAAAACATGATGTTGGCTTGTGTAGGGGGTAAATGCATTTGTGTGGCCACTAGGGGATAAAAAACAGGGCCGGGGCTCTCTGCATTACAGGCCCTGTGAACCTGTTTCTTATACATAGGTTGTTATTTTGACCCCATGAGTTGGGGGCCTCCTTCTGAACTGCTGTGGGTCCTCCATGGGCCATGGCTCTGCAAGCCCCTATTTTATGCCAGTGCTTTGCATGTTTGTGTTGTCATTTCAAGTTTATTCACGAACCCCATGAATTGGAGGCTCCTGCAGGCCCCACCGCCCAACCCAACAGGCCCTGTACACACACACAGTTTGCAGCTGCCTGGAACCGGCTCTGATACGCAACCACAAACTGCCTGTTAAGAACATCATCAGAAGTGCCATACTGGGTCAGACCATTGGTCCAGCCAGCCCAGCATCCTGTCTCTGACCGTGGCCTTCCTCGGTGGATTTGGAGACGTGCTCAGTCGGTCATAATGGAGCAATCTATTCCCTGCTGTTCACTCCCAGCTCCTCACAATCAGGGATTGTGTCCCCTGACCTACTTGACTAATATAAGGCTGTCTTGACTAAAGATCACCTGTCCTTCCATGTCCCATTGCGGCCCCTGTGATTGGCCAGGACTGGAGTGCCTCCCTGTGGGTACCGGTCAGTAGCCTTGTTCATACAACAAGGGCTCACCGGTGGGCATTCTCAGTTGCTGCCCCGTTGCTTTGGAACTCCATTTCCCCGGAGGTTCGTTGATTCCGAGCATCTTCTGGAGGTGGTATAAGACATTTTTATTTTAAAAGGCATTTGGTGGGTGCAGACCAGAGACTGGGGTGGGGTTTGGGGGTAGGGGTGTGAGAGGGGGTTGGGTGGGGAAGTGGTAATGGATGGGTTTTCTCTTGTGGGGTTTTTGTATTAGTTTTAAATGTTTTTATGGATGCCCCCCTGAGCCTCAGGGAAGAGCAGCATATAAATTTAACTAGATTAAATAAATAAATAAATAAATAAATAGCCCTTTATGGACTTATCATCCAAGAACTTATCAAATTCTTGTTTAAACTGAGTCAGATCACTGGTCCATCGAGCCCAGCATCCTGTCTTTGACAGCGGCCTCCCTCGGTAGCTTTGGAGAAGTACCCAACAGATCATAATGGAGTGATCCATTCCCAACTCCTGAAGCTTGAGTGTCAGGAGTGAAAGAATCCTTCCTTTTGTTTGTTTTCAGTCTGCTGCCAGTTGGTTTCACCGACTGTCCCCTAATCTGTGTCCGTAGCTTGTGCCTCATTTTCGACTTGCACTTTACCTTCAAACCCTACATTGACTCCGTGGCCAAATCCTGTCACTTCTCCCTCCACAACATTGCTAAGATCCGCCCTTTTCTGTCTGTCTCCTCTGCCAAAACTCTCATCCACGCCCTAGTCATCTTGCGCCTCGACTATTGTAACCTCCTCCTCGCTGACCTTCCCCACTCTCACCTTTCTTCCCTCATCTCTGTTCAAAACTCTGCTGCCAGGATCATCCACCTAGCCCGTTGCTTTGATCATGTGCAGCCTCTCCTCTCCTCTCTCCACTGGCTCCCTCTTCCCGAGCGCATTCTGCACATGCTCCTCGTCTTCACCTACAAAGCCCTTTACAACCTCGCTCCCCCTGATCTCCCTCCAAACCCGCTCGAGCACTCCACTCCTCTTCCATCCCCTCCCTCACCCACCCATGCCTCCTCTGCTCCCCCAACCGCCTTCGTCCCTTCTCCCTCGCTGTCCCGCACGCCTGGAACTCCTTCCCTGCCCTTGTCTGCTTTGCCCCCTCCCTCCACATCTTCAAGTCCTTCAAGTCCCACCTCTTCCGCTCTGCCCCTCCAAACTCCTGCTAACCATTCCCACCCAGGATTATCCCCCACCTGTTATCTGCAAACTCCCAATTTACTGTAACCAAGCCAAAAGAGCGTACCTGAGTTCCCGCATCCTCGTGAATGTTGCATCCCTTGTCTCTCCCTCTGTTCCCCCTTCCCTGTCTCCCCTCCCCCTGTCTCTAGATTGTAAGCTCTCGGGCAGGGACCGTGTCTATCTTATTCTTTGTAAGAATAAGGCTGGACTACTGCAACGCGCTCTACGAGGGGCTTCCCTTGTTCCTGGTTCGGAGGCTGCAGCTAGTGCAGAATGCGGCGGCCCAGCTCCTTTCGGGGACGGGTCATTGGGAGCACATAACACCTGTGCTCCGGACTCTGCACTGGTTGCCAATCGCATGCCGAGCCAGGTTCAAGGTTTTGGTGTTGATCTATAAGGTCCTTCACGGTCTGGGCCCCTCGTACCTCAGGGACTGACTCGCCCTCCGCGCCCCAGAGCGGCTCCTTTGGTCTGCCGGGGGTGCCTTCTTGGAGGTCCCCTGCATTAAGCGGGGGCCACAATGGAGAGGGCATTCTCGGTGGCCAGGTCGCACCTTTGGAACTCCCTCCCGGAGGAAGCTCACCTGGCCCCAAGCCTTTCAACATTCCGGCGAAATTGTAAAACCTGGCTGTTCGCCCAGGCCTTTGAGGAGGGGGGTTTAGTGGGGTTTTTATCTCCCCTTACCCTTATTTATTGTTTTATTGTGATCCCCGGTCCTGTTTTAAGGGTAGTATTTTTTAATGTTTTAATTGTTTTTAGATGTATTTTATATTTGTGTTTGTTTTTTTGGTTTTGTATGCCGCCACGAGCTGTTTTAGGAGGGGCGGGGTAGAAATACGATAAAATAAAATAAAGTGCCAGGTACATCGCTGGTGCTATATAAATGCTAATAAAATAATAATAATTATAATAATAGAAAGCCTACCCGCAGGGTCGGTAAAGAGAGACCAGTTCTTATGAGAGTCCATGGATCACTCCCCTGCACTGACATGACCTCATTGCTTTCACGACAATAATTACTCCAAATCCCAAGAAGAGGGAGGGTTTCGAGAGTCCTCGCGGTGATTAACAGTTCTGATAGTTTCCATTAGCATTGATTTGGTTCCATTAGGGCTCTAGCATCAAACTGTTAATACCAGTAGCTTCTGTTTAAACAACAAGCTAATTAAATGTAGCACTCACAAAAATCTATAGGGCACCCTATTGTCTTCCAACAATCTGTATGGCTTAGGCAGCTGCTCTGCTGGAAGATTAAACGGACATTGCCTTGTGCTGGGCAGAGGGAATATGGGAGGGGAAATACCTCCAGATGTTGCCAAAGCTTTGATCGCTTGGCTGAGGAGAGCTGGCGTGGGGCAGTAAAGATGCGCCATGCAATTAAACAGGAAAGAGGGGGGTGGGATGTGCCAAAGCAGAATGGGGTATCTTGGTGTTTAAAGACAGGGCTTTATTACAGTGGGTTCAAGTAAAGGAAGGCAGAATTTAGATTAAATTTCAGGAAAGCATTATACATAGAAAAGAAAAAAAACCAAATGCACAAGTACAAGATGGGCGATAACAGGCTAGGCATCATCATGGCCAAGAAGGATTGTGTCTGTGGGGGGCAGGGAGGGGGTTATAGCGAATCAAACGGTGCAGGAGACAGCAGTGTGATGCAACTGCAAAAAACGACAATGACATTTTGGGCTGAATTAACAGAAGCATCGTAGCCAAGACTAGGGAAGTTACAGTTTAGGGCTGAAACTCAATTCTTGGATTCTCTCTTTTCTCAAAGAGAATCAGGGTTCTCAGCTCGTTCTTGCAAATGAGAATGAGCCAAGAATTGCCTTCATTCTTGCTGAGAAAAGCGAGACTCTGGCCCTCCCTGCCGCACTTACACACCCCTCCCCCCACTAAAGAACAAAACCACAAAAGATCAAACAAAAAAACCCACCTTATTTTGAAAAGGCACCATTTTGAAAAAGGGCAGCCGGTCTGCGCACACATGAACGGCGCCGGATATGCCCAGAATAGCGGCCCTTTCCCAAAATTTATTTATTTTTGTATTTTTATGCTGCCCCCGCACGCGCAGCATCTCAGGGCGGCTAACATCAATTAAAAACAAATAATATAAAATTTAACATTTAAAATAACCCAACAATAAAAACCAATAAAAATCTACCCTAACTCAACCCATCTCCCTCAGCCAGTGCCTGGCGGAACAGCCAGGTCTTACACTGTCTACGGAAAGAGGGGAGGTCTACGGCCAGGTGGACCTCCAACAGGAGGGAGTTCCACAACCGCGGAGCGGCCACTGAGAACACCCTCCTCGCGGTCGACACCCAGAAAACCCAGGGAACCTCAAGGAGGGCGCCCCTGGCCAACCGCAGAGGCCGATCCAGAATCTGGAGAGCGAGGCGGTCCTGCAGATAAGCAGGTCCCAAGCCAATGACGCCAATGCTGCTGGTGCCATTTTGGAAAAGGGCTGTGCAGGCACAGAATGACCCTGGTGGCCATTTTGTTCATGCAAAGTGATTTATTTGCACGATATCTCGCAAGATTTCACACTGAGGCCGAGATCTCATGAGATTTTGGTCCTGGCCCAAAATCTTACACGAGAATCAAATCCAGTTCTCGATTCAGCCCTAGTTACAGTACCACCGTACTTGGCACTGGTCAGACCTCTCTTGGAGCATGCATCGTGTTCCGCTCTGGACTCTCAATTCCAAGAAGGATGTGGAAAAAGTGAAAAAATTCAGAGAACAGCAAAGATGATCAAGGGTCTAGAACATAGGTCCTATGAGGAAAGGCGGAGCATATTTGAAATGTATAGCCTAGAGAATGAAATAGGGAGTTGTTATTTACCCTCTCCAACAAGTACTAGAACTAGGGGGGTGTCGCTCCATGAAACTAACTGACAACAAATAAAAAGAAATGATTTTTCCACTCAATGCACAATTAACTTGTGGAACTTGTTCCTAGAGGATGTGGTCAAGGCTAGTAACATAGCTGTGCTTTAAAAAGGGTCGGATAATTTCTTGGAGGATAGGTCCATTAATGACTATTAGCCAAACTGGGAGTGAATAGAAGGAAATGAATGAATCACTCCATTATGGCCTGTTGGATGCTCCTCCGAAGTGACCGAGAATGGCCACTGTCAGAGACAGGATGCTCAGGTCAATGGACCATCAGTCTGACCCAGTGTGGCATTTCTTATGTTCTTAGAAAGGAAGGTTAGTGGGAGGGGAGGGGGGAACATGACAATTTTAAAATGTCTAAAAGGATGCCATAAGAAAAATTGAGAGAATATGTTCTCTTTTTGCCACTGAGGATTGGACAAGAAGCAATGGTTTTCAGTTACAGGGAGACCCATTTCTAGTTATGAACTGTTCAGCACAAGGTACATTGCTGAGGCTAAATAAATTGAATATCAAGTCTGTTAGAGTAGCCCAAGTTTTCCTAGCTGAGCAGGGCAGGAAGCTGCAAGAAAGATGAGAGCAGCAGCTCGGAGTTCACAAGGGGAACAGACTGCAAGCTTGCCTCCGCGTATATAGGGATTGCTCCAAGGCAAAGACGCTGGAAGCCCAGTCCAAGCCCTGCTGCATTCAAGACTGCCCGGGGTCTGACTGGCCAGGGAGGTCAAGCCAAAATGCTAGAAGTTGCCAGGAGGCTGGAAGCCTAGGAAGTGGGCTTTAAGGAACGGGAGTGAGGAGCTCATCACAGCAGAGGGCTTTATTGCAGGGATGGCCAGACTTATATACCACATGTGATCCACTCGAACCAAGGTCAGCCTCAGATGAACTAGCAGATCTCTTCCCTCTGGCTCTGGTTGCTCCAGGCCAGAACTCCTCCTACTGGCTCCCAGCTCCAGGGCACCTTAGCAACTGGTCTCAGGAGTGGAGACGGTGACACTGCTGGCACCATTTTGGAAAAACACTGCACATGTGCACAACAGCCTGGCAGATATTTTGCATGTGCACATTGCATTTCTTGTTTCCCCCCCCCCCCACCTCCCCAGCGTGGAGTTGGTAGCTGCAGAAAAGACGAGAGAAGAAAGAGACAGACTATAGATAGACGCAGGACGCAAGACTCGGCGTGGCACAAACGAGGCTTCGGTAACTAAATCAAGAAAAAAATCTTGATAGAGAACTGGGGTTTTTCTCATGGGAGTCGAGCTGAGAAGCTTGATTCTCAACGAGGATCGAGAAAAAAACAAAATAGAGTTTCAGCCCAAATTTCGATCCAGGCCTACACTGAGCTCCCAGCCAGCTACGGATTCAGGACCTTGGCCAGCTCTCTCCACAGCTCCCAAACCAGGTTATTTAACTCCCCTGCCAGATGCAGACTGCCTGCGTTCCAGGCTCTACAGCATTTATAGTACACAATTGTACTACACATTTGTACATTTATAGTACAAAAGGGGGTGGGGCCAATGCACAGGGCAGGTCACAGCACCTGTTCTGTTACAGCCAGAATCACTGACCCTTCTTGGATACAAACACATTAATTGGAATGAATCCAAGGGGGAATGTGACCGTATATTACAAGTTCCACTTTGCACCACAAAAACAATCTTTCTGAACTCCCAAAAGCCTGACATAAATCACACAGTCAAAGGGTAAGGCCACACGAGACATTATCCCACTTTGGGCAAGCTTACCCCACATTAGCCCACGATGCAGCAGACTGTATGGCTTACCGCTCAAATTGCAGAATGGAAGGCGGCACCACCGTTCCAACACGTTAAGCAGTCCCATGGGCTTGAGCGCTATCTTGATATTATTACTAACCAAAGCGTGCGCAGGGCTTATACCTACTTACGCATGCAATTGACAAAAACAGCTTTAACAATAGGGCGGTACCAGCAGCGCCCAGATGAGCAGCGTTTGTGCCATTGCTCGCACCCTGAAGTAGAGGAGGTGCCTTGCATCCTGTTCACCTGTAGTCATTATCAAGTACTGAGAGAAGTGTGGCTAGCAGCAGTCTGGGAGGAGGGTGATCAGAATCTCCCATATTTACTCAGGTTTCGGAAACTGCTGACAGCGAAGGATGAGGGGGTAATATGGGCTACTGCAAATTACGCCTATTTGGCAGCAAAGGTGAGAGAGAAGACCTCCCTACAGTAGATAATAGGGCTATTGGCTGTTTGCCCAGCCCATAACACTTGGAAGGGGTGCCTTTCCCACATCCTTATATCCCTGGCTAACACCTTTGAAGTGTAAGCTCTCTGTAGTATGTTGTTTGGCTCTAAGTCATTCAGGGCATCCCTCATGTTAAAGAGGTGGTGACTTATGTTTATTTTATGGATTTGATTATGGTTTATTGTATGCATTTGTATTATCCAGGCGATGATATGATATGTACCACATAACGCTACGTCGGTGTGGTCGTGTACTGTATTTAGTATTTGTATATTTTATCTCACTTATTTTTATTTTATATGTATACACATGTTTTATTTTTATTTATTTATTTATTTATTTTCCAAATTTATACCCCGCCCCCTCCTGCAACGCAGCTCGGGGCGGCTTCCAACAGTCAAACAATAAAAACATTAAAATTCATTTAAAAATATTAAATATAAAATATACCATATAAAACAGGGCTAGAAAAATAATAAATAAATGGGTGGGGGACTAAAATCATCCCTCCCCACCCTCCCTCCCAAAGGCCTGGGCAAACAGCCAGGTCTTACAGTTCCGCCGAAATGTTAAAAGGCTTGGGGCCAGGCGAGCTTCCTCCGGAAGGGAGTTCCACAGCC
>QEPC01011341.1:13093106-13128451 GCA_003113815.1 Sphenodon punctatus | reverse complement strand
CGGAACAACCAGGTCTTACAATATCTTCGGAAAGTGGGGAGGTCCAGGGACAGAGGGGAAGTCCGGGGACCGACCGGCTTCCATCGGGAGGGAGTTCCACAGCTCGCACCGAGAACGCCCTCTCTGCCGTCGCCACCCGGGATACCCGGGGAACTTCGAGTCGGGTGCCCCCGGTTGACCGCAACGGCCGGAAAATGACCCGGGGCCTGAGGCGGTTTTCAGAGCACTGAATGGCACCGACCCTGGCTGAGTTTGAGACCTGCTCCTAGAGCCTCCCACTGATGGGTATCCGCGCTCAGAAACCACCCGCTGTTTGGGGATCCCGCCATTGCTTCTTAAGTTGGTGGGTGATCGGACCTTTGCTGCGGCGGGCCCCTCAGTGTGGAACTCCCTCCCTCTGGATGTCCATCTCAGTTCCTCCCTCTTCTCCTTCAAAAAGCACCTGGAAACTCAATCCTTCTGTAGGGGCTTTTAGGGTCCACTGCCGGTTCCCCTTCCTGTAGTCTGTCCTGCCCCTTTAAAATCGTTTAAAATTGATTTTATACTTTTTATATTTTTATGATTGTAAACAGCTTAGAGTGCCATTTAAAAGCAGGGGAGCCTTTATTTTTTATTTAAATTGTTTAATTTTAATTATTTTTATTATGAATTAATTTTAATTTTATTAATTCATTTTAGTTTTATTTAATTATTTTTAATTTTAAAATAGTATAGTATTATTATCATCGTCATCATCCACTCTGCGGCCAGGGGGCGGTGTTACTTGAGTTGCCTTAAAACGGCACAGATGGTTGCCCCTGAGCTTTGGCATGCGCCACCCCCTCTCAAAGCACCGCCGGTTTGGAATCGGTGACTGATGCAGACATTTAAATTCGTATCTCCAGGCTTTTGTTGCTTTTACACTCTAGCTGCCTGAGACTCTGAAATTATTTTAAATAATTACATGTTTGCAGCAGCTTTTAAATGCTCTTAATCACTGACACTTCTGCCAGCCTGTTCCCCCGTCAGTAGCTACACTTATCTACCGCCAAAGCCATGTCATCCACCTCGCCTTCCCGCTGGCCCTTCCTTGCTCCTCCTAGGTAGAGTTCAAGCTCCTGGGGCCTGTTCAAGCTCTTTAGGGCATCCCCCTACCCAAGTCTCATCTCCCATCGTCCCCACTGCCCTTTCTCATTCTTCTGCTGCCCTCGTCTCTTGCTCTGTTGCTTGTGCTTTCATGCTACTTCTCACACTGCTCCCTAAACTACCTCCCACGTCCTCTGCCAGCTCCCCACCCACCCCCAATCCCTCCAGAAAATTCACTGCTTTCCCTTCACTCCTGGCTGAACAGACTCCAGCGCACCAGCCAAGCAGGAGCTGGGAGAGACATGCCTTCCAAAGCCAGAGAGATGGGGAAGATCTCCCTCTTTCTAGTGGGCTTCCCCCAACTGTTATTCATTCCTTTTGTCTGTTAATGTTACTTACTTAGGACACGTTCGGGCGAACTGTGTAAACCGAACTGACTCCACTCCACTCCACTCCACTTCAGGAGCGTTTGTCTGAACAGTGTAAACCAAAACAATAACTAATTCAGATTCATTAAATCAAAGCAACTACTCCCTTTCATTAGTGTCCAGATGAACAGTGTAAATCAAAGTAGTACTGCATCAATTTCCCTCCCTTGCTGAGACCAAACAATCACTAACTTAGGTTACTACTCACTGGTAAGTGTTCACATGAACACTTACTTCGAAATACAAACCAAAAGGGAGTACATTTCTTCTCTTCTTGCTCCTGAATAACTCTGGCTTTGTGCTTTGTTAGGGTGAACGTTTACCGAGTAAAATAGAACTATATATTGAATTAACTGTCATCGGAACATGACTCAACTCCTCCCCCTTTGCTCAAAGGCATACCTATAATAGGGACAGGCGGTACAGCTGTTCTGGGGCCCAATGCTTCCCGATATGGGTGTATCCCCTGCAGGGAAGGGGGCACTGGGGGCCCCATCCCATCTTCTGACCTAGGGCCCATTCCAAGCTACACTCTGCTCTTGCCCCACCATAGTCTGTTTTAAAATATCATATCTTTTATAACTCCTGAGGTGAGCTCCTCCTTCCCCTCTGATTGGCTGCTAGCTCCCCAGGGGGCAGGGGAGCAGGTAAAACAGCCAATCACAGAAGAAAACTGCCCTAAGCTACCTGAAATGAGCCTATGAACTTTCAGTAGCTGGGGTGTTACTGGCTGGGGAGCCCCTGCAGTGCGCTGGCGGGTGCCTACAGCATTACAACACAGCGTATATGGTGGGTATTATTGGCTGGGACGCCAAACAGAGGGAGCGTTGTCATAAATTGAAAGTGAGGGGACGGAGCTTCCGTGTGCCTGCCATTTTGAAAAGTAGGTTGTACGGACTTCTTTGCAAGATGTACCTGGGGCTTCTTACCTGTATTTTGGGGATGAATGGGAGTGTGGAAGACTGGGATAGCTACAGGCCCCCCATGTGTGCTGGTGGGGGTGGGGGGAGTATGGGTCTGGAGAAGGGGTGGTTTAGGTGGGGATGGGAAAGGGATCTCCACTAGGAGTGAGAGTAGAATGGGGTATGTTATAGGTATGTCTGGGAGGGAGGGAAATGGGGCTGGCCATTGTCCCTCTTTGTGGGGGTAGTATGGGCCAGGAGGAGAGAGTAAGGGGCATGGGTGAAAGGGAACTGCCCTTAGTGGGAGACGGGGGAGTGGGAGAGATGAGTGAAGGATGGAGTTTTGGAGAGGGGCGTTTGTATAGGTTAGTTGGTTATTTTCAGTTCTATTTAGGGTTATCATACCTCCCCTTTAAAAGAGGATGCTTATGAAAAAATACATGGGGCTGCATTGGTTCTATTTGTTTGCTGATCCCCCACCCTGAGCCTTAGGGAGATGGCAGAGTAAAACAATAATAATACTCTAAAAATAAATAATAAATCATACTAATATATTCCACGACAGAGTCCCTGGCAGCGGACACAGACCTTGCAATGGAAGGGGCCTAGCTAGATTGGAATGCGGCCCTCGTGCCCCGTCCCCCTCTAGTGGCAGGGGATACAGCTGCACCAGGGAGCCTCCCCCAGGCTTGTAGGCCCCAGCACGTTGCATTCCCGGTCCCTATTGTAGCCACCCCATTGGGCACGGGCACTGGCAGCAGTGGGATGGCGGTAGAGGCGTGTACAGGAGACCCATGTCATGATTCGCTTTCGTTAGTTAAAACGGTCATTCGTTTTCATTAATAATGAAATTTCATTTTTCGTTATTGGTGTTTGTTTTCGTTGTTAGTATCGATATTGCACGAAACCAAAACATTTTTTTGTTTAGTTTCCGTTTTCATCAGCGTGTGGGGGGGCTCTGAGTGAGTGAGTGTGTGTGTGGGGGGGGGGCTGAGTGAGTGAGTGTGTGTGGTTTATTGATGCTATTCCTCCAGACCTATGCTCTGTCTGGAACCTGTCTCTTATACACATCTAGATGTGTATAAGAGACAGGAGTGTGTGTGTGTGTGTGTGTGTGTGTGGTAAAAGTGCCAGCAGACTGCATCTTATTATAGCCTCCCCAACACAGACACAGAGCCCTCCCCCACTCTCACTGACAAAAACAAAAATGAAAACAAAATTTTCGGTTTTGTGCGATAACAATACCAATAACGACACCAAGAGCAAAAAGACGAAGTTTTGTTATTGATTTCATTATTATCATTTTTATTATTATAACAACAAAAACAAACATTTTGTTTTTATCAAAACAACAAAAATGAAGTCCACCCCCCTGGATGGTGGATCAGCAGCCGCCTGGCCCGATCAGAGAGGACACAGCAGAAGCCCAGCCCAGGCCAGAGGGGAGGCTGGAAATGGCGTGAGCGAGTCTGGGGAAGAGCACTGCACTGGGGAGAAATGGAAGTGGGGAAAGTCAGCTGGGGGAACAGGGGGTCAGGAAGAGGCGGCGAATTCTCTGTGGGATCCAACTGTACGAGATCAACCTCTCTTAACCCACAGGTTAGGACGGCTGCAGGCATCCCCCTCCCTTATGGTCGATGAAGGAGGTTTGTATTTTCCATTCAACTCTCTTCTGTTCTCGATTTGTTTTCCTAAATAGGCCCTTTTATCCGTTTTGCCAGCCAGGTTTCCTTAGACACTGCGGCCCAGATGGTTGGCATTTGCCTGCTGCAGTGGTAACTGGCTTGCAATGCTACTAGCGACAAGTTTACAGCAGTTGTATCGCTACCTGCTCCAAGGCCCCTGACATTTATTTGATATGCGAAGAATTAAGCTTTTTACGCACCAAAACTGAGCAGCTCCTGAAAAGGTTGCTCTCTCTGCATTCTGCAGCTTGATGTTACACACCTGTCCTGTTCAGGTTTTGCAATGCTGATATGTTCACACAGCACGTGCCTGCAGAGCATCTTCCTCCATTTGTAATTTTTCTGCTTAAAAGTTGCTGTCATTTCCCACCATTTCCTAGTTTTGCAAACAAGCCACCTGCCATGGATTATATATTTCTATCCCTGCGCTGTGTCCCAAAGAGCTGGATCCAGAATTGTGCAGACTGTGTAATCGCCCAAGGCCACCAGGCATGTAAGGGGGCGAGGGGTGAAAGTCCATACCTCCCAACAAGGCTTATCGAAAGTGACGAGAAAAACTCCCCACGCACTTCGGTGGCTTTTGGATCAAGCCCCGGAAGCACCGCTGCCACCGCATTGCTAACCTTAAATCTAATTAGTACGGCTTTAATGACTTTCTGTCCTGCAGGCTGCTCCGTCGGGATTGCCAACGCTTAAAACAATCCGCAAGGCTTCATCCTTTTGCTTGGTTTATTTGGGGGTTCAAAGCTGGAGGAACTGGTATTTGCTGCTTCTACATGGTTGTTTCCTGTGATTGTGTACTTCGCACTAATAGGGGCTCTGCCTCACACATTTCCTCTCCTCCCTCGGATACAATTCAAGGTTCCTTCCAGCCCTACCCAGGATAGCTGGGTCTTCTGATCAATTTATTTCCAGCGTAGTAAAAGTTTCTCTTCTCAAAATAACTGCTGTGGTCAAGGCTTCTTAACCCCAGGGGCGGCAGAGAAGTCTCATGACATGTTATGGGCCCTTGTATTAGCAGTGTTGCAGCCTCTAATCAGGAAGATAGAGAGAGCAGATGCACTAATAATGTTCACTCTGTCGGCTGAGGTATTCGGTGCAATTGCCTCCAGTCACCTTTATCTACTGTGCTGCTAACACAGAAACCAGATTTTTAGATAGTTGGTCATGTTTTCTCCTGGACAGCGCAATCCTTCGACTGCTGATTCAGGGCCAGCCCCCTTCGTTTCAATGGGACTAGTGCTAATGATGCAATTTGTGGCAGGGTGGCCTTGGGTTACAGGTCTTATCAGGATCAGGGCCGCAATGAGCCACGTCACTCCAAACACCTTCCACCACCAAGTGCAGGTTTAGTTACAGTGCAATAGTCCAGAAATGCCAATCAGCAACACACAAGACCAGAAACCTCTGTGAGGTGCTATGGCAACAGCAAGCCACTGTGAAGTAGGGTTGAGACTAGAGCATGTGTTCCCGTTCTGCAGGAAAATACCGACCTTTTGGGAGAGTTTGGGAGTGTTTGTCAGTTTCCAGTGATTCCATGCTTCCACCACTGTCGATATCGGCGCCTGTCATTTTCCATCATTTCATTACTTTCTGGCATTCTTTGTCATTTTTGGTCAACTTCCTTCATTTTTGTCATTTTCGTCACTTTCCAGGACTTTTGCAGCATTTTACAGCAATTTACGGTGCTTCCCCAGCACTTTTGAAACTCCACAGTCCCTGGGGGAGTGCATGGGGCACACATGGGGCTCGGATCCCCCTGTAGCAGGTCTGTGCAACTTGTGAAAAATGGCAAAAATAGCGGAAAAGCCGCGTTGCTTAAATGATCAGTTTCTGCCAGAAACAGCATTCGCCGCAATTTGTAATTTCAGGCCTACTTTGGAGACCTCCAGCCCCATCCTCTCACCAAGCCTACTCCCAGGATCAGTACCATGGCCAGTTCCAGACTTGCTCCCAAGCTGCTTGCTAATGAGCTGGGCAAAATGGTGGAAACCACCATTAAGGACGGAATTACAGGGCATGTTGACAAACATGGCTTAATGGGGAAGAGTCAACACGGATTTAGTAAAGGTAAGTCATGCCTCACTAACCTGTTGGAATTCTTTGAGGGTGTAAATACGCATGTGGACAAGGGAGACCCAGTAGATATAGTGTACCTGAATTTCCAGAAAGCATTTGATAAGGTCCCTCATGAGAGACTCTTGAGAAAATTAAAAAGTCATGGGATAGGAGGAGGTAGTGCCTCACTAACCTTTTGGAATTCTTTGAGGGTGTAAATAAGCATGTGGACAAGTCATGGGATAGGAGGTAGGGTCTTACTATGGATCAGAATCTGGTTAAAAAATAGAAAGCAAATGGTAGGATTAATGGTCAGTTTTCACAATGGAGAGATGTAAAAAGTGGTGTGCCTCAGGGATCTGTATTGGGACCGGTGCTGTTTAATGTATTCATTAATGATTTGGGAAAGGGTGTTAAGAGTGAGGTGATCAAATTTGCAGATGACACCAAGTTATTCAAGGTAGTTAAAACACAAGCAGACTTTGAGGAACTGCAACGGGATCTTATGACACTGGGTGCCTGGGCATCTAAATGGCAAATGAGATTTAATGTGGACAAGTGCCAACTTCAAGTGATGCACGCAGGAAAAATAATCCAAACTATGCGTATAGAATGCTGGGTACTAAGCTAGGAGTTACCACTCAGGAAAAGGATCTGGGGGTGGTTGTGGACAATACAATGAAATCCACAGCACAGTATGCGGCAGCAGTCAAAAAAGTAAACAGAATGTTAGGAATTATTCGGAAGGGGATAGAGAATAAAACAGAGGATGTCATAATGCCTCTATACAAATCAATGGTGCGACCGCACCTCGAATATTGTGTGCAGTTCTCATCACCCCATCTCAAAAAAGACATAGCTGAACTAGAAAATGTACAGAGAAGGGCAACAAAAATGATCAAGGACGTGAAAGGGCTCCCATATGAGGAGAGGCTTGGTAGATTGGGGCTTTTCAGCTTGGAGAAGAGACGGCTGAGAAGAGGTAAGATAGAGGTCTTTAAAATCATGAGTGGTGTGGAACTAATAAACAAGGGACAGTTATTTACCCTCTCAGCTAGTACTAGAACTAGGGGACACTCCATGAAGCTCATGGGTGGCAAGTTTAAAACAAACAAAAGAAAATATTTTTTCACTCAGCGTATAATTGGGTTGTGGAATCTGCTGCCAGAGGCTGTGGTAAGGGCCAGTACTATAGCTAAGTTTAAAAGAGGTTTGGACAAGTTTCTGGAAGACAGGTCTATTAGCAGCTATTAGCCAGACAGGATCGGGGAACATGACAGGAGCTGGGGGAAAACAACAGGGTATGGATCCCCCATTGTGACCTATTGGGTGCTTCTCCCAAGTCACTGTGATTGGTCACTGTCGGAGACAGGATGCTGGGCTAGATGGACCACTGGTCTGACCCAGTATGGCACTTATGTTCTTATGCCCTTCTCCAGTCCTAGACAGCAGCAGACTGACTTTACAGCAGAGCCTCCTGCTCTTATACCCCCAGAAAGGGACATGGCCTGTGCAGGCAGCCAACTCCCTTAAAAGGACAGCCAATCCCAGGTAATCAGGAGGGAAATAAATCTCATTTTCACCACTTGCTTAAGCCTTTAGGGAAGCAATTCTCATGGG
Source organism: Sphenodon punctatus (assembly GCA_003113815.1). Classification (NCBI taxonomy): domain Eukaryota; kingdom Metazoa; phylum Chordata; class Lepidosauria; order Sphenodontia; family Sphenodontidae; genus Sphenodon; species Sphenodon punctatus. The sequence goes on along the minus strand of QEPC01011341.1, from coordinate 13,120,693 downwards.
CAATAAAAGTAGATCTTCAAAGGCGAAATGTCCACCCGGACATTTTTCAAACTAGCCGAAAGCAGTATTCATTTCTAGCAACACCACAAGTTTCCAGTCCTCTTTATTATGGAAACCTAGTAAGGATGGGGAAACCTATATAATGCTGTAAATATAGGGATGGGGGAACATTTACCCTCCCCCATGAGCCACTTTGAAAATGAATACAAGCTCCGAGGGCCACATAGAAGTTGGGGAGTGGGGGTGCTTAAGAGGTCCGCTCAGGAAGAGGTGGGTCCAGATCATGGATCTGTGCATGGATTCGTCCCCTCGCCTTGCGTGCATGCCCTCATCATCTCTGCTCCTTTCCCCATAGCTCAGTCTTTCAATGCTTGGGGACTAGGAACTGGATCCAGGGGCCAGATCCTGGAACTGGAAAGGGGCCAAATAAAACCTAGACACTGGCCGCACTTAACCTGAGGTTCCCCACCCTCGAATGACACTATGACACTGTCTGGTCGCTCCAACTAATCCCCCTTGCACAGCCTTCTCAGGCTCCAAGTCTGGGCTCCTCCTTCGTGCCAACTTTGCTTGCTTTTCTCCTTCTATTAGGGTGCCCCCCCCACCAGCCAGCTGTCAGTAGCACCTTTCCAAGCAGCCTCCCACATCATTCCTTCTCTGCTCCAGCTCCTTCCCTCCCTGTCTTATCATTTCCTTCTCTCTGGCTCTCTCCCTTCATCTAGCTCCCTATACCCTTACATACTGGCTGCATGCAATCAGCCTGTGACTTGATCGCTCAAGCGGATGCATCAGTTAGCTGGATTGGAGTTACAGGGTGTACTCCACTCCAGGGAAGTAATCTCCACAAATACTTATAGCCGGTCATGAGCCACCACTGGTTGCTTGAAAGGAAGTGCATAAAGATAGACAGGGCACATATGATCCATCCCCAGTCATTCACACCCAGCTTACGGCAGACAGAGCTTGGATCCTCTGGCCAACTGGGCTAACAGTCATTGGTGGACCTCTTCCACCCACAGTCGGACCCAGGGGTCTCTCATCATCACCCATGGCCTACAGCTATACAATAGGCCAGGGGTGGGGAAGCTGTGAGTCAGGAGCCTCTTGGGTAGGCAGAGTACGACTCTCAACTCCATGCCCCACACTGCCTTAATGAGCTCGTGTCGGTCTTCATTACACCCGAGTCTCAACAGCTGAACCACGGCTGTTCCTCAGACTCTCAGAGCATCAGCTCTGTCAGCCAACCACAAAGCTAGAGAAGCAGGGAGGAAGTGAGGCCCAGCCAGGGAAATGCTTCAAAGGGACATGCACGGTGCGTCTGGTGACTCTCAAACATATGAAGGTTGTGGTACCACGGCTCTCGGGGTTGGGAACCTTGACTGCTCCTGCTATAGACATTCATGCTACAGCATCTTGTGGCAACGAGTCCCACAGGTCAACTCGGTGTTGTGGCTCTCCTTAGCCTGGGAATACAATTCCTAGAACCACCAGCAGGACTGAGGCCTAAAGATCCAGCAACACAGCTGCAGAATAAGGCCCTCCTTGCTCCACTGTGAGTCTGACAGTAGGTATAGCCCTTTCCTACTCTTCAGTCCAGTTTTGGGCACCACACTTCAAGAAGGATGTAAATGTGGGGGTGGGAAACCTCAGGCACAAGGGCCAAATGTGGCTCTCAGTCAGTTTTTACATGGCCTCTTTCCAATGCCTGAATCTGGCCCCTGGATCCAATTCCTACCCCAAAGACTGACCTCAGGGGAAGGGAGCAGAGATGAGGGCATTCAACTCAGGGATAGGGGGGCAGTTTCATGGCACAGTTCCAGGTTTGGGAACCTCCTCTTCCTCATCACAGCCCTTAAACACCCCCACCCACCCACCCCCACCTTCTATGAGACCCTCAGAGCTTGTATTCATTTTCAAAGTAGCCCACGGGAAGGAAAAGGTTCTCCACCCCTGATGTAAACAAATTGGGGAAGATTCAAAAAGGAGAGTAACTAAGATGGTAAAAGGGCTGGAGGCTGGGCAAGCCGCATGAGGAAAGGCTGAAAGCATGGGTATGTTTAGCCTAGAGAAAAGGAGACCAAGGGGGAGGGACATGATAGAAGGTTTCAAATAGCTAAAAGGATGCCACAAAAAAGATGGGGAACAATTGTTCACTATTGTCATAAAGGCAGAACAAGAGGGAATGGGCTTAACTTGTCGCAATGTAGAAATTTGGTTAAATAGGAGGGGAAACTTCCTAACTGTGGAAAGCCTCCTAACACTGAGCTTGTGGAATCTCCTTCCTTGGAGGTTTCCAAAACCTGGATGGGACAAGCATCGCTCTGCAAGGCTGCAGGCAAGGTCCCAGCAGTAGGGCTGAAATGAGCATTGATTTGATTCTCGTGAGAATCTCGCAAGAATCGAGAATCATCAGTGAGACCCAAAACTCGAATCCATGCTCTCATCGTCTCCCGCTTAGACTATTGTAGCCGGCTTCTTGCAGGTCTCCCACTGAACCATCTAAATCTCCACTTCAGTCTATTCGAAATTCAGCTGCAAGACTCACCTGCCTTGTATGCTGTGGTTACAACCATATAACCCCCCTCCTCAAGCCACTGCACTGGCTCCTTATTCACTTCCGTATACAGTTCAAGCTTCTTCTACTTACCTATAAGTGTCTTCACTCTGCAACCCCTCATTACCTCTCCTTCCTTATCTCTCGCTACACCCCTTCTCGTGACCTCCACTCATCGAATGCGCCCGTCTCCTCCATCACCAACTAACTCCTGACTCAGTACCTTTCACCTTGCTGCCCCGTATGCCTGGAACATTCTTCCTGAGGGGGTGCGCCTGGCCTCCTCCCTGTCCATATTCCGATCCCGCCTAAAGACCCACCTCTTTGAGGTAGTCTTTAAATCATGATCCCAACCATGATCGGAATAAACCATTCACTGAACACATTGCACCTGAAGTCCATGATTAATCTACTGCGTTGGGTTTATCCTTACTGTCTGTGTCTATGTCTTATCTAGAGTGTAAGCTCCTTGGAGAAGGAACTGTCTTTTAGGTTATGTGTATTTGTACAGCGCTGCATACAGCTAGTAGCGCTTTAGAAATGATAAGCAGTGGCAGTAGAGATCTCATGCTAATGGTGCGAGCTTTTTGCGAGAATCTCGCTTAAAAAGAAAAAATGAACTGTGCATGTGCAAATGGCCCCAAGGCCATTCTGCGCCATGCGCAGCCCTTTTCCAAAATGGCACCAGTAGCGTCGGCGCTATTTTGGAAAAGGGCAGCCGCTCTGACAACACTGCTGGCGCCATTTTGGAAAAGGCCTGTGCGTATCTAGAGCAGCCCGCATGCACAGTTCTTTCGAGAGACAGACAGAAGACTTGTCGCAGAACGCAGCATGCGCAGATCCGGTGAGTAAATAGAGAGAGAAAAAAATCTTGATGAGAAAGTGTTGTGATTGGGGCTTTTCTTGATTCTCTGTTTTTTTTCCCCTCGATTTTCATCGAGAATCAAGCTTCTTGACGAGAAAAGAGAGAAAAGCGAGATTGCGCGTCAGCCCTAATCCTGCCATGGAGCAGGGATTTGGACCAGATGATCCTTGAGGTACCCTTCCAACCCCCCAAAATTCTAGGATTCTACAATTTGGGGGTACGGAAGTTTTTGGCATGGCACAATGTTAGCCAAATGCAGCTCAGCCTGCGAGGCCGGTGCGGTGTGAAATGCCTGCGCTATAAATATTCATTAAATAAGCACGAGAGCTTAAATATAGAATCTCATAAAGTCAAGCACTCTTAAGACTCCCTCATTCCTTTTTCAAACAATCAACCAATGAAGATAAATTTGGTGAGGTCGATTCATTTGCACTTCGAGTACGAAGGCTATAGATCTCATTTAGAACAGTAAAAAAAATAAAAAATTTTAAATTAATTAATTTTTAAAAAATCACATTGTTTTTTGCTGTTTATAATCTCGGCAGAAAGACCTGGGCCAGCATTTCTCTGCCCTAATTCCCGATCTCATAACTGTCAGATTATGAAACTGCAGACTATAAGCCTCTGGAGTTTACAGAAAAACACCTCTTTGCTCTCTGCTGCCACTTTAATCGGATGAACTAATAAAAATATGATTTACTATTCAACTCCAAGTGCCTGGAAAGGAATTCGGAACAGAAGTAGCTTAAAAAATAAAGAAACATTTGAAGAACCCTAACTGTGAGGCCCTTGGGACTTCAGCATGACAGCACAGCTACTTCCAGTGCCTGTTCCTCGAGGCCGAGAGACTCAACCTCCCATGAACCAAGCGACACCCCCCACTCCAGCTCCTATTGGCTGGCCTAGAGTTTAAAAGAGCATGTCAGGATGTAGAAAGTGTCTGAGCAACCAGAAGGCTTGCTGACAGCTGCTCTGTCCAAACCTCTCTTGCTCCATGTCCCAGCCTTGTTGTCTCCTGATTGACCTTATGGCAGCAACCTTGCTTTACCCTTTGACTTCAGATCTGCTGACCCCTTGGCTTGACGTTGCTACTGACCCCTGGGAACCTGACCAGACCTCGACCACGCCCTTGGATTGCCCTTGGAGTTTGCCACTTATCTGGACTGACGCACTGGCTTCTGACCCCAACCCAGCTCCCAACCCCGAGGAGGCTCCTGACAGCATCCCCCAAATGGCCACCAGAACACTGAGTACTCTGGCCCCAAGCCAGGCCCTGAAACCAAATACTTCCTACCCACAAGCCTGAAGGTCCCCACCTATCAGCCCCTAAAGTCCCACCTACCATTTTACCTTCCACCCTCCACCATGGATCTCCCTAATAATAGAGGGTGCAATCCAGTGACCTGCTTGTGTCTCCCGCATGCGCAGAGCATGGGCAGAATGAGTGTACTGCAGGTGTGCACATGCACCTAAGGCGCAATCTGGGCTGACCCAGCCCCCCACGCCAACACACCCTGCGGTCTGGGGGATGGAGCAGGAGCCGTGCCTGCCCCATCCCCCGGCCCGTGTGTGGGCTTGGGTCGGTCCAGGTTGTACCGCATGCATCCGTGCTGCGCTATATTAGCTGCGCACATGCACCACTGCAGCATCTGCTTTCTGGCCTGTGCAGGCATGTAGTGGGAGGTGCACACAGGCCACTGGATTGCACCCGGAATGTCAAAATTAGAAAGGACCTTGGTCCAACCCCCTGCTTGGATGCTGCAGGATGACTACAACCACAACATCCTCAACAGATGGCTGTCCAGCCTCTTTCTGAAACCCTCCAGCAATGGAGCATCTACGACCTCTCTAGGGAACTTGCTCCAGTGCTGCACGGCTCTTACTGCTAGAAAGACAGGATGCTGGGCTCGATGGACCAATGGCCTGACCTCATATGACTAGTACGGTGCTTTTTACGACGTTCTTAACACACACGTTTTGTCTAGCAAACATAAGGTAAGGGGAGACAAGATAGCAGTCTTCAGTTATCTAAAGGGGCCGCCACCAAGAAGATGGCCAGGAACAATTCTTCATCGCTACAGAGGGAAGGACTAGAAACTGTGGCCTCAAGTTACAGGAAGGCAGATTTCAGCTAGATAGCGGGAAAAATTTCCATCCAGTAAGAGCTGTTTGGCAATGAACAAGTTGCCCAAAAGGTCACAGGCTCTCCATCACTGGAGATTTTTAAAAAAAGGTCGGACAGCCATTGGTCACGAACGTTGTAGTCATCCTGCATCCAAGCAGGAGTTTGGAGGGACTAGATGGCCCTCAAGATTCCTTCCAGTTCCGATATTCTATGATTCCTACAGATCGCAAGAACAGTGAGGGGTCCCGTCTAAAGCGGTAAGTGCATGACTTTACACGGTCCAGCAGAGTTTCAAGGTAGATGAGTCTACAGGAGATTTGCATGTGCTGAAATGAGAATCAGTTTGATTCCCGTGAAAACGGAGACCCATCAGTGAGATCTCGAGAAGAAGTCGCAAACGGTGTGATAATCTCACTTAAAAAGAAACAACTTGGCATGTGCAAAACGGCCACCAGGTGTATTTGCACACGCACGGCCCTTCCCCCAAATGGCATTGTCACTGCCAGCGCCCTTTTGGGAAAGGACTGCGCATGGACAGAACAGAACAGAACAGCAGCCATTGTGCACATGCAGAGTTGTTTTTCTTGCCCCCACTCCCACCCCACTGTAGAGTTGATGGCTGCACAAAAGGAGAGGAGAGAGACAAACAGACGCGGGACGCAAGACCTGGTGCCATATGTGGTGCACACACAAGAAAAGGCCAAGAACCAGGGAATCAAGCTTGATCCTCAACGAGAATTGAGAAAAATTGAGATCGAGTTTCAGCCCTAGTGCTGATCCAGTAACAATAGCTTTGAGCGGTCGTCTTTTTCAGGACCAGTGATCTGTAAGGATCACATCTCCTGCTCCACTGGAAATACAGCTGCATGGCCAAGTAGTGGAAATGGTTTAAAAGAGCCACATTTTCCAAAGGATAATGCTTAATTTCACGTGCAAAATTTGTGCGGGTGTTTTTGGCACATTCATAAAAACAAACAAAAAACCAACTTAATTTGCATGGGCAGTTTGCCCAGGTAGAACTTATGTAGACACCACCCTTCTGGTTGGATACGGCAGAAGGAATGGGTTTACATAAAGAGGATGTTTTCTTTAATCTGTCAAAAAGGCGGAATATGAACTCTGCAGCAACTTTGGAAGTGTCCCCACTGGCTGTTAAGAAATGATCCTCCTGATATTATTCAAAAGAATGGTGAGTCTCCAAAGCAATCAGTCAGCTTCTCTTCTAGCTACAGAGACCTACGGTCAGCCAGTGAAGGTCAAACAGCATCTGTCTGATCCTACACCTGTGAGACTTCAGAGTGCATCTCCATTTAATACATGCTGAAAACAAAGGCTAGCCAGCCACATTGTATTAAGTCTTCAGGAAGAATGTGCTGGTTGGAAGGGACGCATTTAGCACACTGAGTGGATCCACACCTTCCTACTGTTTAGTCACCGATGCATTAATACCATGGGAGGACACAGGAATCTGGAATTCCTCCTGCAGAAACTCAGCTTATACCCACCATCCTGACACTGGGAGCTATAAAGGGTTTTAGCAATGCTGTTGCATTCCATTCCAAATTACTGAACAACGTAGAGGCATGCCAGAGCAGGAGAAAAGCTAACAGCATGGTCTAAAAGACTAAAAGTTCCCAGAAAGCACTGGCTGTAGGACAGGAATTATTCAACAGTCAATAGCTGAGACACCCTGGAAGCTTTCCTGTGCCACTGATTAGAACAGATCTTCCCTCACCGTAGGTTGAGATCCCAAGTGGACGCAGCATCTGTTGATGGGGGTCGCAATCTGATCTCTATTTGATATGCTTTGCTTTGTCTTTATTGCTCTCTTGGGTCATGGGATGATAGTAAAGTCTGAAAATGGAGTCATGTCTAGAACTGCAACTTTTATCCTACGCTATATGGTATCCAGCTGGATCCGCGGTATCCGCTCTGGAATGGACCACTTACCGAGAGGTAGCTGACCTTTTACCGCGTTACTGCATAATACTGCAGTGCACCTTTTACCATATTCCTCATAATTCCTTCCCGGTTTACTCTCTCCTCCGGCTCCAGACCTGGTTTCAGACTAGTATAAGCGGTGGTTTCAGACTAGTATATGCGGTAACAAGGTAATGGTAGTATGGTAAACCAGTTAACCGTTGTGGTATTATCCAGCTATGCGGTAAGTCGGTTCATCATTGCAGTAATTGGTTAAGGGCCAGACAACTGCCTAATTATCTGGAATGGCGGCTGTTAACCGCAGATAATGAATTATCCAGCTATTCGGTTCAGTCACGCTGGCAAAATGGTTAGAATAGCAATGGGAGATACATGGAGTTCTTCTTCAGGCAGGTAGCTGGAACACATTCCTAAAAAGGCTTTCTGTAGCACCAAAGGCTTGCAGAGCTATGGTACACGGATGGGAGCTACAGGCAAAAGGCAGCCTGGCCTTGGCAACAGAGTGCTATTAGCTCTGCCTTTAAGAGAGCGCTGACCACTGCAACAGGGTAGGAGTCAGCAGGAGACTAGGAGGAGACATGAAAAACAAATGCCTAACTTGGTAACTGTGATTAATAACCGATATTCCAGATAGTCAAACAGTTAACCATCTGGTAACCAAATGGAGTTATAAGTTAAGTGACCTGGAGAAATATCGAATAAAACCGTTATTGGTTAAGCGATTCACCACATTTCTGGTTTACTTCCAGATTTACATCCATGGCTTGATTGTTCCATTTCAGCCAATCACTTTTTGTATAGGCACACCTTTCCCTCCTTGACTCAATAAAAATACTGCCCTCCAGTTTGTCTTCGTGGGCTGTAGGAGGGTAGGAGTAACAATGGAATAAAGCAGCAACACAAAATGGCAAAAAATGGTAACAGTTAAAAATGGTAATGGTAACGGCGAGGTAAATTGGTTAAACTGCCGGTTACGGATCGATTTCTGATTATTAATTAACCAATCACTGCCGGATCAACTCTAACTAGGATTTCACACACATGTACATGTGACCAGCTGAGTAACTACAGTCCAACCGTGAGGGAGCCAGGTCTTTCCCTGGAATAACCTAAAGTCCTGACAAAATGACTCTAACCACTCATATGCTTCTGAGAAATTCAAACACCGCCGGGAAGTAGAATGACAGCCCCAGCCTTAATTCTGGGCCTCCATGAAATTAAGGAGAGACTGCCCCAGTGTCTCAAAATCATAGGGGTATGTGCACCCTCCATCCTCTCCTGGTTTTCTACCTAGGGCTCTGACTGGTGCCTGGCACAGCTGAAACAAATACTCGGGTATAAACGCATCAAATATATCTTACCCCAGGATGGGGAACCTTTCCCTCCCAGGGCCCATTTTGAAAATCAGTACAAGCTCTGAGGGCTGCAGAGAAGTTACGGTTGGGGGTGGTGCACTTTGGAAGAGGAGGGTCCAGATCATGGTTCTGTGCCATGAACATTGTGTATATGCCCTCGTCCCTGCTCCATTACCCAGAAATCAGTCTTTTCAAGGACTTAGGGGTAGGAACTGGATTCAGGGGCTACAACCAGGAATCGGAAAGGGGTCCGACAAAAAACTAGCCATGGGCCTCATTTGGCCCCTGGGCCTGAGGTTCCACCCCTGCCTCCCTTACCGGAACTGAACATGGATACTGGATATTACACAAACTGCCATTTGCACACTGTCAGGTATCTGTTTCAGTTATTTCATTTCTTTTTTCCCATTTGGTTATTTTGGTTGTCCAGTCATTTTGGTATTTCAGTTACGTCATTTTTATTTTATTTTATTTTATTTTATTTATTTATTTATCCCGCCCCTCCTGCTAAAGCAGCCTGGGGCGGCTTCCAACATAAGCACTCTCGCACATGTGCAGTTGCTGAATAGGACATAACCACAATGACCGAACAACCAAAAGGAAAAATAGAAACAGAATACCCGGGGGGTGGGGGTGGAAATGGATACGCAAGCACTTGTTTTGGTCATAGAAACTATTTGGCTACTCAAAAGGCTACCCAAAAACATGGATGTCCATGTGTAGCAGGGCACAGTCCTCCGGGGCTGTGGGCCCTTTAAAAGGGGCTGAGTGGGCTGTGCGCATGCATGGGTTCCCCTAGCCAAGGCAGTCTGGGTTGGACACTAGCTCCGTAAAGGTTACTAGCCAGACTATAGCCGGAGAGCATGCCCAGTAAAGGCTTCATGGCTGGTCAGAGCTCTAAGTGCTGGAGCATGCTCAGTAGGGCTCTGTAACCCTCTCTGAGCACGGAGACATGTTCAGTAAAGACCAGGTGGCTGAGCATGCTCGGGGCCTATAAAAGGCCTAGGCTCAGTTGAGAGGGGGGGCAGCGTAGGAGCAGGACCTGGGGCTGTGAACTCCCTACTCCAGGAAAGTAACCTTGGTGAAGGGCCTGCTTAGAGCAGAGGGCCCATGCACAGATGAAGGGCATGGAGAACTAAGAGGGCTTTCGGGTCGAGTCCTAGACATAGAGACTGCGTGCACATATGGTGACATAGGCCTTGGCTGTGAGGGGCGGTAGGAGACCAAGGGTGAGGCCCCTACAGGGGAACCCCACAGAATGTACCCCCCTTGGGATATACAGCCAGGTTGAGGGTTGAACGGGCATGGCAGTGGGGTTGACTAATTCCCCTAGATACAACCTAGCGCCCCCATGCAGCATTGGGAAGACCCCCTGCTACTCCATGAATAAGAAACCCACTAACCATTCAGCTCTCCTGAGAGGCCAAGTCTTCCTTCAGCCTTCATTCTGCAATTTACAGTAGAGACAGCCTCAGACTCAAAATGGCCTCCCATGTCTCTTCCCTGGGGTTGCCAACATTAGGGTGTGGGAAGGGAAGTCATTGTCCAAGGTGCCTAGGCCTAAAATCTCTACCAAGCCTACTGACTAGAAGGCGACGGTTTACCAACTTTGGTTGTTATGGCGACTGAACTGAAAAACTATCCAATGCCCTTCATAAACACCACAAGACAAGGAGAGCTTTCGAGCCTGCCAAACTAGGCTGGATTCAGATTGACAGCCTTGAGGTAAAAGGCCCCACAAACCTGCTCACCAAACCAGGACTTCACGCTAACGATCAAGGAAAGTTCTCCCTCAAGATTCATTGGCGTGGTTGCCCCGGAGCTTTTCACAGCTTTATTTAACAACAACAGGAACAAACACAGCCAAGGAGGGCAAGAGACCAAGCGTAGGTCAGAGCTAATCACAGTGCTGGCAGTGTCAAATTCCATACAGGGGGCTAAGAGAACAGGAAAAGATAGCACTAATGAGGCCTGGCCTTCTCCAGGGAAAGTCTATCTGTCAATAATGGGATGCAGACCGGGCTTTGCTTACCTGCTCATGATACTCAATCCCCATGCTCAGGGTATTAATCAGAATGGCGATCATGATCCCACGGCCAAAGTACTTGCTGTCGACGATCTTCTGAAATGTCTCACACACCACCTTCCAGAAGGCTAGGAATTTGAGCGTCTTCCTGCCCCTGATCTTCCCTCCTCGTTGAGGGTCCCTCTGGTCGCTGTAGTGGGCATCCTGGGTGAATTCATAAATCCCCTCGCTGTCCGAATCGGCTGTCTCATTGTCCATCAGCTCCGGATCATTAGCCAGAGTCTTGAGGCAGTAAGGGCAGCTGTCCGGATTGCAGGAGCCACTGTCCAGTTTCCCACACTGGCTGGAAATCTTGCAGGAGCTCTGACAGGCACCTGAGAAATTAAAAAACCAAGTTAAGTTGAGTGGGTTTCATGCAATAGTCATTCAGGATCAAACCTCCATGGTCCATCTAGTCTCGTGTCCCATCTTCAGCATCAGATGCTTCAAAACGTGGAAGGGCCCAATAATGGGCAGCTATGGAATAATCACCTCCAAAATTCTCACCCTCATTCTCAGTTTCCAGAAACTGGCTTTTGTTCTGTTGCATGAGAATTGATATCCCCCACCCCCAAATCTAGTAGTGCTGAAACGAATAGGCATCTTTGTATCCACAAATAGTATTCAAATCCAAATAGCTGTCCGAATGAACGTTTAAATAGTATCCACACCCAAAATGGATATTTGCATTTTTCACTTCGGATACTCTGATTTTTCCTTTCCCCACCCTTCCGTCATTTCAGTTGGGCTAGAGTTGAAATGAAGGCAAATTCCGTATCAGATAGATTTGCCCGATAAAATCTGGGTCCCACAAAATGTGGACTGACCATGATCCAGTCCCCCATTTTGTTGGAGATCCATTTTGGCTATTCTGCCTCATGCACCCCAAGTTTTGCCATCCATCAAGATGGCAAAATGCTGGGGTTCGGGTTAGCGGGAACAGTATGGACTGGAGATCAGCTGAAAAAATAGAACTAATCCAGAAACCTGAAAAAATATCCAACTGTAGTGGGAACAAATAGTAGTTTATATCTGTTCTGTCAGACCTGATTTGAAGTGGACAAAATCATTGAATACGATGTTCTCCATGGCAATCGGTATGAGCTCTAAATCATTAGTTATTAAAGCTCTGGATATTTTGATCATTGTAGGAGGGCACAGCACTGTGGTAAGTTATTACAGCATTCCACTATGACCTTCCTACCATCTCTGGAAGAACCTGACTTAGCTTTCCTCTTGGGTACTATTTGTTAACCGGTACAAACTCCGCCGCACACCAGGTACTCTAGGGCTGCTTCCTGGGGTCAGCCCTCACTGGGCTGCCAGTCTTCCATGAGACGAGTCCCCTGACAGAAAGGTTGGCCACTATCCTTAGGAAAGCTTTTCTTTGCTCTTCATCGTTTGGCACAATACGGCCTGATGGCCGCTGTGCCGTTAAGCCCCAATCACCCACCCTCCGAAGAAAAGCCATTATTCTCAAGCTACTTACTTTAGAGTAGCCCTACTGAAATCAATGGGACTACTCTGGAGTAAGCAGTTTGATGACGGCCGCTGAAACGTCCCTTCCGCCCACCCCACAGCTGCCCTGCAGCCAGACACCTCCACCAACGGAGGGTTCCTAGCCGCCTCATTGTACCTTTCGCCATTAAGCCTAAACAGAAAGCAATCAGCTCCTCCAGCACCTGGAGTGCTTGGCGCTGTAATTAGAGGCGGGCGCTGCAGCCAACCAAGCTGCTTTCGTGCTCCCGCTGTTTGCTGATACTTCAAAATTACCAGCTTCCCCCTTAAACATACGGTTCTCAAATCATTCCCGACAATGGCAGCTCCCAGCTGACAGATGGTTCCCTCGGTTGACAATGAGGGAAGGACGGTCTCCAGTAGCTGCTGGGGAGTTTGGTTTTCAAGGTGCAATCCTGACCCAGCCACAATATCACAGAGTCACAGACCATAAACACCAGGAGCACCATTCCAATTAGAAGAACATAAAGAAGCGACAGACTGTGTCAGGCCAACGGGCCACCCAGCCTGGCATCTCATCTCCAACCGTCACCGCTCTGGTCACTCCAGAGAAGCGCAGAGCAAGCTATAATGGAGTGTATAACGGTTTGCCCTGCAGTCAGCGCAAGTGGCGGTAGGATCCACTCCAAAGGGTGCTTTATTTACAGTATGCCAAGCAGCCATCATGTCTACTCCTCAACTCAAGAGTTCCATGATATTTCCCCTTGTTATCGGCCAATCCCCTCACCCAACTGGATGCCGGCTGCCTTGAAGAAGAGTTGGTGGGCGCTTGATGCTACAAGCCCCTTAGCCTGGTGCACTCCCTCCCAGCCAACTCCAAACTAAGTATCTCGAAACCTTTGGCCTGGCCCCTTTGCCATCCAGTTCCCAGGCGTTGGTAGGCTCCCTGGGACCGCAAGGCCAAGGCACTGCCCCCAAGCCTTCTGGCTCCCTCTTGCCTCTCCCTGGTAGTCTAGCCATGCGCTTCCCAGCTTACCCTTATATTGCTGAGGTTTGGCCCATGCCCATGCTGCGTTGGAGCCACTCAGCTGAGCTTAATTGATCTTCTCACCACTTGGCCCCTGAAAGGGCCAGTTGCATGCTGGAGCTTGGACTGCTCTCTGGCAGGGATTGGGACCTTCAGGCCCGGGGGGGTCAAATGTAGCCCGTGGCAAGTTTTTATCTTGCCCCTTTCCAGTTCCTGGATCTGGACCCTAGGTCCAGTTCCTACCTCCAGCCACTGAAGAACGGAGCTCAGAGTAAGGGAGCAGAGATGAGGGCATACACGCACGGACAGGGGACACTCCATGATCTGGGCTCTAGGCTCTCCTTTGGGGCCAGCTCTCCTTTTCTTGATCATTCTCCTTAAGCACCCCCAACTCCTACACAGCCCTTGGAGCTCGTATTGATTTTCTGGGAGGGAAAAGCTTCCCCAACCCCTGCTCTCAGGGCTGCACCCTTGCAGCGATTTACCCAGCCCATGGTCCTGGTCCTGCAAGGGCATGCAGTGATTCTATCACAGAGTGATTCATTCCCTGCTCTCCACTCCCAATCCTCAGAAGTCAGGGCTCTCAATCCCCTGACCAACTTAACTAACAGCCATTTATGAACTGATCCTCTAAGAACCTATCAAATCCCTTTTTAAAACCCAGTTATGCCATTGGCCTTTACAACCTCCTCCAGCAAGGAGTTCCACATTTCAATTATCTGCCAAGTGAAAAAACAACAACTTCCTTCTATTTGTTTTGAACCTACTGCCAATTAGTTTCATAGGGTGTCTCCTAGTTCTGGCGTTATAAGAGTAAACAACAGCTTCCCGTTTGCTTCCCCCGCATTGCTCATCATGATGTTGTAAACTTCTATCATCTCTCCCCTCAGTCTAGAATAGAGAACCCAAACGGCAGTCCACAGTAGGGCTAAAGTGAAAGTTTGGTGAATAATCAGTCTTCAGTAGATCTGCCCATTCTGATCTGGTGAAATGTGGACCAGACTATAATCTGGTGCATATTTCAATGGAGATCCATATTGGTTGCACCCTATTCTGAATACTCGCCCTGTACTGTGGACGAACAAAATGGCAGCGCAGTACGGGTCACCGCCATTTTGTGTATGTACAGTACAGGGCTCCGCCATTTTTCACGTGGACCGTCTCACGGCACTCAGCATTTAGGACTCCATGCGACATTCTGAAAACATGGAAAATCTCAGAGAAGTGGAAAAGGCAGATCTAATTCAACCTTAATCCATGGACAACCGGAGCTCCCCAAGGCCTGAGTAAGGCGGCTGGGTTTTGCGAAACCAGTCGTGTGGCTACAGCAACGTAGGATTTGATTTTTACCTGTGCCACGGTCAAATTCTGGGGGAGGGCAGCCTGGAGATGCTACCAGCATATATACGTTACTATCGTGCCTTGAGCACCCCAACCCTGTGGCATATCTCCCAGCATTTCGAGTGGCCAAAGAGGGGAAAACCCCGCCCCCTGGCCAATAAGCTCCACCCCTCAGTGACTCTCTTTGCTCCCTCACACTCAAGTGCACACAGAACCTCCAACATGCCAAGCGCATAAAGAGTGAGAAGCTTTCCTGCTTCTCATGCCACTGAGTTTCTTGTCATTCTATCATCGCCCCATCGTCCTCTCAAGGGCTTTCCCTGGGAGGCCACCACGAAAGAGGTGCAGGAGGTTTGATTACCAGACTCTCTCTCTCCTAAAAAAAAGGGACTTTGATCCCCTGAAAGAGGGACAGTGGGATTCAGCACCCAAAGAGGGACTGTCCTTCTTAAGTAGGCACTGTTGGGAGGGTTGCTGTGGAGATGGCCAGAGTGCTGACAGGACCTAAAGCTACCAGCCTTGAGCAGCCTCAAGCAGCCTGCAACAAGCATGCATCAGAGCGTAGCCATCTGCAGCACGTGCATGGCGGTCTGCAAGAAAGTTTGAGAGCCGACAACAGCCCACTGGTCCAAAGAGTCCAGTGACCACAGGTCTAGACTGACTCCCTGAATAATTCAGAGAACAAAATTCCAAGTGCATCAGTTCCAGAATCTCTGGCTGAGCTATGGTGTCCCTTTTAGACAACAGATACAGGTCTTGATCTACAGGTGCCCAGTGATGGAGGATGTTTAACATTCACGTAAATCATGATCAGGTTTAGATGAAATAAGAGCCCAGCTCCCCATGTGTTTTGTGGGTTTGAAGATTTGGCCTTACTCTGGAAAGCCATCTCCTTTATCTGTAATATAGACTAAAAAGACTTCTGGAAAGATTCAGTGGAGATAAATAAAATGTCCAAAAAGTCACCATTGGCTAGGGTTAACAGATCTAAATTTCAAAAGTAAGGGAGGTTATAGAGCCGAGGTTTACTGCAATAAAGAATGTCCAGGATGCTACACAGAGCTGAGATTGCAGAATAAAAGGACATTCATTATTTATTTATGAAGTGCAGCAACGTGCCTAGCCCTGAACTGCTGTGATAATGAGACAGGTCCCTGTTCCAAGGGGATTACAAATTAATCTAGACTGGACATGAAGAACGACACATCGGGAGAGACAAGCATATGCTCATGAAGTTGAGAAGTTAAAGGTGTGCACATTTGCTAAGTTATTGGTGTAGATTTCTCTCTCACCCTTCCCTGAAGCCTCAGAGCAGGGAACAGCATGATCAAAAGCAAATAAGAATAAAAACCACATGAAAATGTATCAAAATTGTGTTTTTATGGGGACATGCTGTGGCATGTGTGTATTGTATTTTACGGGAGATATTGTGGGAGGGATGGGTATGTGGGATAGTTTAGGTAGACTCCCCCAGGTGAGAGACAGGGGAGTGGGGTGGGACAGGTTAAGCAGCTCCTCATGGCCCCTCTGGAAGACCAGGGGGGTGGGGGGAGGAGCCAGGCTGGGGGTGGGGGGAGTTCCTCCAAGTGAGAGCTGGAGGAATGGGAGTGGGAGGGATGGGTTGGTGGGGGATTTGGAGGAGGGGAAGATATTTTGTGATGATGATGTGTGGGTTTTTTTTTAAGAAAAAACACATTGCAAGCTGACTTGAGCCATTTTTTCTGGAATAGTGTGGGGTATAAATTGAAAAATAATCAATCAATAATAATAAAAGTTTCCTACAAACCCCTGGTTCCAGCCCCTTATCCCCACCTGCCAAACACTTGGCTAAGAAGAAAAGTCTTACATTGACTCCAGAAAATGTAAATAAGGGATGTTGTCCACTATGTTCTATAGAGCTGTAGGGATCTGAAATAAGGGACAACCATTCTGTAAAATAAGGGCTGTCCCCTATATTCTATAGAGTTGTAGGGCTCCAAGATAATGTTTATGGCCATTATGTAAATAAGGGATGTCTGCTAGGTTTGACAGAACTGCAGAGCTCTGAAAAAAATAGTTTAAGTTCCCCTAAAATCAGGGCTCCATATATTCTGGGTTTCCACCATTGTTGTGTATGTGAGAAATGTAGAGCACCCAGAACCCTGCTTAAAAATAAGGGGCATCCATTAAAATAAGGAGCATCTGGTAATTCTGGCCCCATGCTCTAAGACTCACCAGTACTCTGAGTCTCCAGGAGCTTGTGCATGGTACTGTATGGTCCAGGAGGGATGTTCAGGTTGGTCAGGGCGTTAACCACATTCACTGCAGACTCTCCTAAGCTCTTCTCTTTCAGAATCTCATGGGAGGTGCTGGGGTGCACAGTGGGGTAGACTTTGCTGCCCACCACATTCTTGGGGAGCCCCTCTGGGTCTGGTAAGCTGAGGCCAGGCTGAGGAAGAGACGCCCTGTACTGGATTGGCTCAAAGTGGCAGTCCGCATGGTAGATGCTGTGGACCGATTCGGTGTTGCTGGGAGCGGCATGAGGATTGGATGCCGCAGGAGGAAGCATCAGCCTGTTGGCCCCATTGTGTAGGGAGCTCGTTTCCACATCGCTGATCTCAGGACTGGCGCGTGGTGCCCGCAGGCTCCCGTTCCCCAGGTGGTAGTGATGGTGGTGGTGGTGATGGTGGTGGATGAGGTGATGCACTGATGACATTTTCCTCTGCCGGTGTTTGCATGGCTGTCTCTCAGCCCCACTCTTCTTGCCTGGGCTGGAGAGGAACCCCACTTTTGCTCCTGCCACTCTGTAAACTTCCACCAACTGTTTGCTGCCCTTGCGCAGGATGTAAACCAGATATTTGAGCAGCTCATCATAGCAGCTACCCGGCTCAGAGAAACTAGCCAACGTGCTCGCGTTGGAAAGGTAGCGAACCCGCTGCTCCTTCATCAGCTGGCTCTCTCGTTGCTTAGTCTCGGAGAACTGGTTTGCTATGACCACTAAACAAAGGTTGATCATGAAAAAGGAGCCCACCTAAGGGGGAAAGAGAAGATGCTATCAGTCAAAGTGCAACATATAGCACAGTATAGCTCCAGTGACCTAATGGATAAGGCACTGGCCTAGCCAAAGATTGTGGGTTCAAATCCCATCTGAGGTGGATAGAGTTTATAATTTTCTGTTCCTTTAAAAAAAAAAAAAAGAGAGAGAGAGAGAAGGTGTAGCAGGGGGCAGTCCCGCAGGGCTGCTGCCCCTTTAAGAGGGGGCTGTGTGGGTCAGCCTTAGGGCTGAGCATGTGCATGGGTGTGGTGGAGCCAGCCCATAGCTAGAGATCAGACCGAGCTAACTACAGGCTGAGACACATGGAGACAGAGTGGTCAGGACACTGGCCCTTTAAGGGCAGACAGCCTGGAAAGCTGGCCACGCCCACTCCTACATAAGAAGCTGCAAGCCAGAGAGGGTTTCACTCTCTGCCTGGGAGCTGAAAAGGCAATATCTCCAGGGACCCCTTCACCAGGGGAGCTGTCCAGTCCTGAAGTCCTGCTGGGGAGAAGCCTGACTGCCAGTGACCAGTCACTCTACACTCTCCAAGGTCCTGAAGATTGAATCAAGGAGAAGCTAGGGACCCAGGTATTGGAGAAGGCTGTGCCCAGGAGGAAGCTTGCTGCCTGGGAAGCCTTGGATTGAGTCAGAGGCCTGTTGCCTGGCTTGAATAGACTTTGAGGGTTGCTACTGTGCAGGGCTGAAGCAAGTACGTATTGGAGAGACTAAGCTGGGCCTGCAGGGTGTGAGGTGACTGAGCCGGCAGCCCAGAAACCGAGAGCGAGCTGATTCCTAATCTGCACGTGTGCGTTGCTGATTCTCCATGGAAGTGACAGCCCATGGGTCTGATCCTGCAGGGACTTACCCGTGGGATCCGCCTCTGTCCTGATACAGAAGGATTAGATAAGCTCATGGAAGAGAGGTCTGTCAATTACTGAGAGTCAAAGTAGTCAGGAAATCAGCTTCTCATTGTCAGAACAGCAGAGAGATCATTCCCTGTACACCAGGAATGGGGAACGTCAGGCCTAAATTGGGGCCAAATGTGGCCCACAGCTGTTTATGGCCCGTCTCCAGTTCCTGGATCTGGCCCCTGGATCCAGTTCCTACCCCCACAGATCCATGAACTGGACTCTCCATCCCGAGCACACCCTATTAAAGCACGCCAGTCCCCAACTCTGACCCACAGAGATTGTACTAATTTTCAGAGTGGCCCCTGGGAGGGAAGAGGTTTGTATTAATTTTCAGAGTGGCCTCTGGGAGGGAAGAGGTTTGTATTAATTTTCAGAGTGGCCCCTGCGAGGGAAAAGGTTCTTCGCCCCCGATATATACCCTATATTTGTATGCTTCCGCTAAGGCAGGGGAGGGGAGCCAGAGTGCCTGTCCTGCTCCCTCCCCCTCTGAAAATAAATTTCCCAGTGACTCAGGCTGCTGCTTGCAAAGGGACCCCCCTCAGAGCCCATGACTCAGGCTTTATCGTTGTAAGCCGCCTCGAGCTCCCTGTGGCAGGAGGGGCAGGGTAATAAGTTTTTAAAATAAATAAAATAAATTAAATTAACTGAGCCCTCTCTCTCCATGGTAGTCACGC
This sequence comes from Sphenodon punctatus, assembly GCA_003113815.1. Lineage (NCBI taxonomy): Eukaryota > Metazoa > Chordata > Lepidosauria > Sphenodontia > Sphenodontidae > Sphenodon > Sphenodon punctatus. The sequence continues at coordinate 13,101,361 of QEPC01011341.1, read as the reverse complement.
CTCTGCCCTGGGAACCTCCAGAACAGTAACACCTCTGCTGCTGCTCTGGAGGTGCTTCTGTAGATGCTACCACCACCGCTTCAGAAGCTCCTGGGACCCAGCAGCTGCCGCCAGAAGTTTCGGGAGCGGAGAGCCGTGGAAGTACAAGACCAGGGCTGAGCCCCTGTCTCAGGTTGGCTCTGTTTTGAAAGAGACAGGCAGAAACTAATTTCTGCCTAACGGAGAGAGATGTGCTCCAGACTAATTTCCAGTGAAGGACATATAAACATCACACTCTGTCTAACTCGTGTACAGAGTCTGTGCCTCCTGGCCGGATTGTTCTTCACAAACCCAACGTCTCCGCAACCCCCACCTCAGGGATTCCAACGCCAGGGGCTCCACAGAGGAGGTCACAGTTCAAAGTACAACAGAGATTTATTTGGACACCGGTTTCCCCCACCCCTTCAAAAAAACCTTCTCAGCAGACACTGCTTGTAATAATACTGCCTAATAGCACAATTAGCTGCATTAGTGTGAATTCACCGAGCCCTTTCGATAAGAGATTTTTTTTTCCTTGTCAAGTGTGTGGGTGGCTCCTTGTGAACAGATTACCCCTCTCTTCTGAGCAGGAATTGTGGGGATATTATTACTCCAGGACATCCACTGTCTGAGCCCAAGGGTTTGGTATTTCACTCTGAAATGAGGGTTTCATCAGGTTTGCATATTCAGTAGATCATGCGCATTGTTCATTTCAGATTAATGAGGAACAGCCAATGGCTCCTCATCTTCTCCTGTTCCCATTATCTTAGATCAAATTGAAAGGTCTTACATTGTTTTCAGAAGATGAGCAGCTCTGGCGTAGGCAAAACCCCCAGGGGGAGGGAATTCCATAATCGCAGGGCAGCCACTGTGAATGCCGCCCTACGTGCCCTAGCTTTAAAAACATATTGGAGAGATGGCACCTGCAAGAGGGTGGCCCCTGGATGACCTCAGGGCCGCAAGGGGACAGGAGGGAGGAGGCCACCCTTCACATAACCTGGGGCCCCAGCTGCTTATTTAGGGCATTATAGGTTAAAACCAGTGCTCGTTGTGCCTGACGCTGAACAATCATTAGAGTCAGGTCCCTCATGCGAGGGGATTACAGTCTACAACAGACAAGGGGGGGGTGAGATAAGGGGAAAGGGTAACACTGGGAGAGGCAGGGCATAAGCACCCAGGCTTGAACAGGTGTTCTGGGCGCAGGGACTGACTGTGCGCGCCGCCAGTTCCAGTATTTAAGCCATAAGGCCTCCTGCAGCATTGGTCAAGCCACCCCCTCCCCAGCCTCGCTCCACCCCCCCAGTTTCATGGTGCATAAGGCCAGCCAGTAGTCACAGGAAGCTGGGTGGATCATCAGCTGGTTCCTGTTGGGCCTTCTGTGCCTCTTCAGGTCTCCATGCACCTGGGGCCGGATCTGCACACACTAAATCTAGTGTGTCCTTTGTACCAGCTGCTGGGGGTCAGCCCTTCTGACCCTCCCTTCTAGAACCCGGTGCTTTGGATCCTGCTGGCGAGTCTGGCTGCCACCAGCTCTGCCTTGTCTCATCTGTCCTGCCCAGTCCGGTCTCATTTATGCCTGTCCCCTTGGTCTGTGTGCCTATATCCACCACGACCTGTGACCCTTGGACCCAGTGCTTTGATTCTGCACCACATTGGAGCCTGAAACCTGATCCTGCACCAACTCTCTGGACCCGATCCTGCACTAATGCTTACACNGGGGGGGGCTTAGCGTCTGCAGGAGGTACCCCGATGACTGCACATGGAGCCCACTCTGCCTGGCACCAGCTCTGCCTTGTCTCATCTGTCCTGCCCAGTCCGGTCTCATCTACACTTGTCCCCTTGGTCTGTGTGCCTATCCCTGCCATGACCCTTGGACCTCAATTCTGCACTATTTCCTGGACCATGGCCCTCGATTCTGCTCCAACTTTCCCACCATGTTTCCCCGGACCTCATCTTGCACCTACTCTCCGTGCCCCAGCCCGTGGTCCCTGACACAAGGCTACATTCATGAAGTTGAAAGGTTGCACGGTGAACGTGCTTAGCTTTGTTACAAGGAGAGGATTCTGGAGGATAAAACAGTTTAAAGAGAAGCACAGATGAATGATCTATGGGGTGGGGGGAGTGAGGCGCTAGAGAAAGCCTGACGGAAGAGGCTAGTGTTGGTTCTCTTATAACCAACTCATGTGAACACAATGGAAGCATAATTTTGTGGCGCAGGAAGACCTGCCATTGCTTAGGGGAAGCGGATGTCGATAGCACGTTCCCACCACTGTGCCCCGCTCCATGCACCCACTTGCCAAGGTTGGAAGGTCACTCACAATGATCAGGAGGATGAAATAGATGAAGTTGTAGAAGGAGTGTGCATCCATGACAAAGTACATGATATCCACCCAGCCCTCCAGCGTGATGACCTGGGGGAGGCAAAAGAATGAAGAATAATCAGGTCACAGGCAGGGGGGTCATTTCAGAAACATTGGGAGCAGGGGGCAACCCAACCCAACTCGATGTAGCTGAGGGCTGCATGTGTACTAGGCAGCTGTGAGGAGTCAAGGGGGAAGGCAGGGCAGTGGAGCACTGCAACGGTGGGGAGAGGAGTATCAGCCAGCAGACTGAAACGGCATCTTCTCTGCCCTTGCAGGATTAAAAGACAGAGCAGGACAGGGCGACCATTGGGCCTGCACAAAGGGAGCAATGGAGAGCCTGCTGCCACTGGGAACATACAGAAGAGGCGGATCGGGCTGTCCCCTTTCCTAGAATGTGAATTATACAGGTCAGGAATCAGCAAGGAAGGAGATCGTCTGGGATGGCAGCAAACTAGGTCTGAACTGAATAGTAAAAAAATTATTTGTGAGTATTTCCAAGTTTCCAAGCGCTCGGCTCATTCTCACTCAGTAATGCGGCCAAGTACTGCATCATCACCCCACCCATCACCCCCGCAGTGGCGCTCCATCCGCCACACACCGATCCCTCCCACGCCACCGCCCATTTGAAAAGGACCTTATATTAGACCCTTTGAATTTTGTCCCTTTTCCTCAAGTGATCTGATGCTTGAGAAACTTTTTGTTGAACTCTGAATGTTTAAGTTAGTTAGGATATTTTGGTGGACTCATATAGTGGAAAAATACAGGCAGACTATAGAAGCATTTCCAAAGATTTATTTGTGTGACTTGGTATAGCCAGTCTTTCTGTTGAAGTGTGAACACTTCAAAAATGCTTGCTTTGCAGTTTGCCTGCAGCCTTGGGCGATTTTAGTTTTTTTGAAAGGCAAAAATAGTGCTAGTCCTTTTGAATGTTGTCCCCCACTCACAAACGATCTGATGCTACTGGGAATTTGGGATCTTAAGAATTTTTCCATGTAATTTTTTTCTCTTGTTCACTGGTCTGGGAGCTTGTAGGAAGGCTACTGAGAGTGCTATATCAGAGGTGGAGACGCTTTTCACTCCCAGGGACCAACTGAAAAATTAGTAGAGGCTCTGAGAGTCACGTACAAGTTGGAGGTAGAAGTGCCTATGGAGTGTACTCAGGAAGAGAGGAGGGTCCAGATCATGGGTCGGTGCCCTGGATCTGACCCCTGTCCTTGAGTGTATGCCCTCATCTCTGCTCCCTTACCCTGAACTCAGATTTTCAGTTTTTGAGTGGAGAGACTGGATATATACTGGCCAGATCCAGGGACTGGAAAGTACCAAAGAAAAACTTGCACGTTTAGCCCCTGGGCCTAAGATTCCCCACCACTAGTGTAAGGGAAGGGAAAGAGAGATGAGAGGGGCTGGTGCAAGGTGTGGGATTAGAAATGTAACCCCATACATGTGACTTAGTAGCTAAGCCTTTGGTCTCGTATACTGTTTGTATTCTGCTCCATGTTGCCTCTTCTAGTCATGTCATCCTCTTTCCCAAGTCCCAGCTGCAACTGTAGCTAAGGTGGGGCTGGGAACGAAGGAACCGTTTGGGTTCCTTCATACGTACGAAGACTGAAGTTCACACTAAAGCTTTCCCCACAGTTAGGCATTTATAGGGCCTTTCCCCAGGAGGGTGAATTCTCTGGTGTGTCCCGAGGACTGAGCTCACCCTGTAGCATTTCCCCTGTGTGTCAACATTTCTCTCTCAAGTGGATTCTTCTTTTTAAAATAGCAGTTTTTAAAAGTGAAGCAAAAACATGCACACATATAACGTCCCCTTATTTAAAACAGACTTGAAGCCTTGAGATGCCTTTTTTCCCCCCAGCACTTGATCTGCAGGAGCAAATGCTGGTTTTCTGTATTGATTTTTTCTTTTTTTTTTTGCACACACAGCTTTGCATTTTGCTCACTATTGCATCCCACCACCATTGTGAAGTTTTTCGTTCTGCACACACTGTAGTTTTTTCATTCATTGTATGTTCTATCCCAATGATCATATAAATGTGAAATTTTAATGCTGGCCCCATTCCCTGCTGTCCCCCCCCCAACCTAAAAGTCCACCAGCAGCCACTGGCCTCAACATTCCTGATCTGGCACTGAACACAAGGCACTCGCTCAACAGCTGAACATGGCTTCCCATCCCACAAGGGTCATATGTTTCAAGGGAAACTGAAATCCACCCCCCCACCCTCCAAGCATCTTTACTCTTAGACATGAGGGCTGAAGGGGGGAGGAGGAGGAGTTCTCAGTCCAGGATAAATAACTGCACAGAACGTCACCCAATGGAACAGATGCACAGTACTTTAAAAAGGGACAATGTACAGGGAGTGAACATTATTGAGATTTGCACCAGACGAAGGAGGGTAACCAACAAGTGATTATGCCAAGGTCAAGCGAAAAGCAGAGCAGAGTTTCAGGAAAAAGTCTTGGATGCCATATGGGTGGCATAAGGCTGGGTAAAAACCAGGATCAGGGACATCAGGCGGCAGTTTAGGTGTGCCGCTGTCTTGCAGACAGTAACTAGAGGGCTCCACATGTGCACTCTCTCATTCCAGCTCTGTTCTCCATTTTCCTCCTCCCCCCTCCCCACCAGAGCCCATGCTGCACTAGTAGCTGCTGCTAAAAGATGCAAAGGAACTCCTGAGTCCCACTGCTGCTGCTGTCATGTCTGTGCTGGGACTAGCAGCAGCTTAGCCAAGGATGTACGGGTGGCACAGTGCAGAAGCGTAGGCTGTACCGGTGATGCAGAATAGGCTGCAGGGGTGGGGTGGACAGCTTTGGCTTTGTGAAGTGTGGCACCACAGGATAAAGTCTGGGAACCACTGCTCTATGCATTCCCACTTTACAGATGGGAAGCTGAGTTGCAGAGAGAGACTAAGTGACTTGCCCAAGATCAGAAAGGAAGTCTGTGTTGGGGACATGCAAATGAAAAGAGGGCTCAGACCAAATCCCATACCTAACCACTGAACCATCCCTTGTCTCACAAACAAAACCAGCTCAAGGAATGCCAGGTCCCATCGCCTGGATCTTGGTGAACAAGAAAACTTCTTAAAAATGAAGAGATTCCCTCCTATTAAGTGGGGACAGTGTTTGCGCTCACCTGAAATATAGCAATCCACGCATAGCCGATATTATCAAAATTGATGGCTCCTTTGAAGGGGTTGTGCTCCCCGGCGGAACAGTTGGTGTAATACTGGTTCCAGTTGACGCAGGAGGTGTTAGTGGTGTCATTGTAGGAGTAATAATCCAGGGTGCACTCCAGGCCCTCCTCCCTCCGGGTAGGGATGCTACGGCAGTAACGCATCCCATTCTCCCGAGGCTGGGAGCAGATGAAGGGGTTTTCATCCTCATTCTCTGTCTGATAGTATCGCTCCAACTCCACGGTGTAAGGGCTTAAAAAGACCACACAATGTTGGGCATTAGCTCACAGTTAACCAAAGGCAATTTTTATTGTCAGTAAGTCAGTGGCGCAGTCAGTAATAGAGCTGAGGACTCTTGGAGTCCTAGCCATTCAACTGTAACCATTAGTTTACACAGCCTCTACTTCTCTACTGATAGGCAAGGAACGCGAGACAGATTTTGATTGGCAATTTTTAAAAACATGAGATTCCCATCATGCTATTCCATATTGGACATACTGTATCATATCTTTAAAACACACACACACAAATACCCCATAGGCCTCTGAGCAGGAGGATTCTTCTCTCTTTGGGCTCAGAATCATAACATCACAGAATTTTAGGACCCTCAAGGTCATCTAGTCAGACCCCTGCTCTATACCAGGATATCCCTGTCTACAGCATCGTGGACAAGAAAGGAAATTTCACAACCTGCTTGGGCAGCTTATTCCATCGCCAAACAGTTCTCACAGTTCAGAAGTTATAATATATGCCAACTTATAATACGTGCCACCAGCTGGCCCCAATGGCTAGCTCACAGCGATCCCCAATGAAGCTGTAATTCTACGCTGCCAGAAGCTATTTCAGAGAAAATTTGACCAAGTGCCAAATTCTGAAAAAGCTGCCACAAATAAAGCAGCACAGAATTTATGTTATAAATTCTACCTCCAGCTACCGAACGTACCTGTGGATTGACTCCTCTAATGTCCCAGAAAAAAATTAAGAACGACTCCCCTTCTGCCTTGGTGGAACAGAAAGCAAGATCCGGCCCTGTGGTTTCACATCCTTCGCAAAAGTGCACATAGTAACGCAAGCTGGATGTCAGCCAGCAAAAATCCCATTTTCCTCTTGCCTGATCCAGGCTGCTGGGAGTGTTTATGGAAGAGAAAGCAGTCCTTGGAGAGATGCCTTCCTTGACATGTATGGCACTGGCAACACCAGAGCGTCCCTCCACCAGGGACATATGACTGTCTATTGTAGGAGCGGTGGAACCTTTTCCTTCCCAGGGGCCACTTTGAATATTAGGACAAGAAGCTCTTGGGGCTGCACAGATGTTAGGAGCGGAAGTGTTTAAGGGGTGCACTCAGGAAGAGGAGGGTCCAGTTCATGGCTCTGTCCCACCCTGTCCTGTTGTGCATGCTCCCACCTCTGCTCCTTTACCCTGAGCTCAGTCTTTCCGTGCTTGGGGGTAGGACGAAAGGACAGATCCAGGAACTGGAAAGGGGCCACATAAAACCAGCTACAGGATGCACTGGCCCCCAGAGCCTGAAGTTCCCCATCCCTGGTTTGTGGTGACAGTCTATTGTCAGATGAAAATTCCCTACTGGAGTAACAAGCAAGTTGAAAACCACTCCCTGTGGGGTGGGGGCGGGAGAGACAATGCTGCCCTGCTGGGAACAAGCTGCCTCTTCGGCTATCTCCCTAATGCCGCCACCACCAGGACTCCCGGGAAAGCTTGCAAAGCTACATTTAAGCCTAGTTCAGCCCCTACTAATTCCTGCAGAATTGCCTTTAATACCATTCAAAGCTTAGCTAAACCCCTGGAATTGTGGTTCAATTAACCAGCACCCAGACCTGCTGCAGCATTTCTCTTTTCCCCCCCAGCATCAGCATTCATTTATCCTGGCCTCGGTTTCCCTAAATGGACACACTGGCTTAATTGAAATTAACTCTCAGAGAGAAAGAGAGAGAGAGAGAGAGAGACCTAGAAAAGGGGGTGGGGATGGTCAAAAGATTTGGGAGCCAAAAGGAAGACAGCTGCATCGACATTCAGTCTCTGCGTAGAGATAACTGGGGCGCTCTCAGGGGCAGCCGCTGTTTCCATTCGAGTCTGGACCGAAAATAGGCAGAGTCTGACGCTGGAAGAGGGAGCCCACATTCTTCTGCCCCCCCCCCCCCAAATTCAGAGCACGCTTCCAGTGTGCGAACACAGCGTAGCTCAGGAGTGGGGAATCTCTTCCCTCCTGTGGGCCTCTTTGAAAATTAGTCCAAGCTCCTCAGGCTGATTAGGAGTTGGGAGGCAGGGGTGCCTAGGGTTTGTCACCTCTGCACTTTTTTAAAGGAACACTGATGAAAGTTACATGTTGCAGACCCTGCAACTTGTATTTTTCATAAGCGTTCCTTAAAAACGGGCATAGTTTCACACCATGAATGCATGCCGGGGTGGCGAACTTTTTTCCTCCCAGGAGCCACTTTTGAAAGTTAGTCTAAGCGCCACGGGCCCACTGAAGATGGGGGCAGAGGGGCTTAAGGGGCGCGTGTCCAGACTGTGGATCTGTGCCATGGATCCCTCCTCTGTCCTTGTGTGCTTATTATTATTATTATTATTAACAAACATTTATATAGCGCCAGCAGTGTACCTGGCACTTTACAAAGTAATAAAATAGACAGGGTCCCTGCCCCTAGGGCTTACAATCTGAGAGACAGGAGCTGGGGGAGAGAC
>QEPC01011341.1:13015388-13090268 GCA_003113815.1 Sphenodon punctatus | reverse complement strand
GTTACAAATTACTAACAGTAGGTCTGCGATTTCATATTTGAGTTCCTTCAGAACTCTGGGGTGAATGCCATCTGGTCCTGGTGCATTGTTAGTATTCAGTTTGTCAATTTGCCCTAGAACATCCTCCAACGTCACATTGATTTGTAACATCTCTTCCAATTCCTCGCCCACAAAGCAAGGATCCGGCATGGGTACCTCCCCAAAATCCTCTGCAGTGAAGACCGATGCAAAGAACTCATTCAGCTTCTCTTCAATGTCCTTATGCTCCCTGAGCGCCCCTTTTACTCCCTTGTCATCTAATGGCCCAACTGACTCCCTAGCAGGCTTCTTGCTTCTGGTGAATTTGAAAAAGTTTTTGTTGCTTGTGTTTGCCTCTTTAGCAAGCCTCCCTTCAAAATCTCTCTTGGCCTGCCTTATTAACACTTTACATTTACGTTGCCAGTGTTTATGCTCTTTTGTATTATTTTCATTGGGACTAGCCTTTCATTTCTTAAAGGATGCCTTTTTGGCTCTAATAGCCTCCTTCACCTCCCCATTTAGCCACAGTGGAAGGCTTTTGGTCTTCCTGCTTCTTTTTTTAAACTTGCAGGATGCATTTGATCTGGGCTTCCAGAAGGGTGCTTTTAAACAGCCTCCACGCCTCCTGCACACTTGTAGCTCTTGCAACTGGGCTTTTTAGTTTCTTTTTAACTAGTTTCCTCATTTTGTCATAGTCTCCCTTTTTAAAGTTAAATGCTACTGCTGTACTTTTGTTTGTCTTTCTCCCTCCAGAAATTATGTCAAATGTGATATATTATGATCGCTATTGCCTAGTGACTCCGCCACAGTTACTCCTTGCACCGGGTCCTGCGTGCCACTCAGGACTAGATCTAGAATAGCTCCTCCTCTCGTTGGTTCCAGAACCAGCTGTTCTAGGAAGCAGTCATTTATGGCATCCAGAAATTTGACCCCCCACGTCCCGCCTCGAGGAACCATTCACCCAATCAATATTAGAGTAATTGAAGTCATCCATTATTATTATGTTGCTGACTTTAGTAGCCGGTCTAATCTCTTTTAGCATTGCTTTATTAGTCTCTCCGTCCTGGTCAGGGGGACGATAGTATAGCCCTACTGCGATACTCTTCCCCTTTATACCTAGAATTTTTATCCATGTTCATCTTCTGGCAGCAATGCGAGACCTTTCTATTTGGCAGGCCCCTGCCAAATTAATTAGTGTTGTTGATGATTATTTTAATGATTTTTATTATTATTTTACTACTACTAATCATTTCTATAGCGCTACCAGGAGTACACAGTGTGTTACAGTCACAGATTTGGGAGACAGGTCCCTGCCCAGCGGGTTTATAAATCGAAGATTAACAAGGGTGAGGGAACACAGGGAGAGACAGACACACATACGTTCCCATTTTTACAGATGGGAAACGGAGGCTGAGAGGTTGTGACTTGCCCAAGGCCACCAAATGAATTCATAGCTAGGGTGGGATTTGAACCCTGGGTACCCAGGTCCAAGTCCAACACCTTATCCACTACACCACACTGGTTGTAAACTGCCCTGAGCCTCTGCGGGAAGAGCGGCATATAAATTGGACTAAATAAATTCTCTGGGCACCAACAGAACCAGGATCGGACCGCTGGGAAGGTTTCTACCCTCTCCATTCTAAAGCCAGGGAGGGAGCCTCATTCGTACTCACAAGCTGAAGTTCTCAGGGAGGAAGCAGCGGTTTCTGAGCAATCCGGCCCACAGTTGGACTCCAACAATGCCGAAGATAAAGAAGACAAAGAAACAGAGGAGAAGAACATTCCCGAGCATGGGCAGCGTGTCCAAGAGCAGCGTGACCAGGATGCGCATGCCTGAGGAGAAAGGGAAAGTGACTCTTGGTTAATGGAGAGAAGACTCATTGAGTTTCTTTGTTACTCACATTCAAGCTAAACTATTATTATTAATTTTAATTAATTAAATTTTATTTATTTATTTATATAGCGCCAGCAATGTACCTGGCACTGTACAATCAGTAGTTATAGACAGGTCCCTGCCCCAAGGGGCTTACAATCTAAGAGAAACAAGGAAGGGGGGACAAGGGAGAGGTGAACATCAGGAGAGGCAAGGATACATTTACGAGGCTGCAACCCTTCCCTTTTCCAAGCTACACTGTCACCTGCTTGTTATTGTATTTCCTTCATTAAACTCTCTGCTCTCTCTTCGAGCGTGTTCTATTGAGCACTTTGGGGGAAGGTAAGTACCATCTAATTCATTCCTACCTCCTCTGTATTCCCACAGACCGAGTGGTTAACGTAAGGATAAAGGGGCGATACTCACCACTCCAAACAAATGGTATTGAAGTTGGGAGAGAGACTCCTGCTCTAAGGAATTTACACATCTGGACTGAAGGGAGATAATTACCCTTCCTGGGTCCTAGAGGGAGATCATTACCCCATCCCTGGGTCCTCCATTGTCCCAGAAAACCTCAGCACTTTCTGCTTTTGTTTCTTTAACAGCATCTCCACTGCAATGACAGCTTCATATCGCAGCTTCCCCTGCTGGCAGTTGTCTGTAAATGCCCAAGCAGGGAGATTGGGGAGGGGGAATAGCTATTTAATTAACCCCTGGCTCCCTGTACTTGTGGAAAATGGCAGAGGAAGGTATTCATTCTAGAGGAACTCTTCCTGGGTAACTACACTTGCTTGTGAGAACAAGCTCTTCTTTTCCAATATCCTTCTCAACAGAGCAGTTTGGGGAAAGGAATTTTCAGAGCATGGGGAATGGACATTTCATAGTCAGTTTTCAGGCTTGAAGCAGAACAAATTTGCAAAAATTTTTAAAATAAATTAAATGTACAGAATGAATAATTCTGGTATGCACTGAATAAGGCAATATTGAAAAAAGATCTCCATATTTTTAGCCTGGGCTAAATTATTTCACGTGCTGAAATGACATTCTTCCCTTGTAAAATCTCCTTATGGGGCTCCAAATACATGGCAGCATTCGTTGAGTTTTGATTTCAAAAAAACCACATTTTCCAGCAGATAAAAATGGCCTTGTTCTGCTTCACTGCTTTAAATAACTCTCAAACACACAGATTTCTTCCTACCACCTTTGCGATCCTGGTAACACCCAAGTAGTCCTAGTGACTTCAAATTTCACTTCAATGAAATTACTCAGTAAGACGTGAAATGAGCATCCAATGAGGTTGGTCTTCCCTTTCACGCAACTTGTTCCCAAGGACTAGAAACAGCCCGTGCATGGCAAGTGCAGTGTACCACTGCCGAATCGGTTTCTGTAGAACGCGCTGGTGGGACTGATCCCACGCATGCATCCCCATAAAGACTGCATCGTGCTGCACGGAACCCACGTGGATCCCACTTGGGATTGTAGCCACTGTCTCTAATCTGGGTCCTTCCTCATTTCGGACATGTCATATGTCAGCTGGGGTCCCCCGGGTGTCCACCACGAGGAAGGCATTCTCTGTGGCTGCACCACGGCTGTGGAACTCCCTCCCGTTGGAGGTCCGCTTGATTACCGACCTCCCGTCTTTCCGTAGGCAGCGTAAGACCTGGCTGTTCCGCCGTGCCTTTCCCGAGGGAGATGGGGTAGGGGGGATGGGTTTTATATTGTTTTAATTGATTGTTTTGATAGGTTTTTTTATGCTGTGGGCCGCCCAGAGATGCCTGAGGCAGGAGGGTGCGGCATATAAATTTTAGAATAAATAAATAAATAAAATACCCTCTCCAATTCTCAAACCCACTTATTACAGTGGAATCTACTAGCGGGACAAAAAAAACACACCCATGCCCTCCTCCCTGCCCCGGGTGTCCAGATAAGGCAGTTTCTTTCTACTGTATCTTGGTCTCTGAAATTTGTAACGTTAAAGCAAGGGTGGGGAACCTTTTCCATCCCAGGGGCCACTTTGAAAATTAGCTCCAAGGGGTACGTAGACGTTGGGGGTTAGGGAGCTTAAGAAGTGGTGGGTCCAGATCATAGATCCCCGTGTACTTACCTCATCTCTTCTCCCTTCCCGCGCCGGGCTCCGTCTTTCCATGCTTGGGGTGTAGGATTGGGAAAGGGGACAAATCAAAACTAGCACCAGACTGCATTTGGCCCCCGGGCCTGAGGTTCCTCAATCCTGTTCTAAAGCAAGCCTCTAGCACATGTGGTTGCAGAAGAAAGCTCAGAAAATCAAACAATTCTCCTGACTCGCGCTCTTCTGATTGACGCACTCCCTTTGGGTGTTTTTAAACGAGATGCTACCACGTATGGCCGCCCAGGAGCCACTCATCCGGACACCCATCTGGAGGTGGAGTAGGGGAGCGCGTGCTCCACTTCTGGCTACTCACGGAACACTGCCGGGAAATCCAAAGTGCTCCGTGTGGGGCAAGCCAAAAAGGTGCGTATCGCGACCCCAGGCAGCCACAGAGCTTCTGCCCATCTTAACGGGGGTGCCAGCCACGCCAGCAGACCGGACCGCCACTCGTAGATGTGGTGGGCGGGGGACACGGCCTTTGCGAGTTGCAGGAATTGGCCGCGAGTGCTGGGTAGCCCGGTTCCCCAGCGCTCACGCCGGGACGTGTCAATGTCAAAGACCGGCCTGGCGCGCTTTCCCCTCCCCCGTGGTCCGTGGCAGGGGGAGCGCGAGGCAGCTGCCGTGGTAGCCACACCCTCCCCACACGCTCCACCTGATTGGCTGCTCCGCAGCTTTGCCACGCAGCAACCATGGACACCCCCACCCCAAGCCTTGCTGGTTTAAAAACACCCTTTTCGACATAGACCAAACTCTTTTCATTGTTCCCTAATCCCCTCTCTGCATCTCACCCTGCACCATATATATTGAAACCCCTTTCCCTTCCTAGTGCTTTTCATCTCCCCTAAATCCCCTTCTCCTCTTTAAAGATGCAGGACTTTATATGGCGCTTCATTCATACAAGTTTAGGAACATTCCATCCTGTAAGAAAGACAAATGGAGGGCGACTTTAACGTGACATTTACACATAAAAAATTGATTTCGTCCGACACCCCTGTAAATACTTCGCTCGTCCTGCTCTTCCTCGTTGTCTCACTCATTTTTGTTCCCTTGCTTATATTGATTTTTATTTAAAGAAATCTTTAACGTCACATCTCCTCCTCGGCAAGACCCTTCCATTGCTCCCTCAAGTTACCGTCGACTGCTGTCCGCACGGTTCAACTCTCTGCTTATCGAGCAGGGGTGGAGAGTCTCAGGCCTGGGGGCCAAACGTGGCCCGTGCCTCGTTTTTATTTCCAGTTCCTAGGTCTGGCCCCTGGATCCAGACCCTAATCTCATACACGGAAAGCATGAGGGAGCAGAGATGAGGGCATGCACACGCCAGGATAGGGGATGGATCTATGGCACAAATCCATGAGCTGGACCATCCTCGCCTTCATCCCACCCTGAGTGCACTTAAGTTTTCCCACCTCCTCCACTTACAATTTCTATGCAGCTCTCAGAACCTGTACAACTTTTCAAAATGGCTCCTGAAAGGAAAAGGCTCCTCACCCCCCGTTGTGGGGAATAACTCTCCCCATAATCAGCACTTAATTAACTGAAATGACCCACTCAAGTCCCTGCCTTTATTATTACCTCTTTAAACTCTATGCCTGGCCTCCCCACCTTATGTTTCTCTCCAGCTCAAGTCCCGCTGCAAAGGAGCGGAGATAAGTCACCCAGGATTTGCAAATACATTAAGTGAATTACATTCCCAGTTAGACAGTGGCAGATAAAATCCAGCCATCCGTCAGCTCTGCAGGAGGGAAAAAATTACAAGCAGGATTGGGAAACCTCTGTAATGATAAAAAAACACCACCACCAGGGGGAAAATGCTGATTGAATTATGTTCAATATGCAGGATCAGGGAGAAAACGGTCCAGGAATACCAGCATCTGTCATTCAGCGCAAGGGGCTGAGCAGCTCACATTGCCAAGGCGATAGGCTAATGAGGCAAGTTGGATGCCCTTCCGACTTAAGTCCTGATGCTGCCAAAGACTTGCGCTCAAGGAGCATTGTGACGGATTGACTTATATAGCACCAGCAATGTACCTGGTGCTGCACAATCAGAAGTCAGAGCTTACAGTCTAAGAAAGCATGCATTGGAGCTGGGGTTTATACTAGGCAACTAAATCAGAGGTGGGGAACCATTTTTCTCCTGCGGGCCATTTCATAAAGTAGTACAAGTTCCGAGGGCCACGTGGAAGCTGAGGTGGGAGTGCTTAAGGGGTGTGCTCATGGAGAGGAAAGTCCAGATTATCTCTGCTCCCTTCCCCTGAGCTCCGTCTTTCAGTGCTTGGGGATGGACGACACTGTACTTAGGGGGCCAGATCCAGGAACTGGAAAAGGGCCACATAAAACTACCAGCCGCAGAACAGATTTAGCCTCTGGGCCCAAGGTTTCCCATCCCTGAGAGAGGTCCTGTTTTTGTACACTTCCCTTGAGTTATCCAAAGTTGGCCACTGTTGGAGACAGGCAGGATATCAGAGCTGAAACAAAATATCCATAGTGAAAATGATCCACAAGGATTTTGCCTACTTCAAATCAGGGGGTGAAAACGGACATGACGCTAACCACCCTTTAACCACCCCTGGTGGTTATTTATGCATGTTGCAGGGCTGTATTGGTGCCCTACGCAGCCCTACAACATGCATAAATGACCACCAAGGGTGGTTAGCGTCATGTCTGTTTTCACCCAGGTTCGACGAAGCGGATACGAACCACTATTTGGCCTGCTTTGTTTGGATATGCCTTTCAGCGTTTCAGAGAGGCTCTTCTGCTTTTTTCAGTCATTTCGGTTCAGCTATTCCAGACCTGGGGGAGCTCAGGCCTGGGAACTAAATGTGGCCCAGGACTAGTTTTTATGGGGACCCTTTTCCGTTCCTGAAATTCACCCTTGGAGCCAATTCCAAACCCAAAGCCCTGAGAGACTGAGCCCAGGGGGAAGGGAGCAGAGAGGAGGGGCGGGCACACAAGGAGAGGGGGCCGACCCACGGCACAGAGCCAGGACTAGTTTTTATGGGGACCCTTTTCCGTTCCTGAAATTCACCCTTGGAGCCAATTCCAAACCCAAAGCCCTGAGAGACTGAGCCCAGGGGAAGGGAGCAGAGAGGAGGGGCGGGCACACAAGGAGAGGGGGCTGACCCACGGCACAGAGCCAGGATTGCTACCCTCCTCCTGAGCGCACCTCTTAAGCACCCTCATTCCCAACTTCTGTGTGGTCCTCAGAGATTTACTCATTTTGGAAAATGCTCCTCACCCAGGGGATGTTCAGTCAAGTAACTGAATATCCTAAATGAAATTACAATCATAAATAAATAAATAAATATAAAATAAAATTAAAAATGAGTATCTGAATGGAACTATCCGAATATACAACTAAATGTCTCTTGTTCCTGGTATGGATAAATTCAGCTGGCTATCGGAAGAGTCAAATACTAATTAGGAGCAGAAAAAGGTCTCTTTGCTTAAGCTCTTTGCTAGATGTAGGGCCAGCCCTACCACGGCACGGCAACTGCCCTTGGCCCCACTCTTTCTGGGGTCCCCACGGTGGCCCCTTTTTTCACCAGGGCAGTGTGCGTTGGGGGGGGGCTCCGCTCCCTCCCAGTAGGGTCCCCAAACACAACCAACTCTAGGGCCCTGTGGAGGGTGCCCCCAAGGAGATCGGGCCGCCAGGTACCACACGTTTTATCTTCCCCACGGGTCCCACAAATTCTAGGGGCAGCCCTGAGGTAGATGCAGCCACAGCCCTGACTCCATATGGCAGCGTGTTTGTACGTCTAGGAAATCCAGATGGGAGGTAGGATACGGGGCCTGTCCCAAGCAGGGGCACATGGACCCACTCATACCACCCTCCCCAACAGAGTGCGCAACAGTCGACGTAGGTTTCCAGCACTGGAACAACTCCAGTGCAGCTACTCTGTCCTGCTTGCAAGTTCAACGGCCTCAGCTCCAGGAATGTTGCAGGCCGGGTGGCGGGAAGAGTGAATTTGTGAGGGAAGAACCAGGGCTTAATTTGGGGTAGTGTGGCTTGTTAGGACTCAGCCCCGGCAAGTAAATTGGGGGTGGGGGGACTGGACCCCAGGAAATGTTCCCAGTAGGAGTGTGCACCCCAACATGTAAAAAGGCCCAAGAAAAGGCTGATATTGGCTATTTCAGGGTTGGAAACAAAAAAAAAAAACAGAAAAAAAACTTGGCTGGGCATTCATTAATGACTTTCCTGCCCCGCCCCCTGTGCTGGCCATAGTATAGATTCATTCACAAGAACTGCTGTTTTATATTCAGTTGTAGAGAGGCAGGTTAGTCCAGTGGTTGGGTTGCTAGTTAGGGACTAGGATTCATTTCCCTGCTCTGTCAAGCTCTGAGCTGGAAGGTGTGGCTTCTGGGGTAGGGCTGTGTGGCTTCTGGGGCCAGCTTGGGACCCCACAATTCATTTTTTATTTTATTTTTTTACAAATTAACCACTGGGAAGGACTACAGGTTGTGTTTTAATGGTGCAGGGAAAGGGGGCTGGCTCTTTGGCCCCCTATGATCTTCATGCCCAGACCTCAAGAATTCTTAATCTGCCTCTGACAACCTGAAGACAAAGCAGTTCAGATGATAACTTTTATTGGACCGACAAACTGATTCAGAGACGAGACAGAGCAGGAGGTGACAGAGCAACACAGAATTGAACGAGTTCGCAAACAGGGCGACTAGTCCTCAGCTGCCTTTCTGATTAATGATTCACGGATGGAGCCTTCGCGCTACGCAAGGACTGCCCAACGCAACAGCAGCAGCTGTGAGAGCCCAGAGCGGCCGAGAGATGGAGGGGGAGGCTTTCAATGCAACTTGAGCAAAGATTGCAAAGGGTCCCATCCCCCTTACGGCGTCTGCTCCAGATTGTCTGAAATAATGAGCCGGAATGGAGGGGAAGGAAAAAAGGTAGAATAAGGAACCAACTTACTGGGAACTCTGTTAATGGCTCGCAGAGGCCGCAGCACCCTCACTGTCCGAACAGCTGAGAAACTGACGTTCTGCAAGTCCAGAGAGTATTCCAGCATGCTGCAAGAAACGAGACAAACATGGAGGAGCACATCAAAGGTCTGTAGGAAAACGTTAGATTATCAAACATTCCAAATCAAACATTCTCAGCAGCGGGCCCCAAGAGATGCCTCCCACTCTGCTCTCCCCACAGGGAGAGGGTTCTGGAGGAATTAATTAGGGGCGATTTGCATATCAGAATCAAGTCAGCGAGAGAGAACATCAGAAACACACACCATCCAGTCTCTCTCGTTGGTTTTGGTGGCTGTTTCTGTAAGCGTTTCCAGGAGGGAAGCTTCCGGAAGATTATTTTACAATCCAGGAGGGGGAATTTCTACAGAGAGGTTTTTCCTGGAACATAATAACCCAAATGCTGTAACAAATCCATGGCCACTTAGGATTTCACGGCTGCCGCTATGCCACGCAAAGAGTTGGGACAGGATTCGGAAACGGCTCCTGACACCAAATAGCTCCCTGCTTTTTGAGCTGAGAGAGATCAGGATGGGGCAGTGGTGAGGAAACTCTGGCCCAAGGGCCCAAATACAACCTACAACTAGTTTCCCCCTGCCCCCCCCCTTTTCCACAGTTCCTGGATCTAGTCCCTGAATCATGGATCCATGATCTGTAACTTTACTGTAACCAAGCCAAGAACGTGTACCTGAGTTCTTGCATCCTCATGAATGTTGCATCCCTTGTCTCTTCCCTGCCTCCCCTCCCCGTCTCTAGACTGTGAGCTCTCGGGCAGGGACCGTGTCTATCTTATTCTCTGTAAAGCGCCAGGTACATCGCTGGTGCTATATAAAAGCTTAAAATAAATAATAATAATAATAATCTAGGCTCTCCTCTTCCTCCTTAAACATCCTGGCCTCCAACTTCTATGCAGCTGTTGGTGCTTGTACCAATTTTCAAAGTAGCCCTATGGAGAGAAAAGGTTCCTCACCCCTGGGATAGGGGCTAGGACACGGCTGAGCAATTCAATTGCTGAGCATTAACAAACTTGACATTTTGTCTAAAAGATAAGGGAAGAGATTGTTCCTCTACTTTGCCCTGGTCAGGCCTCATCTAGAGTACTGCATACCGTTTGGGGCACCTCACGAAGGATACCGACAGCCAAAGAGCATTCTGAGAGAGGAACAAAGATGATAAAGGAGATGCAAGGAAAGACTTAGTAAGAGAGATTGAAAGAACCAAGACTGAACACAGAATTCCGCTTGTTCTGAATTGAGCATTCCGTCCGCGTCCATTCCAACTCGAAACCGGAATGGACAACATTCTGTCCAATTCTGAACGGATGAAATATTTTTTTAAAAAGCTGCCATGCACATGTGCAAATGGCCGCAAGCCAATTTGCGTATGTGCAAAATCACCCTTGCCCATATTCAAAATGGCAGCGGTGACGCGGCCATTTTAGATATGGGCAGTGGCCATTTTGTGCATGAACAAATGTTGTTGTTTTTTCCCCAGACGGGATTCCGATCAGAATTCTTTCCAATCAGAATTACAATCAAAAGAAACATATCCGTTCTATTATCGTGGAAATGATCTGTGAAAATGAAACAGCTGTTTCAATCCAGGGCCTAGAAAGAACTGAGGATGTTTAAGTGTAAAAAAAAAAGTTGATTAAGTGTGAGGGACATAATTACGGTTTTCATATATGCAAAAGGCTGCTATGGTGCCCACTTGTTCTCTCTCTAGTCAATGGGGATAAGAGGTAATGAGCTTAAACAACTAAAGATTTAGGCTAACCATTTGGAAGAATTTTCCCACCACCAGGACAGTTCAGTTGTGGAACAATTTGCCAAGGGAGGCTGTGAAGACCCCATCACCGACGGCTTTTGAACATAGGTTATGAGAGCCATTTGTCATGGGTGGTGTCCATACTGTGGCTCCTGCTTAACGACAAAGGGCTGGACTAAAGAGCCCTTGGGGTCCCATCCAGCTCTGTAATTTTATGAAACTTTGGGTGCAAATCCTCCATTCATTAAAGTCAATGGTTCAGCTCCCATTGACTTTCATGAGGGAGGATTGCACTGTTTGTGGGGACAAGCAGAGGCAGGTCGAGTCCACTCCTCTGCAGAGAGTCCTGCGTGTAATTAACTTTACTCACTGTGAGTAACTCCATGGAGTTAAATAGAAGTTACAGTAGAACCAAGGACCCATGTTCACCACGTTTCCCCCTTTGACAGCTATGGGGTAAATGCAGTGAACATTGGTTCCTGCTCATATAACTAGGGCTGAAACAAAGTCTTCGGAAAACTTCAGAATTTGGCAGAGATTACGGTATTCGGCTCAGAAAGTCTGAATTCCGAAGTTCTGAGGACCAAGGCCGTTATTTGGAAAACCTTTGAAACCTCTGCGCGTGTGGGGGGCTGGTGGACAGTTGAGCTTCTTCTGGAAATGAAATTTAGTGCCATATTTGGTAGGAGGGGGGTATGGGAGAGCCAATGGGCGCTGTCAGAATTAATTACCTGTTCAATTCTGACTAGACCTGAAACGAGATTTCAAGAAAATGGGAAATCTCTTTGAAATCCTGGTTCCTGATACTACTGATTTGGTCAAATCAAAAACCTCTTGGTACTTGGTAATGAATCATTTATCGATTTACTGTTTTGCCATCCATTTCAAATCCTGTGATGGAATACCAACACAATACCACATTTCGTGCACTCCTTTCCCCTTGTACTTCCTTGTCACTCATTGTCTGGTACGCAGATTCCTTTATTAATCTGCAATCCAGTTGCAGATTGGTCAAAGCAAAGGGAACAACATAGAACAACAATTCTGATTGGTGGCATTGGAATGGAGGTTAAGGGGCACTGGGGGTTGGGGTGTTAAGTGGTGAGCTATTCACACAGTTTGGGCTCAGAAATGTGGAAACAACAAACCCAGAAGTAAAAAAGGTACCCTCAGGAATGCGGTAAGCTGAAAATGAACAGTACACGGTAACGGTAAGCAGAAAGTCAGTAAATCAGGATAGTATTTCATGGTATTGCGAGAACTGAAAAATCACATCGGTATCAGGAAACAGTCGGGAAATCGATCCCGGTTCCATATTTATCGAATTTTCTCACGAGCAGCAATTTAGCTGCTTGTTTCAGACCTAGTACTGACCTAAGCTCCGAGGGTCACATACAGGTTGGGGGCAGGAGGGGATCTGGACGAGAAGGGTCCAGATTACAGAACCGTGCCATGGATCTATCCCCTATCCTTGTGTGCCTGCTTGCCCTCATCTTTGCTCACTTAATCCTGGGCTCCATTTTCCAGTGCTTCAGAGTAGGAACTGGACCCAGGGGGCCAGATCCAGTTACTAGAAAAGGACCACATAAAAACTAACTGTGGATCATATTTGGCTCCTGGGTCTGAGGTTCCCTACCCCCTGGCCTAGCAGGAAAATCTAACACACAGCTGCTCATCGACAGTTAGAAGATTTTGAATCCAAAGACTCTGGTTCAGTCTCATCTTTGTGGAAAGCATATCAAAGGTTTAAAATACATTCAGATTTAATATGGTGTTGGCAGTGGGTTCCTAATGGTGCAGGTAAGGAAATTGGTTTTGGAAATCCATTACATTTCATGCAAGAGTGTCCTTTTATTTAGAAAAATGCAGGAGTAATGACCAATCCCCCCACTCCCCCAACACACACAGAAAAAATACCCTATGGTAGAGCAGAATGGTCCACAAGCAAAAGCCTGCAAAAGGTTTTTACGAGGCCTCAGCTGCTCTTGGATGAAGTTGGTTGGTTTAAGTGGTCTGTTCCTGTCTTGCTAGTCTTTACAAAATGGACAGACCAACTAAATGCGATTCCTAAACACGCATTATTCCCCTTTGTATTAGCCCTTGGGGACAAAAAAATCTTCCTTCTAAGCTTCCATTTCTTGCTCCTGTGATTATTATACCCTGCCACTCACGGGAAGAAACCTAGCAAAAACAACTTCAAAACAAGTGAAAAATAACACCAGGAAGAAACCAAACCAGTCATGGGCACAGAGGTTTAAAATATTAAAGTTGCACAATAAAAGGCACATCAGAGTGAGTCAGTTTGTGCTGACTGCGTGTTTAAGAACAACTTCTGCATATGCATAACAGCTCAAGGGGAAAGATGAAATGAAGCTGAGGTAGGGGAGGGCCAAATGCCCCTTTTTTTCTTTTGATGAAGGAGCTACTAAAGTGACAGCGTGCCGCTGCAGATACCCCTGGCGCTGGGTGCAGCAGATTAAAAGACTCTGGGTTTCTTCAGATGTGAGGGTGCTGAAGGGCCACCACAAACCTACCTCCTCTGGGGTTGGGCTGCCACCGCGGTCAGGATCCAGCCAGGCCCTTGAACCGATGTGACGGGAGCCTGGCCACCGGGGAGGGCGGGGAGGACAGCGGTCCTTCCTCCTTCCCAACAGGTAGCGGCACCCGGTCCCGGGAGAGAACCCCGCTTTACTCCCGGTTGGGCAGCCAGATCCCAGCCATGGTGACGGCTAGCATAGGGTGCGACTCGGGGATTTCCCTGCGTCACAGCCCAGGCTAGACGTCACCATGGCCAGGATATATCCCAAGCCAACATCTGGTGCCCGGGATGCGGCCGCTTTCTAAGCGAAGCACCCTCTGTGCTGGTGTCCGGGTTTGTCATCAGTGAATCTAGAACTCAGGTCCCAAGGAGAGCCTGTTCCTCTTAGCTACCAGGGCAGGTTTCACAGGGGTGTAGCTACCATAGAGCAAGGGGGCTCAACTGAGCCCAGGCCCTGGACTCTAGGGGCACCTTTAGAAAGTGGCTTGAATATTGCTAGGACATTTTCAGAGTGGGCAGGGGAGGGAGCAGGGTCAACACTCTGCCCTCACTCACTCTGAAATTTTCTAGCAGCACTCAGGCTGCTTGCAAAGGACCCTGCCAAGAAGGAAGTTTTCAGCGTAGGTGAGGGTGGAGTGCTAGCCATGCCCCCGCCCACTCAGAAAACTTCCTTCTCTGCTGCACTTGAGGGATGGAGGGGTCTCTCTGACAGCTGCACCACCTTTGCAGGGGGAGGCAGAGGCTGGCTGGAGTCCCCTTGGGAGGGCTGTTGCTTAGGGAGATTCTGCCCCGTTGCTTCTAGGGGGGGCCCATAATTGGAACATGAGCCCAGGTCCGCCACAAACTTGCTATGCCACTGCAGGGTATGTACAAAAGCCTGAGAAAAACTTACGTCCTGCAGTTCCGCAGGGACTTCTTATTTCTTTCTCCTGATTGGCTGCAGGGCTCTGCTTCAGGATTTGCTGGAAGGTCCTACAAATACTTCCTAGGTCACAGGTTAGCCTTTAGTTCTAAGCTTCCAGACAGAGACGCAGGCTGCTAGCTGTAAGACCGACCCACCCCTACTTTCCTGGTTACAAACCGTTGCCATGGACAGCGGGTCCATGTAGCAGCAGCACCTTTTGCAATTGGCAAGGACTGCTATCCTGCTAAATAAAACCTTGCCATGCTCATTCATGCCACTGCTACCCCGATGCACTGGCACTGGCACAAAATCAGCTTTATTTTAAAGGTAGAATTAAGGTACCCCAGACCTCATTTGTACCCTTCTAGAGGATTGGGCATCTCACAACTTGAAATTCAGAGATCCAGGAAATGAAGAATTAAAGTATCGACACCCTGCCCACATCACCTTAACTCTGGCCTTTTTCAGTAAATACTAGTCAGCAGAGCAACCACATTACTCAGTTGCTCACCACTCCAACAGAACTGATGCTACTTTCACCCACCTTCCATTCTGCACAACCCCTTCCGAAGCTGTTAAAGCAATTGACACTAACCCCAACATTGCTCTGTGAGACCAGTCCTCTTCAAGTGGAGAGAACCAAGTTTAGTCTATTACAGGAAGTTGTAGAAACTTCTCAGACAATTGTCTATGCCATTGTTTATGTACTGCAGCTGGGCTTAAAGAGAGACAGTTTGACAATATGACTGTGGAACTTATGTAGCGTGCAGCTTGGACAACAAAAATGTTACGTTTTGGGGTTTGTTTTTTTAAATGATATTTTGCCTAATTTCTCTACGGGCTGAATCTCAGCATCTGTTCACCAAATGACTTGAAGTAGGGCTGAAATGAGAAACAATTTGGTTCTTGCGAAAATCTTGCAAGAATTGAGAACCCCTGGCAAGATCTTGAGAAGATCTCACTAAACGGTGTGAGAATCTCACAAGATTCTTGCTTTAAAAGTTAAAAAAAATTTTTTTTGCATGCACAAAATGTGACGTGGATTATTTTGCAGAGGAAATCACCCCAATTCACCACGACTCTGATGCCGCACTTACTGCAATGGGTGAACCAGAGGTTGTGGAAGCCCCGACGGGTCCAGTTTCGTGGGATCAATACCAGTCAGTGTCGTCTGCCCAGACGGAGGATGTTCTTGGGACTGTTAGGGCCCCTTTTTGTGAACTTGACCCATGCCTGTCCTGGCTGGCTAAGGCCATCCGGGAGACAGTGGGGCCACTGCTGGCGGGGGTGATCAATGACTTCCTTCAGGAGGGCAGTGCTGAGCTGCCTCAAAGAGGCGGTGGTGCAGCCTCTGCTCAAAAAACCATCACTTGACATTGATTCCCTTGCCAACTACTGGTCGGTTACAAACCTTCCCTTTTTAGGGAAGGTTATTGAGTGGGGAGTGGCTCAGCAGTTGCAGGGGCATCTGGAGCGCACCGGTTATCTGGACCCAGCGCAATCTGGCTTTTGTCTGGGCTATGGCACGGAGACTGCACTTGTGGTCTTGGTCGACAACCTTCACCGTGAATTGGATCAGGGCTGTTTACTCTGCTAATTCTGTTAGACCTGTCGGCGGCTTTTGATACCGTTGACCATGAGATGTTGGTGACTCGCCTGTGGGACCGAGCTGGGGTGGCCAGGATCATTCTTGGATGGTTCTGCTCCTTCCTGGCTGGAAGAACTCAGCACGTGGTGCTCGGGAACTGGTTTTTGTCCCCTCGAAATCTCATGTGTGGAGTCCCACAAGGCTCCATTCTGTCCCCTCTCCTGTTGAGGTCGTGAGACACTATTGAGTGCGTTGTCATCAGTATGCTGATGACACTCAGCTATACCGCCTTTTTCCTCCAACTCAGGCCCGGTAGTCTCGGTGCTTACCCAACATCTGGCGACTGTGTGGGACTGGATGAGGGTGAGCCAACTGAAGTTGAATCCCGACAAGATGGAGGTGATGGTAGTAGGTAAGGCAGTGGATGTGGTGACTCATCATTGATGGGATTCGCCCTCCCCTGGCTTTCCAGGTTCACAGTCTGGGCATGCTCCTCAATCTGCAGCTCTGCCTGGACCTCCCAGTGGGGGGCTGTGGCGAGGAATGCGTTCCGCCAATTACATCTGGTGCGACGGCTTCGGATGAATGTTTCAGATAGTGACCTGGCTACTATCATCCATGCTTTCATTACCTCGAGACTGGACTATTGCAACTTGCTCCATGTGGGGCTACCCATGGTGACAGTGCGGAGACCGCAGCTAGTGCAGAATGCGGCAGCCCTTCTCCTTGTGGGGTCCGGCAGCCGTGAGCACACTACACCAGTGCTCTGGGCTCTACGCTGGCTGCCGATAGTCTTCCAGACCCGATTCAAGGTGCTTGTTTTGACCTATAAAGACCTATACAGCCTTGGCCCAACTTACCTATAGGATCGCCTCACTCCCCGTGCCCTGGAGCAGCCTCTGCGGTCCGCTGGGAGTGCCCTTCTTGAGGTCCCACGTGTGACCCAGAGGGCCACTATGGAGACAGGGTTCTCGATGGCCACATCTAGGCTGTGGAACTACCTCCCAGCTGAGGCCCGGTTGGCCTCATCTCCCTTCCTTCTGCCATATGTGTAAGACCTGGCTGTTCCGCCTGGTTTTTAGTGAGAGAGATGGGGTGTAGGGTGGGAGCGGTGGGTTAGGGTTGGGAGGGGATTGGTTCTGTTTTCCTTCTCTTTTATTGTGTATGGATTTTATGTGTTTTTATGATGTGAGCCACCCCGGGCTGCCTTGAGCCGGAGGGGCAGAATAGAAAACTGTTTAAATAAAATAAAATAAAACAGCCACCACTCCTTTTGCGCATGTGAAGCTCTTTTTCAAAATGCTGACAGCAGCATCATCGCCATTTTGGAAAAGGGCAGCCGTTCTACATAGACCAGCCACCTGTGGCGTAACGGAGCCCACTGGTGTTCGCCCCAGCCTCCCGGCACCCCGTTACCCACTTATTACTGGCCTCTTAACTGCTGCCACCACCTCAGTGCTTATTAATCATACAGGTTCCTGCCTCATCCCACTGAGGAGAATGAGACCCTTTGTACTTATAACAGCCCAGCTTGCAGCTGGAGTAAAAACAGTTCCCAAGTTCTGCCGCGTCGAGCGTACAGAGGCGTATTAGCTAACACACACAGACACACAGATCCTTTCGATCAAAAGAAAGAAAACTTTACTGATAACATAAACTCATCATCACAGGCTACAACCGTGTGAGGTAATTTGAATCCTTGAGCAAAGTAAATGATCAGAACTGTTTAGGCATGATAGCCCTTTTAGAAGTGTTTAGCCTAAACTGGTCCCTCAGATCTAACATTCATTTACTCACTGCTTGAAGTGCACCTTTGCTTTGCAGCAGAGGGGTCCAGTCTTTAAGTTTCAGTTGAGTCCATATAGGCCTGGAGCCATTCCCTCAGCTCCTCAGCCCCAAGTCAGTGTCCAAAGCAAACAGACGACAAAATGGAGAGAGACCTTGAGAGGTGTGGCCCTTCCTTTTAAAAGCCCCCTACCCCCTCAATGGTCCTTGGTCCTTGGTAAGTCAGGTGGCTGTACCTTTCCCTGGGATTACGAAATCCTGCCCAACAGTACCTGGAAGCCAAGGTGTCAGTGAAGGTCAGCTGGAAGGTCAGGGAAGCTGCTACTGGTGGCAGGTTCTGCCACACCACCCTTTCCCAAAATGGCGGCAATGCTGCCGGCACCATTTTGGAAAAGGGCTTTGCATGCGTAGAGCAGCCTAGCGGTCATTTTGCACATGTGCAGTTCTTTTTCTTGCTTTTTCCCCCCAGGGTGGACTTGGTGACTGCAGAAAAGAGGAGCGAGAGAAAGACTTGACGTGGATGCAGCACACATGTAGCTCCAGTAAATAAATTGAGGGGGGGAAATCTCAAATTGAAAAAGGGTTGAGTACCGGGGCGTTTCTCATTTCTCGGTTCTTGCAGATATAGAACCAAGAAGCTTGATTCTCGACAAAACTGAGCAAAAGACGAGACTGAATTTCAGCCCTGCTTGGAATAGCTTTCCCCAGCATAAATCAGAAAAACTTTCAATCAAGAGCTCCCAGCCTGTGGATTTGACAGTCGTTTTAAATGTTGCACTTTATAATGAATTGTGGTTGTACCTCAACAAATCCACCAACAGTAACTGGCGACTGTACATTGGTAAAACGTAAATCATATTTTACAGATGCAGATAGTGACTTGCCCAAGGCCACCCAGCAAAGGTAGAATTTGAACTGAGAACTTCCATTCCGAGGTCTAGCATGCTACCCCACTGGTGGACACAGTCTCTCAAGCATGCAAACATACAGAGAGAGCTGTATTTCGTTCCTCCTAAGAGACAGCGTGTGGGCCTTCCAGCAGTGGGCAAGTTGGTTTGCCTCATTTACAAAGTGTGCCAACTAGTGGGCAGTTTGAAGCAATGAGGGACAGAGCAAAGATTATGTAGACACTGTCAGAGCTCTGGGAAAATGGAACGGATTTTGCTCTTGGAAGACTTTGCCGTCTGCCATTATGGCTTAGACAAGGCCCTTGATGCTTTGCAGCCTCACTGCAAGGATTCCTGTCTCGAAACAGCAGCACCAAGGGGCTGATACTAGGGTCTGGCTCAGAGACAAACCCCTGGGTTTTCATGTTCATGTTAATATGTCTAGAAGCGCAAATGGAAAGCAAGGTCAGGTCTGTAGCATGGCTCTGCGGCCAGAGAATCTGTCCAGGAGGGTAGAGCAAAGCAAGGCGAGGCAATTTGAGCTGCGAGATGGTCACGTTTCTTGCTTTGATGCTCTGGACTGAATGCTGACCCTGGCCCAGGAAGCATATATAGGGCCTCCGGCCAATCAGGAACAGAGCTGTGCTAGCCAATCAGGACCTTGGGGCAGGAAGCACCTAAGATACGGAGAACAACTGAACAACTTCAGTTGTTCCCAAGTTCCTGGGTAGCTCTGAAGGCCTGGGTTCTAGATCTATAGGGGCCAAGTCCTCCAGATGCTCATTTGAATCTTGGGATTATTTTAAAATATATATATATTCATCAAAGTGCATGAAAATAATACCAGCAGCACGACAAAGGATTTTGGGGTCTGCTGGAACCAATTCTATAAGCAGCTCTGGGTGCCAGGCCAGGGCACCTGACGAACAAGCCTTTGAAGCAACTTCAGTTTGCGCAGAAGCTGAAAACTTTTCGATTCTGCTCTCAGGTGAGCTTGAGACAGAACTCAGCTGCAAAGGGATTTCTTTTAAACAGCAGGTTTCTCTCATCTGAGAGTGACTTCAAAGGCTTCAAACTTCCAGGGACAAAGCTGGTGTTGAAAGAGAGAGCGAGAGGAGGAGAGATGCTTTCAAAAAGGTATCAGAGGCTTTGGGATTCTTTGGCCTCCTGTGCTTTTTGGGCCTATTAATGGGATTCAAATTAGAGGCTGACAACTCTCAGACCTCCATTTCCAGCATCTAGAAGGTTGTGATCAGTAGGCGAACTTTGCTTACACCGGACTTCCCAATCCAACCTCAGCTGTGTCTGCCTGAAAGCCAGAGTTCCTTTGAGATCTGACCTGTCCCGAACTTAGCAATGTACCCACAGAGGGCTGCGACAACAAGTGCCATCGGTAAGGGCATCACTCCCATTACCATCAGGTACAGAAGGGTCCAGGAAGCAAGCACAGAAGTGTAGCTAGGTTGGAATGAGCCCTTTTAAAGGCACTTAGCAAGTCTTTAGTGGGTGCCAATCACCCATTGGTCAATGCATGAATTCCACATGGACGTGGGCCTTCCTGGCCCTTTGGTCGCAGTGCAGCCTACCCCTATTATAGCTATGCCCTTTGAGCAGGAAGGACAGGGCCCAGACAGGAAGGAAGGAAGCAGGGAAGAATAAGACTGCAGGCAAGGCACAGAGTCAGAAACAAGAACCGAGGCAAGGAATCCGGAGCAAGGAATCGGCAGCATCAAGGAGGGAACGGGAAGAAAGATGTTCCGACTTCTGCCCAGCTTCCTGCTGCTACCAGCCAGCGTTCTAGGTTTCCTGGCAGCCAACCAGAAAAGCTGGGAGGCGTGTGAAAGGCTGGGGTGTGGCCTGGCTAGTGTCCTTGGCGGGGAGCAGCTGGACTTACGGCAAGGTGAAGCAGTGGGACTGCAGGTCCAGGCCAGGGGAAAGAGTTCAAGGCCCAAGTCCTGACACACCCACTGTCATAGATAGGGGAAAGCAAGGGAGCAGAGCCGTGCAGAACTGCCTATTGCTTCACCAGAGCTGTTCCCTGGCAGAAAGTAGCCAGCAGCAGTACAGAGGGCAAGAGAGCACACAAGTGCTGCAAAATTTCAGAAAGGAAAGAAAAACAGCCCAGCTGTTAGTGCCCATCACCTAATTATTATTATTATTTATATCGCACCAGCAGTGTACGTGGCACTGCACAATCAATCATTACAGACCGGTCCCTACCCCCAAGGAGCTTACAATCAAAGAGAGACAAGGAAAGGGGAGAGAAGGGAGAGGTGAACATCAGGAAAGACAAGGATACATTTATGAGGTTGAGAAGTTGCAGGGGCACGTGCTTCACTTAGTCACAGGGGGGGGAAAGAGAACGCTATTTCACTCATGACGGGCCAGGGAAAGCCGGACGGAAGAGGTGGGTTTTCAGGAGGGATCTGAAAGTTGGGAGGGAGAGAGCAGAGCAAACGTATCCAGGGAGGGAGTTCCAGACATGGGGGGCAGCAAGAGAGAAGGGGCGAAAACATTTAGAGGAGCAGGGGAGTCGCAAGCAGGCAAGGGTGGGGGCAGAGTAGGAGCAAAGCTCCCAGGCAGGAGCATCGCGGGATACAAAAGCAGAGAGATACGGGGGAGCAAGGCCATGAAGAGCCTTGAAGGTGAAGACCAGGAGCTTGTGCCGAATGCGCTCCCATAGAGGGAGCCAGTGTAGGGCGGAGAGGAGGGGCTGAACGTGGTCAAAGCGACGGGCAAGGTGGATGATTTTGGCAGCCGAGTGTTGGACTGAGATGAAGGGGGTGAGATCAGAGCAGGGGGAACCAATAAGGAGGAAGTTGCAGTAGTCAAGGCGAGAGATGACTAAAGCTAATGAAAACCTTGAATCAGAAGTGGCTGCAAAAGCACACGCTGCCGCCTAAATTCTGTTTAAGCTCATGGTGGGGGCCCAGGGAAGGCAGTTTACAACCAACAGTTTACTCAGCAACTGGACCCGCTTGAAAATGTTTGCTCCTCCTGAAGGGACCTAGGGATGGGCTCTCCAAAATGGGTAAGCACACAAAAGCTTGTCCTCCACTTGTACACAAAACTGGTGCCGGCTGCACGTTGGGTAAGTGTGTGTGCAGAAGGCCAGAACGGGCTATTTACACGCTCAATTACCGCCACGCAGACTCATCAGGGATGCACTTGCACTTCTAATGGCTTATCAAATCTGCTCCTTTTTATTATTTGCATTTTGAACAGCATTAGAAGGCTTCCGCTTAAATCAGAGTCTCAGTTGTGTGCTGCCAA
Source organism: Sphenodon punctatus (assembly GCA_003113815.1). Lineage (NCBI taxonomy): Eukaryota > Metazoa > Chordata > Lepidosauria > Sphenodontia > Sphenodontidae > Sphenodon > Sphenodon punctatus. The sequence goes on along the minus strand of QEPC01011341.1, from coordinate 13,068,538 downwards.
GTCTTGTATGTGCCCCTGGAAGACACAGTCTCTGCCCCAAAGAGATTGGAATCAAAACACAAGTCTTGGCTAATTCAGCTTTTGAGGAAAGGGGAATTTCTAACCGGCTGATCCCCCACAAAAAATAAAACCAGTAAGTCTTTGCAGAATGTATTCCTTTAAAGTCTGCAAATCACAAAAAATCTTCAGATCTCTCCCCAGTGCTTTATTTGCAACAGGGGAACCTGCTCCCTCCCAGGGGTCTCCTAGTACAAGCTCCAAGGGTCACATGGAAATTGGGGGTAGGAATGCTTAAAAGGTGCACTCAGCAAAGAGAGGGTCCAGATCATGGGTCTGTCCCCTATTCTTGTGTGCGTGTCCTCATCTCCAATCCCTTACCCTGAGCTCAGTGCTCGGAGGCAGGAACTGGATCCAAGGGCCAAATCCAGGTCAGGAACTGGGAAGGGGCCACACAAAAACTAGCCATGGGCTACATTTGGCTCCCAGACCTGAGCCCCCCCCCCAGCATCTGATTTACAAGGAGCAGCATCACCGCATCCCCACAAGTCCACTTGCTCCTTTCTCAAGCAGAGTCTGGGCACAAGACCTCTCCTGCCCCCGAGCCTTGGGCCTTTTTCACCGGAGCCAGCCTCACAGGGAACCCTGGTCTGGGCCTTCTCTGACCAACTCGAGAGAGAGAGACCGGGTCAAAACAGACGCGGCGTTGGGCTGCTGTAGCCCGCTTTGACCCACTTTGCACCGGACCTCAACATTTGTGCAGGCGCCAAGAGATGTTGGGCCGAGATTGCCCCAGGCCGTGTGGGCGGCTGGCCCGGGCTCTCACCTCCAGACTATGTCCAGGTTACAGTCTGGGCTAAGGTCCGCCTGATCAGGCCAAAGCAGACCGCGGTGGGCTATTCCATCTGCTGCAGCTTGGATTGGATCTGCCATGGTCAGTCACCATAACTGGTGGTCATTGGTCACCATGGCTGCCCGTCATGGTGGGGGGGTGGGGCTGGCCGGTCACATGTTTGTGCATCTCCCCCACCCTCGGGCACGTTTCTTGTGCAGTCCAACCCTGTCTGGACCGTGTCCGCCATGGCTTTCTGACCAAGCTCGGGTCAGGCCGGTGCCTCACAGTCGTCCTTTCTGTTTCCACCCACCATCTCATCTCTTCAGCCCAATATCTTGAGCCTCCCTGGTGCTCTCCCTCCTCTGAGACCAAGCAAGGCTTTTATGGCCCTTTCCCAAGCTCCATGATAGGCTAATTTTATCCCAGGTGCTTCTGGGATTGCACCTTCATAAACAGATTATTATTATTACTTATTTCTATAGCACCATCAGTGTTCAGAGTGCTTTGTAAACCTTACCTAGTTCATCCTCACAACAACCCTGTGAGGTGGACCATTATTAATTTTGTTTTTACAGGTGGGGGACCAAGGCTGAGAGAAAGCAACTGACCCAAGGCCAACAAATGAGTTCATCATGGCTAAGATGGGACTGGAATCCTGGTCTCCCAAAGATCAAGTGCAGATTGAACCGTAGCTACTTTGCTACAATTTATTACGAAATATAGGAAAATTCTTGGTGACTAATCCAATGCCGAACAGTCCAGAGAGTTAATCTGCTCAGCTTTAGCTGCAGAGCTTGAGTCCCAGAGGGTTACATTAAAGAGAATCGCTCGCTTCCTTGACGTCAGTGGAGTGGAGTATTCCGGGTAACACCAGCAGAGCAACTGCCTGTGTCTCAATCAGTTTGTGTGCCCCTGATTGGTTTTTAAGGGAGGACAAGGTTGGAGGTAAAAAAATCACATAATTTGAAGAGATGGTAACAAAGAAGTTCAGATGATCTCTTTTATTGGACTTAATTTTGTTGGTGGAAAGATGCAAGGCCCACAGGGCCCTTCCTCAGGCATGTAAGAAGTCAGAACTATCATCTGAATTACTTTGTCTCCATCTCTTACATTTTGGACCAACAAAGCAACCACGCTCTCTCTCAGGGATAGAAGAGACTTCAAAAGAACGTCCAGTCCAACCCCTTCCAATCAGAGATCAGCCGCATCTCATACACAGGAGACACCCTATCTGGGAGGAGCTACAGAGCAAGGTTTGCTGGGGATGGCAGGCTGCCAGGCACAATCCTCCCTCTGGCTTCCCTAGTGCCCTACTCAGGAGAATTAGCTAGTTCTGCCACATAAACACAAACCCCAAGGTGTTCCTTTGGGTTGGGGGGACATTGCCCTTCACTGAAAGCTGGTGGAATCGGATTTCAAGCCTGCCCTCCTTTCTCCCCTACAGGCCGTCCCAGTCCTCCTGCCTCTCTCAGCCTTGCTGAGTCCTCTGAGCAGCCCAGCCCAGCCCAGCCCAGCCAGCTCACACCTGAGTTGAGTGTTCCAACTCCGGGCAGCGCTGGATGCGCTGGCTACTCCAGAGTGGCGATGGGCTTCAGTCAGCCCTCAGCTGCAGGCTTTACTCCAGCCTACAACCAGACTGTTTTCCCTTCCCATCCTCTCCTTGCCAGTGCAAGCTCTCCATCCAGCCTCCATCCTACACTCTCCACCCTACTCTCTGCACTTCTCCACTAGGGATGGGATTCCAGGGGGGATTTTGGTTTCAGATTTTTCGGTTCTTTATGAATTTTATCTCTCTTTTCGGTTTTTATTTTTTCCGTTTCGGATCTTTTTCTACCATTGAAGTCAATGGGAACAAGCCGCAATGGAAAAAAAACAAAACTCTGAAACCTGCGCAAAGCAAAAAACCAAAACAAAATCAATGTAAAAGAACTGAAACGCCTGAACCAACAAAAACCCTGAAATTTCAGATGAATCCAAAATGACCATTTGGGGGCAATCTATTCCATCAGGTGCCTCATTAACTCTCCTGGTCAGGGGTCCTTAAAGGGCCCAACACCAACACAGCTCTGCAAGAGCCCTCCCAGGGTGCTGGTCCTGTGAATCCCTGTGACCCTGTTGCAATGGGGTTGCCAAGTAAAGAGTAAAAAAACACAGTGTTAAGAAGCCATGAACCCAGGCAGAGTCTGCAAAGAGATGGCCAGTCAGAACGCACCTTCATCCTGCAGCCCCAATTCATCATTTCAAAGTCTTGGAAAAACACTAAGGTGTAAACTATTTGGTATATTCTTGGACTCTGAGAATCTTGTGCTGAAAGATGATCTGAATGGACGGCACCACGGTGGATGAGATGGGGGTCACATCCGCGAGTCTTGCAGACTGCACCAGGTCAGGTGCTAAGTGCTAACCTATCAGAGGGTCGCACCCACTGCCCTCAGAGGTAAGCTTTTTGTAAGGGTACAGAGCGAGGGGCACCCAGGATGTGGGTTGGTGCTGGGGCTAGAGTTCAGGATCAGAGCAGAGGGCCAGGATCAGGACCAGAGGACAGTGTCAGGGAGCAAGGCTTGGAAACAAGAGTCCAGACGTGAATTGACGTTCCACCAGGGATGGAAAATTTTTCACTACCAAATTTTTCTGCAGAAAATTTTCCAAGGCTATAGGAAATTTTACACAGAAAAATTATCCAATAAAAAATAATAATAAAGTTTTATGCAAATTAATGTTAATGTAAATAAGAAAATTTGCATGGGAAAATTTTCAAATTCAAACATTTTCCAGAAAACCCACATGGCTGAGTTCCACCCAGCTTTCTGTTGCTACCAGCCAATCAGGAAGCTGGGAGGCATGGCAAGGGTTAGGCTAAAGGAGGGTCCCAAAAGGGCCAGGTCGTGGCTCTGCTGTTCAGTACCTCCGACCACCCCTCCAGAGCGGCTGGTTCAAGGGCCAGAGCCTGACATTTGCATCCAAGGCCATACAAAACTAAAGCAATGATTCAGGTTTTAGTAACAGTTCAATGTCATTCACACAACGCTCCTAAACCGAGTTAGTACCGCCACCATCTGCCCCCCAATGGCCACATCAAGCACGCGCACAGAATGACCCCTATTCCTTCGTGTCTCACATGCGCAGCATTCCGAAGCGAGTTCCATAAGAGTTCTCAGCAGGAGGAGAGACACTCTGCTGCAGCCTAGGAACGGTTTGCATAGTACCATGTTCACCTACCAAACACAGAAAGGGTTCTTCACATTACAAGGTACTTCACTTGATAAAACAAAGGGGAGTCTCTGCTCCTGATGATTCTGGAGTATGCACTTTCCCTCCTGCTCCTGAATCCCATTGCTTGAAGTGTGAACTATACCGACATGCAAGCAAGTGAACGACTTCAAAAACCAATTTAATTAAACGTTCGTGCAAACGTGGCCCAACCGGGATGGTGAAAAGTCTGTCTCGCAACTCTCTTTAGCCTTCAAGTGCTCTTTGGGCAGCCTCCCCTTTAAAGATAACGGACCCTAATTAGGAGGTTCATCAAAACTTCCTTTTCTTCTCCACGTAACTCTGTTACAGCTGGGGCTGAGATCTGATAATGTGGCACTATTCTCCTCCCCAATGAGCTTCGCTGTAATTACAGAGATGTGTGGCAGACATTACACTCCCTACAATTAGCACTAATTGCATTACATTGTCACAAAGAAATCATTTATTTCTCCATGAGCTCGTAAGATTGGTCTGAGCGGTCTAATACAGCCAGCGAGTGCTCTTGATTGTGGCACAGAGCTGGCCAACGTCGCATGGAATCCTGAGAGAGTGGATCGGAATCCGCAGAACCTGCACTAAGGCCACTTGCACACTTAACCAAGGAAACGTCCATGAATGCAATCACGGATTGATTCCGACGGGAATTAGCGCACGTGGCTACTTTTATCCCACGAGAACACTCGCGCGTGATAGGGTCCCCAATGAAGCTTTTACGACGGGGGTTCTTGCGGGTTAAAAGTGGAATAGTGCATTCCCACCTGCTCTAATGAGAACAGAGCCGCAATTGCATTTATGGACGTTTCCCTGCCTTCACGGTAACATGCGCAAGTGACCTGACAGCCTCAACGAGCTAACATAGCCTTGTGGATAAGGTGCTGAACTTAAACCTCACAAACTAGGCTTCAAAACCTGTCTTAGCCTTGAACTTGGTGGGTTTCTTTGGGCAAGTCACTATCTCTCGGACTCAGTAAAATGGGATTAATAATGCTCTACCACACCCAACACACACAAATTATGTCCTGCATTTTGACTGTCCCTCTCCCTTATTTCAGAATCCAGAGACTGAGAGGTACGCTCACAGAGCTGTTGCGAGGGTGAACTAGATGAGGATTGTAAAGCACTTTGAACAATGAAAGCTCTACAGAAATGGTTTTATATCTAAATAGTTAATAATTTTTGCAGATAAGTGTGAAGAGGCAGCTTGGGACAAGTAAATAGGGAGTTGTAATTTACCCTCTCAAATAATACTAGAACTAGGGGATAGCTGTGTGCATTTAATTTTTGTTAATGTAGTAACGAAAACTAAAGAGGGGCCTTTTATTTTTGTTACTGAACAAAAAAAATAAAAGAACATAACAACAAAATAACAAAAGAATCTTCAGCTGTAACTTTTTGTTTTTTATCCGATTTGGATGAACCTTGGCAGGAGTGTTCCCCCAATGGAGGGCATTATGAGTGCCAAATTTTGGAAGGATTGGATAAAGGGAACTGATTGTATAAGCAGCTGAAATTTGTTATTTTACAAAATTCTGCAGACAAATTCCTGGCTGGAACATCTTTGGGTGTTTTCACACAAGACACTCTCCACCCACAACCCACCCACTATACATTACAGGGCACACATAGGGCAACACTGCAGCCCTGCAATATGTATAGTGGGTAGGTGGTGGGTGGGTAGTGGGTGAAGAGTGTCTTGTGTGAAAACAGCCTATGTCTCCCATCCGATTTGGATGAAACTTTGCACAATTATACCCCTCCCCAAGGTTACTATCTCTGCCAAATTTCAGAAGGATTCGATAAAGGGCCCTGATATTATAAGCAATTTACTTGTAAATGCATTTCTGGCTATAACCATTTTTTTTAATCCATCCATTTTACATGAACTTTGGCAGGATTGTATCTCAGACCTTCAGGATCATCTCTGCCAGATTGTAGAAAGATTTGATAAAGGGTCCAAATTTGATAAGCAATTGAACTTTCCCTCTTGCAGACTCTCTTGATTCAGGTAAATAGAACATGCAGTTCCATTCAGTGTTAGGACTGGGGGAGGGAAGGGGGAGATATGGACCCCAACACCGACCACTACACTCCGGAGCCCCACTCGACACTGGTGGCTAATTAACCCCTCAGGATCTTGGTTGGCCTTAGTTCTCCCTACTGGGAAAAGGGCCAGATCATCATAGGGGGGAGAGGACAGCAAGGCCCTGAGTGGAGCCTGTTCACGTGTGCAGCCTATCCCACCGCCCGTGCCCCCAACAATCTTACTACGCCAGGGAAGAAAACCCGGTGCCCAGGATAAGTGAGGAAGGGAGGGATTCAGACCCAGGGTTGAGGAGGAGGAACCCCAATGCACGCTCACCTCAGGACGGGAGGGGGAAGGGTCCAGGGGAGGGAGGAACACAGCACACCCGCACCGCACACCCACCCAAGGTTACCTTTACCTCCAAACAGTCCACACGGCCCACACACACACACACACACACACACACACACACCTTTCACGCACCCACAGAATCGTTCTCCCAATCACGTCTCCAAACGCTTCTCTCTGCTCCAAATCTCTGTCTGTGCAAGGGGGCCAGTCTCATAGCATTGCTGATCTCCGGCAACACTGTGTTCCTTAGCCCTTCCTTAAATACCCGTAGCCGTGCAGAGCGGTGCAGCGTGCCTGAGAGGCCTGCCTCTCCCTCCCCAGCAGTCTCCGTTTGCGGCACCTCTCTGGTGACTAGAGCCAGGGTTTCTACCAGCTTTGCAGCCCTTACGTCGCCTGGGGCGGCAATAACGGCGGCAGCGGGATCTGACATTCAGACAGGCATGGCAGGAGGGAGAGGGATGTAGAAAGGAGGGGGAGCAGCCCAACAGACTGACAGACACATTCATTGGCTAATTACTGCATACTTCCAAGTTCCACCTTTACAGGACCAATCGGTGGTGGCTTCAAGGCTGGCATAGAGGGTAGATAGACGCTACTGTTCTTTGGGCCTGCTCTTTGTCTGGTTAGTTCTGGCTTTGGTCAGAACGTTTTCTCAGACTTTGCTGGCAGGCTTTGTGTGTGTGTGCGTGCGTGCGTGCGCTAGAGCTCACTGCAAGAGTTCAGCTAGCTACATACATTCAATCCCCACACACCTCCAGTGCTGCCCAATATCTTTCTGTCCTCTCCTGGGGCATTCTCTGCAAGTTGACGGACACCCCCATGTACCTGGGGTGCACGCCCAGACTGAATCTGTGCCAAACAGCAGAGATGACAGATATATCCTCTGACCAATTGGCTTGACATTTCAAAGACACCCTGGCTGGGATAGAGATGTGATTGCCTCTCCTACTGCATGCTTCCAGCTTTCCAGAACCAATCCGGGGTGGAGGCAGGCATAGAAGGGAAATAACTGGGACTTCAGGCAGCAAGGCAGAGGGCAGGGGGATAGCATCCCAGCAATCAGGAGATATGGTTCACACATCCAGGCTGGCCAATTGTCATCACAATCACATCCTGCAGCACTGTGACAAAGGAGGACATAAGAGAATTCCTTATTGGCTCTTTCTTAAGTAGATGCTTCCAACTTTCCAGTAACAAGTAAGGGAGAGGGTTTGTGGTGGTCACAGCACAGAATGATATATTGGTGACATTTCTGCTGGCCAACTGGCATCACAAACACATCTTGTACCACAGTGACAAACATTAGAGAATCCCTGGCATAGGCTTATACTCTCCAGATACTGTGCAGGCATATACCTTTGGGACCCTTTATCAGATCTTTTTGATATTTGGCAGAGATGATCCGAAAGGTCTGATATGCAATCCTACCACATGTCATGTACGCTGGCTGGAATACAAAGATATTACAGCCATAAATACTTTTACAAGTAAATAGTTTATAATATCTGGACCCTTTGTCCAATCCTTCTGTACATTGGCAGAGATAGTGCCCTTTGAGAGTGGTATAACCATGTCACGTTACAGCCAGGAATGTGTATGCAGAATTTTGTAAAACCACAAATTCCAACTTCTTATAAAATCATATTCCTTTTCCCAGTCTTTCTGAAAGTTTACACACATAATGCCCTCTGTTGGGGGTACTAGCCTGTCACGATTAATCCAAATCGGATGAAAAATAAAAAAGTTACAGCCAAAAATGTGTTTTCCATTGAAACCAAGGGACGTCACCTGTCCCTTGACCTTCCCCCTGCCTGATGCCTGACCAAGTCACCAGTTCCTACTCAAACAACTGCAAGAGGAAAGGAGGAAGGGATCAGTGGTGCCAGTAGGTGGTCTAGCGCGGCCAACACTTTGTGTGTCTCGTCCAGCAGCACCTCTTGGGGGGGGGGACTCAGCAGCCCCAGATCACTGTCCTCACCGGCACTCTCCTCACAGGGAGGGCGTCAAGATGGTACGTATGGGGTCAGGGGGGGGGGGTCCCTTTCTCTTTTTATCTTTCTTCTTCGGGGATCTGTCCGGTTCAGGGGACCAGTGACTGTGAGGAGAGCTCCGGGATCTGTCAGGTTCAGGGGACCAGTGACTGTGAGGAGAGCTCCAGGGAGGGAAACATCCTTGGTGGACCTCCCTGAGGAGGAGTGAGGCATCCTTGGCTTTTCAGAANTGGTGCCAGTAGGTGGTCTAGCGCGGCCAACACTTTGTGTGTCTCGTCCAGCAGCACCTCTTGGGGGGGGGGACTCAGCAGCCCCAGATCACTGTCCTCACTGGCACTCTCCTCACAGGGAGGGCATCAAGATGGTACGTATGGGGTCAGGGGGGGGGGGTCCCTTTCTCTTTTTATCTTTCTTCTTCGGGGATCTGTCAGGTTCAGGGGACCAGTGACTGTGAGGAGAGCTCCGGGGAGGGAAACGTCTTTGGTGGACCTCCCTGAGGAGGAGTGAGGCATCCTTGGCTTTTCAGAAGCCGGAGAGGACTTGAGTGTCGACAACACCACGGCGGTGTCGTCACTGGCCGCTTCGAGCGCCCCTCCCTAGACAGAGCAGGGTCCCATGCTGACATAGCCCTTTCTGTGAGGAGGACAGCAAGGCGTCGGGACCTCTCTTTTCTGGTGCACAGTTTAAAGCCACAGCACACAATGCAGGTGCCGGTAAATGTGCTCCAGCCCCAAGCAGAGTAAGCACCGTGAATGAGAGAATCTGAGTCGAGGATTCTAGCCTTGCAGTCGCTACACTTCCTTAGGCCCTTTTCAAGGGCCATGCATCAGGACTTGCTATTCCGAGTCTGCTGAAGGCAGGAAGAAAAGTACTGGGAAGACTTGGTTGGGCATCTATTTATGGGGGGCAAGGGACGGGTGATGTCATAAAGGCATGAAGCACTTCTATTTGAAATTTGCTTGCTATTCTCCATGTTGGCCGCTAGAAGGCGCCAATACCTACAGTGAGACTACACTGAAAGGGTAACAAGAAGTACTTTTTCACTGAAAACACGCAATTAACTTGTGGGACTTGTTGCCAGATGATGTTGTGAAGGCCAATGGCGTAGCTGGTTGGTTTTAAACAAGGATTGGGTACATTCTTGGAGGCTAGTTCCATAAATGGCTATTAATTAAGGAGGTTGGGGGCACACAATCATGGGAGTTGTAGTTTGCTAGGCAGCAAGGCTCAACGGGCTGAATGAGGCTAGAACTACATTTCCCATCATGCACCATGGCAGCATTTAGAGTCAACCCAGCCTGCCTCGTTTTTCTTCACATCCAAATTTAAGGCTGCATTCATAAGAGAGGCTTCATGCGTGGACACCTGCCCCCCTACCCTCCTTTATTTTTTAATGTATGAAAAGGGTTAGGTCACAGGAAAATGTGTAAAATGTGTATTAACTCCCAAAAAGTTACGCCCCAAAGCAAAGTTTAACAATAGTTCTAAATCCATCACACTCATTTCTTGTAATGTGTGAGGCAATTCATCCACCTATCAGTCTGCCTTAATTGCTGCAGGGTCCAATCCAACTCAGTGGGAATTGAATTCTGCCACTGACTTCAATTCAAGCTCCGGATTGCACCCTTCGTTTCTGAAAGAGGTCTGCCTTGTCAGTGAGAGGCGAATACTAAGCCTGGAACTGAGCTGAACTTATCACCCCGTCCCAGGCCAGAGACGGTTTCCCGAGACAGGGATGCCAGCAGATAAATTCACCGCATGCCACAGAGGGTAATTTGCGGGCTCCTCGCAGCCTGCACAACATTCCATGCTGCGCGTCTGCAGGTGCTGCTGATGGGAAGACAATAGGAGATGGCAGCCCGAAATGCAATGGCAGTCTGTCAGCACACACACAAAGTCCAGCTCTTATTTACACCAGTGTAACGATCTACTTCAGCTTCATGATTTATATTGGGAGAAGGACTCGGAACTAGGGACGGAACTATGGAGCAATTTTCAGCTTCTTCGACTTCGGGTCTCCATGATTTTCGGTTCTTGTTTGTTTTTCATGGTTTTTGCACTGTTCCCCCCCCTTTGACTTCTGTCATTGAAATCAATGACAACAAACCAGAAAAAAAAAAAAACAATGCAAAAAACCAAAAACGCCAGAACCAAAATTGAACTGGAATTTCCATTTTAAAACCAAACGGCCATTTTCAGGCCATTTCAGTTCTATCCAAAACCAAAACGCCCATCCTTACTCAGAACCAAAGAGATCAGGATGGGAATAAGCACCGGCATGGAGCACAGCACTAGGGAATGTGGGGGACAGGAAGATGGAAAAGAAGTCATTTGGGGCACTGGCGCTAACCCACAAAATGGATTTTTAGTACCCATTTAGTGACTACGAGCCACCCCGTCACCATAGGTGAGAGAGGACGGGGTATAAATTGGATAAATAAATAAAATAAACCTAACCCTGTAACATCAGGGGGCTAATCAGTGCCCAATTAGCGCCGAGCAGGCTACCTACTTTACCAATCCCTATACCGATTTCCCAAACTTCAGTACGGATTTTCTGACTTCCCAGTCCCGATTTTCCAAGTGCCTGTACCGATTTTCCAATTGATAAAAGGGTCAGTCAGTAACTTGGCGACGGTAATGCCTGGTATTTTCTGGTAATCAGTTGGGCACCCGGCGGACGAAATTGCAAGAATGAAGGTAGCCGATGTGCTGCCTCTTTCAGCTCAATGGGGAGCCTTATTTTAAGAAGGACCTTGACAAACTGAAGCAGGTTCAGACGATCAGCAGTTTGGAAAGCAAGTCCCGTGATGAAAGACTGAAGGAACTGGGTATGTTTAACCCAAAGAAAAGAAGAATAAGGGGAAGACATGGCAGCGGTCTTCAAATATCCACAGCCAAGGAACCGTTCTTCATTGCCACAAAAGACAAGACTAGAAATTATGAGCTCGCACTGGCCGTTTTCACACAAGGCACTCTCCATCCACTACCCAACCACCACCCACCCACCCACTATACAAGTTGCAGGGTTGCCCTACGGGTGCCCTGTAACATGGATAGTGGGTGGAGTCTTGTGTGAAAACCACCCATCATCACAAAGTAGATTTTGGTTATCATGAAAACGGTAAGCGCTGCGCGTGCAGCAATGGAACAAGTTGCCGATGGAGGCTGGAGGCTCTCGCCATCGCTGGAGATTTTCAAACAGAGGCTGGGCAGCCACCAGCTGTCAGGAATGTTGTAGGTGTAAACGTCCGGTGTCAAAACGGGGGATTGGGTTAGACGAACCTCAAGGTCCCTCCCTTCCTGTTCTACGAGACAGTCAGTGCAAAAACTCAGGGGACAGGAAACAGAGCACACCGGGAGGCTAGGCAGGAGTCAGGAGGCGTGCACTCCAACTGCCAAGCAAAAGGAGAGATATGGAATGAGGAAGGGTAAAGCCGGCAACATTAACTAGCCAAATGAAGGACGCTTTAAGGTTTGCTCCCATGGCCATTTAGGATAGGATCTCTCCAGTGGAGCTGTGTAATGAACTCCCCAACTTTCCCCCCTCCCCACACCCAAAAGAGTGCTAGAGGTGAACAGTAGCCATGGGCACGAGGGGGGCCAAGGGGGTGCACTTGCACTCCCCCTGGCTCCGCCCCTTCTGAGCATCATGATGTCATGAATGACTCATGATGCTTGGAAAAGAGGTGCGATCATGCCAGAAATGGCAAAGCAGCTCTCCCATCTCTCGTCCCTCACCTCCAATGTAATTTAGCGGATTCCCTTGACGGTAAGTAGCCTAGCCACCATTTTGTGGGCCTCAGGGGGAGCCCAGTGTTGCTGCTGAGCTGGGCCCTGGGGATCAGTTACCCTTCGCACTGTGATTGTGTAACGTAAAAGCCCCCAACCCTCTGGCTCCTTTTCCTGGGGGCAGCCTCTGGTGTAGCCTCGGCAGCAAGATGGATGGCCTCATGCTGCTTTCCACGGCCCCGGATCTCTTGAGCGGGGAACTATGGGGCTAACCGGAGCCGGGAGCAGCCTGAAGGCCCAGCAGAGCGGCTGCAGGAGACAGCCCAGAAGTGGGGAATGCCAGCGCTGCTGCCCACGGCCAGGCCTCCACAAGGTCACTGCCAAGGACTAATGTCCACCTGTTCAATGGGCAAGCCTACCCTACCCTCCTGAACCAGTTAAGACTGAGGCTTGGGGCAGCCTTACAATAGGCAGAGTCAGAGGCAAGGCTGGAGGCAGAACAAACAGCAATGGTTGGGTCATCACTGGGGCCGTGAAGTGGGTGGGGTGGTGAGCAGCAAGCCTTGAAGGAAGCACCTAGCCATGCATCTCCTGAGGGGGTCCTGTGAGGGTGTACTGTAGGGTTCCCCATGAGGGTCCTGCCCCACATCCCTCACTGATGAGGGTCCCTCCCCCCACACCTGGGAGGGCCCAGCTGCCAATGCTGCGAGCCTCCAGACCGGCGGCAGCAGTAGCAGTGAAATAGAAGCCTTGGGGAACTAGGATGGTGATAGCGGTGGCAGGGCTCTCAAGAGTGGAGGCGGGGTGGGTGGGCTTTCTCTAGGGCTCCCCCAAAGGACAGGCTTCCATTCTGCACCACAGCAGATCATGGAAGCTGAGCCACCTTCTTGCCATGAAAGCAGGGGTTTTTTTTCCAAGTCAGGACTCTCGCTCACTCGAGGGAAGTCGGGGTGGAAGCCTGCTGTTACATGGGCTTTAATTAAGCTTCCAAAACTGCCAATCCAGCACTGTTCAATCACTAAATTCACTTTTGCAACGTACCGCGGGAAACTCAGGGAGGGTTTTGATTGACAGGGGAGATATTTCTCTGACCTTTTCCCAAACAGGCACCGTTTACGTGTCAGCAGCGACTCCGCAAGGGTCCCCCCCTTTGGGGCGTTAATTCTTGTTTTCCTTTTGTATCATGAAGTCTAAAGATTAAACTCGATTTGGAGCCACCACAGGCGCTGCAGAGAAAAGCGGGCTTTGAGCAGGCGGGCTGCTGCTAAGCAGGAGAGGATCTTATGTCACACCTGAGAATCAACGGCAACAAAGGCTTTCGCGCTGGAAGGGAAAGTGGGATTATTTTAACATAGGAACAGAAAAGTCCAGGGCCCGGGCAGACAAAAGAAGTGGGGTCTCTGCAGGAAGATATAAAATGGATGCTACAGACAACTTTAGTCCCCTGTAGCTTCCTAGGATTGGACACAGACGATATTTCTGGTCTGAGGGGGGATGCGAGGTTTCACTTGTTTGGTGGCATGCATGTACACACACACACACCCCAACCACCAGACAGACAGTTTAACAGATCTGATGAACACTCTATCTAAAATCCACACCACATCACGCTCTTTTATTTGTGCCATGCTGAGCATATGAAACGTTACTTTGCATCATCTCAGTGGCATGTCGCGTGCTACTGGCTGGAGGGATTCTCCCACTAGCTCATACCGCCCCGTCACGCCTTATCATCATCGGCCATCTTGTGGGTGTTCCTGCGGCTCGTTGGGGCGGGGGATGGTGGGGGAGGCAACGTTCTCAGCTGTTAAAACTGTCCCTTTTATCAGAGCAGCATCTGCAGGGGAGCATAGAGCAAGTGCTGAGGCATGGCAGAGCACTTTTCCAGACAGCAACGAGAAGGTCAGAGCCTGCGGGTTGACTCTTGCGATGTGGCTCGCAAAGAAGGCTAATGCACTTTTGGGCTGCATTAACAGGAGCCTTGTTTCTAAGGCCATTTTCAGACGAGCGCGGCGGCGCCCACGCTTGCTTTTCAAAAGAGCCGGCGTGCTCGTCTAAAAACGGCCTAAGTCAGTGGCCTCGATCCCATAGCCCGCGGAGTCTGTGCAGACCTGCGTGTGTGCCAACCAAGCGGAAACTGTGCGCATCGCCATTGCGCCGTGCGGAAACCACACACGCCTGCATCGCGCAGGAGCTACAGGCCGTGGGACCGAGCACAGNACGCTTGCTTTTCAACAGAGCCGGCGTGCTCGTCTAAAAACGGCCTAAGTCAGTGGGCTCGATCCCATAGCCCGCGGAGTCTGTGCAGACCTGCGTGTGTGCCAACCAAGCGGAAACTGTGCGCATCGCCATTGCGCCATGTGGAAACCACACACGCATGCATCGCGCAGGAGCTACAGGCCGTGGGACCGAGCACAGTGAAAGCAATAATAATTTGGCTCTGTTCAGCGACGGTTTGCTTAGACCTCACCTGGAGTATCGTGCCCAGTTTTGAGCACCTCATTTTAAGAAGGACGTTGACAAACTGGAATGTGTTCAGACGAGGACAACGAAGAGGATAAAGGATCTGGAAAGCAAGTTTTATGAGGAACGATTGAAGAAACTGGGTATTTTTAAGCCAAAGAAGATGAAGGAGAGACATGACTGCAGTCTCAAGGGCTACCACCAAGAAGATAGCAAGGAACTCTTCTGTATTGCTACAGAGGGCAGGACTAGGAATAATTGGTTAGAGAATATCGGGGAAAACCCTCCTAACAGCAAGAGCCGTGCGGGAATGGGACACGCTAACCAGGGAGGTCGTACTCTCTCTGTCGCGGGAGGTTTTCAAGAAGAAGCTGGACAGCCGCCTGTCAGGTATGTTGTAGCTGGAGTCATCTTGCATCCAAGCCGAGGTTGGACTAGATGACCCTCGAGTTCCATATTAACTCTGACATCCTACGATTCTTCCTGTCCAAAGAAGAATTCTGTGACGTGTGAAAGCTCCCCGCCCACTCACCGACATTCGCTGGGATTGTTTTAGCTGCTTTATGTGCAATCCTCACCCATTAAAGTCAATAGGAGCTGAACCACTAGGTGTAACTAGAGAGACCAACGGTGTCCGGGGGCATCAGCGCAAGCCTGTTTCACCCCCGGGCTGGTCGGTCTGTCTGAAGGCAGCCTGCCAAATTTTGGAGCGGAGCAGGCTGAGCTAATGTTGGTGCTCTTATTCCCGGCTGGCTCTTGCCCCAGCATCATCATAGAGTTGCGGGCACTAGCCTAGAGCATCGGGAGATTCACCTGCAACTCTATGGTGGGGGGGAGGGGGAGGGTGGAGCACCGCAATGGCTGACCATGGCAAGGGAACCTGGTTGGTCCATCTAAAGCAGACCTAGGTGGGGCTGGGAGCAGGTAGACACGAGGCTGCCTCCACGTCTTGCTTACCTCCCGAATAAAGAGGAACAAAGCAAGCCTGAGCTTTTCCTACAAGGGAAAGTTAAGCAGCCACTAGAGCTAATGCAAAAATGGCCATTTCCAAACCAACATACATTTCTGTCTTTTGTGGGAATCTTGCTGGACGCTTGCGCCATTTTTCACGGCCAGGATTCTTTTCATTCGTTCACCACTTTCAGCAGCGCCATCGGTGAATTTCCCCTACCTTCGGCAGTTTCACGACACTTGGTTTTGTCACTTTTGTCATCACTATTGGCACTTCCAAAAACGTTGAACAGAAACCCGAATAAGTGCATAAGTGTTCCCAAATCATTGGGAAAGCACCAAACGGCTTGGGCCCCTCCTATCTGAGAGACTGCCTCACTCCTCGGGTCCTGGGTAGGGCTGTAGCGGAATATCGCAGCGGTAGCTATTTCCGGTGGAAACAGCGTTTCCGCAATTAGTGGAACGGCATGGCAGAGGCTTTCATTCCGCTAGTTTCATTCCGCGGTTCCGCTTATTTAATTCCGCTACTTAGTGGAATCGTGGAAATATGACATTTTCGCTACTTCCGCAATTCCGCCAGCGCCACAAAATAGCAGAATAGCGGTTTTCTGCAATTTCTGCAATTTTTCCGCAATTCCGCGATTTTCAGAATTCCGGCGGAATTAGCGGAATGTCCGCAGAAAAGTTGCGGTGTGGCACGGGCAATTCCGAAATGGCAGAACGGAATCGCGGCGCGGTAACAGCTGCTGCCGCATCAGCCCTAGTCCTGGGGCGATCCGTGCAGTCTGCTGGGGGCACCTTCTTGGAGGTCCCCCAGGTTAGCTGGGCAGCCACAATGGAGACAGCGTTCTCGGTGGCTGGACCGCAGCTGTGGAACTCCCTCCCGGAGGAAGCTCGTCTGGCCCCAAGTCTGCTGGCCTTCCGCCGGGCCTGTTAGACCTGGCTGTTCATCCAGGCCTTCGGGGAAGGGAGTCGGTAGGGAAGACGGGTAGTGGGCGGGGCGTCAGGTTGGGTTAAGGAGGGTTTGGGTATGAGTTATTTTAATCTGGGGATTTTAGGTTGTTTTAATTTATTTTAATTATGTGTTTTGAAATGTTGTTAGCCGCCCCGAGATGTTTGTAGCAGGAGGCGGCGGCATATAAATTTGAATAATAAAATAATAATAAATAAATGGGTCAATTTCATCACTTCAGCTCCAGCGGCTTCTGAGCAGCCAAAACATTAGAGGGTAAAAGTTTGGGTTCTTAATAAAATGTCTTCTCCAGAATGTGGTTTTTTGTCAGTCTCTAGTGGAGTGTCTTCATTTGGTTGTCAACGATTCTGCAAGGGGATTTTCAAAAAGGGTTTCGGGGTATATTCCCACAAACTAGGTCCAAATAGAAATAGCTATTAATAGGGATTTTTTCCCCCCCCCAATCGGAATAATTTTCTGATCAGAATTCCAATCATGATTCCAACTGAAAAAATACCCCAAACCACTACGCAGACGTAAAATGGCCATTGCCCTTATCCAAAGTGGACAAGATATTGACTATTCCGATTTCCAGTCAGAATGGACAAACTGCCCCATTCCAATAAAAAAAATCAAATTCTGATTTCACCCCTACCACAAGCAGCTAAATTAATTTAACAAGTAAGTAAGTAATTTATTGCAAGGCCAACAACCTTAGCAAACAAAACAGCAACAACAGACTAGGTCATACAAACATATAAATAAGAAAGCATATAATAAATAATATTAGTCAGATAAAGCCTGGGGTAATTACCCTTATGGGCCTCCGCATAGGGGTGGGACTATCGGTATTGGATTAATCCAATAATGCCGATAATGGGCATTATCAAATTAATCCGATAATACTGATAATTGTGGGTATCGGCAATATCAGATTTTTAACATTGCTGGTTTTATCAGATTTTTAACATCGACACCATTTAACATGGCCGCAATGTTAAAGATCCCAGAAAATTGGCAATGTTAAAAATTCGATATTCCGATACCAATAAATCCAATATTGGGAGATCCAATACCAATAAATCTGATAACCTATAATCCCCCTGGAGTCCCACCCCTACAAGCTACAGTATAGCAAAATGTGCTCCACTGTTTCTACATTCCCAGAACCGCAAAAGCAAGTCTGCTCTGAGAAGGGAATTGCACAGTATCGTCCATCCAGGACAGCAGACGGAAGAGCTTGAAGAAACAGGCTTCTTTGATTGTTAACAAGGTTAGTCAAATATCCGTCAGCAGAGCCCTTTGGAGGTAATAGGGTCAGATAAGAAGCAATGAACAGGGACAATCTTAAATTTGCTATATCCTCCTGCCAATCAAAACCAAGTAACCTAGTCTTTAGTTCTATCCTAGCCTTAGGGTACCCTTGGGTAATCAGATATGGTACAGAAAACCCAAGAAGTTTCAGCTTGTGCTGAACCCCAACCATGCTGTTGTCACTAAGAACCAACCAGGGGGCTCCAAAAAAAATCAAGCGTAACCAAAATTTGATAATAGCACACCATGCCAAAGTTGAGACGGATGTTCTGCCAGATTCTAGCCTCAAGGCAGCATTTGGTGTCCTCACGCGAGTTGCCAAGAGGGATCTTAAAAATGTGCATTGTAATATATCAATATCCTGTGTTTTCCCAATCGCCCATAATTGGGCCCTGTACAAAAGTTGGGCCAATGATTTAGCTTCAGAAACACAAATGGCTGACAGGACAAGACTACACCTCCCCCACCCCGGCCTTTAAAAAGTCCCCATCTATGTTAGGCTGGTCATTTAGAAAATACCATAATTTTGGTCTTCCCATAGTTAATGGTTAACTGGTCTCTCTGGCAGTATTCTGCAAACTCCCTAAGTGTCCTTCTCATCCTCACCAAGAACTGGGACATCAGAGCCGCATCATCAGCATAAAGAAGACATGAAAGGTGCTTGGTACCAAGTTTGGGTGGATGGTTCTCAGAGGACAGAACAGCTGGTATCAGGTCATTAATATAAAGATTAAAAAGTGAGGGGGCCAAGATACAGCCCTGCCATGCCCCAGAAGGTTACCTTGATCTGATAAGATAGATGGCCCCTGAAATCTAATCTGACACGCATTACAGTATCCACATAAAGCGAGTGCATAAGGAATAATAGTCACCTATCAATGCTAGATGCAGCCAATTTCTGCCAGAGCCTCTCACAGGGAATCAATTTAACAAGTCCGTAACTTGCTCATACTCTGGCATTGCTCACACATCAAGCGACAGTATTCTGGAGCGGGAGGTGAGGTACGTGCTCCAGAACAACGCGGAGGACATAACCCCCTTTGCCTTCCACATCAAAGTATGTCGTAATAGGAACCATTTCTGCGTTTGGTCGGCGAACACGGTACGCAAGTCATTGTCAGGTTGCAGTACACAATGGGGCCGACCATGTGCACACGTACACGCACAGAAACTGCAACCATTGCCGGCACAGAGTGCTGCGCGGAAACGGCACACATGCACACGGGCACAGGACCCGCAGGGCTTGGGATCGACCCCATTGTCGCTCCTGCTGCAAACTCTACGGTTCCCCTTGGCACCACAACATCCCAGACTGCTGTGTGCACAAGGTACAGAGGGATACGCCTTAGCATGTGCACTACAGTGACAACAGCGAGGCCGAATTTGTGGCGGTACTAAATCCGTTTTGAAGTCTGGTGTGAATGATACGGAAGGGAGTTAGCAAATCTGGGGAAATGAATGCGACTTTGTAAAATCGGTTTGGCTTGGTTCATGTGAACATGGTCTAAGGGAGTTAGGTGCACAACTCCCATTCAGTTTTAACAGGGATGTCTCTGGGTCCAGTCCGGGCTTATCCTTAGCTCTCCTAAATGTATCCTCATTGTAGGCTTGCCACCTATGCAAATTTTTAAGGAACACTTATGAAAAATACAGATTGCATGGCCTGCACTGGCACCTTAGGCACCAATGCAGGGCCTGCAACATGTATTTTTCATAAGTGTTCCTTAATCATTTGCATAGGTGGCAAATTGTGAGCCCCACCCTGATGTGCTTTAAGGCAGGGATGGGGAATCTCAGGCCAAACATGGCCGGTAGCCAGTTTTTCTTTGGCCCCTTTCCAGTTCCTGGATCCAGTTTCTACCCCTCAAAGCACTGAAAGGCTGAGCTCAGGAGAAGAGAGCAGAGAAACGGATCCATGATCTGGACCCTCCTCTTTTCGAGTGAACCCCTTCAGCTCCCGCCCCCAACTTCTGTGCAGTCCTCGGAGCCTGCACTCATTTCGGAGTGGTCCCCTAAGGGGGAAAAGGTTCCCCATTGCTGCTCTAAGGACACTGCTCGCCTGCGCACCTCCATCCTCGGTAGCACAGCGCTTTGCGACGTCTTTAGGCCCAGGAGTTTCCTGAAAAGCGGCTGCCGTGGAAAGGAAGCCAAAGCACCAAGATGGCTTGGCTTTCAAACTTAGCGCTTTCCTAGATTCCCCGTTCTGCAGCCTGCGCTGCAGATCCAAGTAATCTGTCCCAGGTGGAAACAGACGCCCTCCCCTCCTCTCTGCTTCATTGGTTGCATTGGGGAAGAACTGAAAAGAATCCAACCCTGACAGGGATTTTTTTCTTTCTTTTTTTGGCCCTGGGATTTCTATTTATTATATTTAATCATTTATTCATTTACTCTCCAACCATTGCCAGAGCTTCTGGGCACAATTACATCGGAAGGGATTTTGTAGGAGCCCCATTATTTCCACCAGCCATATGCTAAATAATTCTCTCCGCTCCCGCTTTCCCAACGTCGGGCTTATACGGCAGACAGGGAGGGACAGTTTGGGATCTCAATCCTGCAAGGATCCTGGCCCAGCAAAGCATTTAAACACATGTTTAAGCTTCAAGTTCGGGCTATTTGGGAATTGGACTAGATGACCCTGAAACTCCCTTCCAACCCTGAAATTCCAGGACTCTATTTTGCTGGCGATTTCCCGTCCCCTCCAATAAAATAATAATAGCCCCTCCTCCATCCTGAGAACAGCTTGCGTCTTGACCCAAGCCTTATGGTACTGTTAGACCTGTCTGTCTCCAGATGGGACAGGAGCACTCTCCACCCAAGCCTCTCGGACCAGGCTAGACTTCCCATTGCCACACTGGTGAGCCCCCACACAGCATCATGACACCCCTCTGGATGTGGGGTCAAGGAATTCATTCCATCCCTTCCTAACATAGTGCTGACCCTATGGAGCGCCATGATGACATCGCCATGTTCCATGAGGGTGGGACCACACTGGAAAGAGGTGGAATCAAGGCATTCCCCTCCCACCCCTTTCCAACATGGCACTGCTCCCATGGAGCGCCATGATGTCACGGCGCTATAGGAGCAGGGCCACCCACAGACATTGGTCCAGGGCTCAGAAGAGCCCAGTTGGATTGGGCCTGGGTTTGGATTGGGGCCAATGCAGTCGTATTCGGACCAGGCTCTGGTTGAAATTCTCGCAATTGCTAAAAATACCACAACCGAAATAGCTGAAATCCTGAAATAACCGAACTGGAGTGGGGGGTGGAATCTTTAACAGAACACTTGCAAAATTGGATATGTAACTGTTTATTGTTGCTGAGAGTCAATGTATAAGACCCACTGTAACCGTGTAGAGAAAGTAGGATTGGACGTGTTGGTCCCAAAGGTCGGCTGTAAGAGACAAAGTAGTACCGTGATCTCTTATTGGACCAACTCCAGCGGGCGGAGGTAGGCAAGCTTTCGGACCTCACAGGGTCCTTTGTCAGGCAAGTCAGGAGTTAGAACTGGAGACTCCTTGTTTACTCAGTCTGCAGTCCTAACCCCGACTTGTCTGACGAAGGACCCTACAAGTTTCGAAAGCTTGCCGCCTACCTACCTCCACCAACTGGAATTGGTCCAAAATAAAATCATTTTTTTAAATTGCAATAGCCATAGGCCTTCACAACATTTAAACAAAAAATAACATTGCCACAATTTTAAGAAACATACAATAAATAGTATAAAATAATCCCCTCAATAAAAACAGCAAGGGAACATAAGACAAAAATTTCAATTATACAGAGATCACTGTACTACTATGTCTCTATTGCCACTCTAACGGGGAACAGTCCCTGCAGGCCACTGGCCTTTTAAGAGAGAAGCACCAGCGCTAGTGGCTGTAGGTGCTGCCAGGGACTATTTATTTATTTACAAAATCATTTACTACCCCGCCCCTCCTGCTCCAAGCAGCCTGGGGCAGCTTACAATGTTAAAACACATAAGATAAATAAAACCATAAAATAAAAGGGAAGGCACAAAACCAAACCACCACCCCCATCCCACCCACCTCCCTCGCCAAAAGCCAGGTGGAACAGCCAGGTTTTACACATATGACGCAAGGAGGGGAGATCCGGGGCTACCCGGGCCTCCACCGGGAGGGAGTTCCACGGCCTAGGTGTGGCCACCGAGAATGACCTCTCCATAGTGCCCCCTGGGCCACACGGTGACCTCGAGAAGGGCACCCCCAGCAGACCGCAGAGGCCACTCCAGAGCGCAGAGAGTGAGGCGGTCCTGGAAGTTAGTCGGGTCAAGGCCATACAGAGCTTTATAGGTCAAAAATCAATACCCTGAACCGGACCTGAAAGACTATAGGCAGCCAGTGCAGAGCCCAGAGCACTGGTGTAACGTGCTCACTGCGACCCGTACCCGTAAGGAGACGGGCTGCAGCATTCTGCATTAGCTGCAGTCTCCGGACCGTCACCATAGGTAGCCCCATGTAGAGTGCATTGCAATAGTCCAATCTCGAGGTAATGAAAGCATGGATGATGGTGGCCAGGTCACTATCTGAAACATACGGCCGAAGCTGTCGTACCAGACGTAATTGGCGAAACGCACTCCTCCCCGCAGCCCTCACCTGGTAATCCAGGTGGAGCTGCGGATCGAGGAGCACGCCCAGACTACAGACCTGGGATACCAGCGGAGAGCTGACCCCATCAATGATGGGAACTGCCACATCCACTGCCCTTCACCACCATCACCTCCGTCTTGTCGGGTTCCGCTTCAGTCAGCTCGTCCTCATCCAATCCCCAACAGCCACCAGACATCGGGCAAGCACCGAGACCGCCAGGTCTGGGTCAGATGACGACAAGAGGTAGAGTTGGGTGTCATCACCATATTGATGACACCGCACCCCGTACCGTCTCACGACCTCGCCAAGTGGCTGCATATACATGTTGAACAAGAGCAGGGACAGAATAGAACCTTGCGGGACACCACACGTGAGGTCCCGCGGAGATGAAGAACAATCCCCAAGCACCACACACTGAGTTCTCCCGGCCAGGAAGGAGCGGAACCAGTCAAGGATGATCCCGCCCACTCCAGCTCGATCCCGCAAGTGAGTCACCAATATCTCATGGTCAACGGTATCAAAAGCAGCCAACAGAGTTAACAAAATCAGCAGGGTTGAACGACCCTAATCTAATTCACGGCGAAGGTCATCGACCAAGGCCACAAGCGCCATCTTCGTGCCATAACCCAGACGAAAACTGGACTGAAAGGGATCCAGATAACCAGTGCGGTCTAGATGCCCCTGCAGCTGCTGGGTCGCCACCCGCTCAATAACCTACCCTAAAAAGGGAAGGTTAGAGACCGGCTGATAACTGGCGAGGGAATCAACATCAAGTGATAGTTTTTTAGCAGAGGCTGCACCACCCCCTCTTTGAGGCAGCCCAGCACTCTGCCCTTCCGAAGGGAGGCACTGATCACCCCCACCAACTGCAGCTCCACCGTCTCCGGGCTGGCCTTAACTAGCCAGGATGGGCATGGGCGAAGCTCACAAAAGGTGGCCCTAACAGCCCCAAGAACATCTCCCGTCCCGGTGGACGACACCAATTGAAGTCGATTCCACGAAAACGGACAAGGCGGGTCTTCCACAACCTCTGGTTCACCCATTGCAATAAGTGCGGCGTCGAAGTTGTGGTGAGGCAATGCAATGGCCGTGGGTCATGCATAACAATAAAATATTCATTCATTCATTCAAGTTGTGGTGAATCTGAGCGATGTTCTCTGCAAAATAATCACCAAACATGTCACAGCAGGCATCAGATACCTCCGATTCCAGGTGGAGGGAGGGAAGACCGACCGACCAACCAACCCCCTCACCACCCGTAAAAGCTCAGCTGGATGAGATTTTGTAAAGGCTTATACAGGCAGCAGAAAACTCCTTTTTTGCTGCCCTTACAGCTACAGCATAGGCACGTAAACTGGCTCTATGTTGCAATTTGTCAGCGTCCGCATGCGAACAGCGCCACCGTCGCGCCAACCACCGCCCTTCCCACTTCAGCAACCTCCCTAAGCCATGGAGGCCTGAGGAGCCGTCGCCAAGGGAGCGGACACCTTGGAGCCGTCTGGTCGATGGCCTCCAACAGCCAGGTATTCTATAAAGCCACGAGGTCATCGAGTGGGCGGTCGTCAAGTTCAGAGGGTAACTCCCCAGGAGCTTTCCAGAACTGCTCGGGTTCCATTAGTCTCCGGGGGGCGAAGCATTCTAATCAGTTCTACACCCTCCCGGGGGCAGACATGCAGCAGGAGGCATACTTGCAGGAGGTAATGATCAGTCCATGACAAGAGTTCTATGGACAACGCCTAGAGAGACCCACGCCTCAGAGCTCAGTAGCAAAGGGGAACTGCAGAGAGACTGGAAGCTCTGCAAGTAGACTCCAGAGCAGGATTGTGTCTGAGCCAGTGGGAGGCCTGGGGCCAGAGAGCATGAGCCTGCCCCAGAGAATTAAAGAGCGAAGGGGACAGTCAGCCAGACAGAGGAGGTTGCCTGGTTAGACTTGGACTGAAGCCAGAGGACTGAACCTGGCTTAGAGTCTTTGGGAACAGGGAAGCCAGGGGGGGCTGTGCCTGGCTTGGGAGACTGTGAATGTAAAAGAAGCTAAGCCCCCTAAAGAGTAACTGTGAGGGACTGCTGAGCTGATTCCCCAAGGCTGGCAATTGGCTAGGGCCCTCATCCTGCAAGGACTCACACTGTGAGGCAGCCCACTCTGCTACACCCCACAAACGCTAAACCCACTCCCTATTTCATCTCTGCTTAAACCTCACTGAAGTCAAGGAGGTTAAAGTGATGCCTGTTGCGTTGGTGCTTTTCTAAACTGAAGTCCGAGTGCACAGCACTTTGCAGGACCGAGCCCATAAACTGGGGAGGCGGCGTACTGCGACGGTGTGGGGGAGGGGTCAGGGAAGTGCATTTAGGGAATTGAAAGTTAAGAACTGCTACAGAAGACAATGTTGAAGAGAAGAGATGGGGAATGAGGCCTGGCAGTCTAATAGAGGAGAAGCCCAAGACTCTAGGGAGTGAGGGAAGAGGCGGTTTTGCTTTGTATTTAAAGTTAGTTCGATCCTTTGTCAGCTGAATTGGTTTTGACAGGGCCCAGATGGGAACAGTTCATGCACACAAAAGAAGAGAGAAATCATTTAGCAAGAGGCAAAGCTGACCTGGCAGGAGTCACGAAAAGCTGGTCAAACTGGGAAGCTTCAGTACCTCTGCAGCAGATGTCTGGGTATGTTAATGTATTCTGAGAACTGAGGAGCCCGCAAAGCTATTTGTGTGGGTGGGCGTCTTTTTCTCTGGAGGGAGAATATTTTTCTGAGGTCACCATTGCTGTGGTTCCCGGGCACCTCTCGGTCTCCGACGGTCTCATCCTTACGGTTCCTTGGGAGGCGGGAGAATTGCTGGTACCCCATGTTGTTGGTGAGGAGTAGAGACACTACACAATTCACACAAGAGGCCTGTGGTGACGCACTTGGATCTCTGCCAGGACCCTGGGGTCCACGGTTATTGGCAGGAGCAAGCTCAGGAAGTGTGACGCTGCTCCCGCTCCGCTTCCTGTTTTAGCCAGCCAATCGGGGAGCCGAAGGGGTGTGGCAAGTGCTGGAGCAGGACAGGGTTAACCGAGCCAGGCCTAGGTTTGGTCAGAGCGCTGTAGAACCAACAGCCACTTTGGGATCCCCTCTCCCCCGGGTTGCGCTAGTTCAAGGACTGTAAGCTTTTCTTATGGCTGCACTCATGGGAAAGGTGCACGGCTCAGTTATCTGGGTAGGTAGTTTTTACGTTCAGCTTAACACAGAGATTCCCAAACTGGGGGTCTGGTTCACACGTGGGGTCACGCCATCTGTGCGTGGTAGGATTGCCACAGCAGGGTTTTGATCCTAGCATTTCCATTTTGGCCTACGGGAGGTAACCCCGTACCTCTGTTCTGGTCCCTGACCCCATTGACTCTCACACAGAGACTGTCGACTAAAATGAGTTTAGAGCTCGCAGCAACAAGGAGATCCATCTTGCTTGATTTCAAAGGAAGAAGAGCAAAGAAAGAGCTTTAAATGCAGCCATTTCACCCTGTCCAAGTCATGACTACGGCGGCACGGGGGGGACGAGCATGTTGGTTTAATTCAGAGTTCTTTCAAGAGACACTGTCATATGATGTAATCTCAAAATTTGACCTTTTAAGATCATCATCATCTGTTTGGGAATGCCTTCCAAATTCCAAGGATCCGTCTTTGTTTCAAACGCCAAAACCACCCACCAGCTAAAAAATGCCACAAACAAAAGGGACCCCTCCCTTCTCAAGAGCCCCCTTCCAAAAAGATAAAAAGAATAAAAACCCAAACAAAAAACAAACCCCCATCCACAGAAAGGCCCCATCCATATTCAGGTCAATGAAAAGACTCCCAGAGATGCCAAGAGGTTTTTTTAAACCAGACCTTTCTTGCAGGGCCTACACAAAACAGGGGGGGGCGGGGGGGAGGAACCAAGCAATAGGATGGTTCAGCGCAGATCAGCAAAACCTTCCCTTGCGACACCCCCCCCCCCCCCCTTATGTAAGCTGTTTTGTATCACAACAAGGATACTGGCAGGGGACGACAGCGAGAATCAGGGCAGACTCATCCACCCATTGAAGTCAATGGCAAGACTCCCATTGACTAATGGTGGTGGGTTGTTATTTATACGACAACGTAAGAATGGTCTATCAAGCCCAGCATCCTGTCTCCGACAGTGGCCAGTCTCGGTCGCTTGGGAGAAATACCCAATGGGTCATAATGGGGTGAACATTCCTTGTTGTTTGCCCCCACCTCCCGACAATCAGAGGTTATGTCCTCCAAACCTATTTGGCTGATAGCCGTTAACGGACTTACCCTCCAAGAACTTATCCAATCCTTTATTAAACCCAGCTATATGACCGGCCTTGACCACATCCTCTGGCGACAAATTCCACAAGTTAATTGTGCATTGAGTGGGGAAAAAATACTTTCCTTTATTTGTTTTAAATCTGCTACCAGTTAGTTTCATGGAGCATCCCCTACTTCTCATGCTATTCGAGAGGTTAAATAACTGCCCCCTGTTCACTCGTTCCAGGCTACTCATGATTTTATAAACTTCTGTCATCTCTTCCCTATCAAGCCTATCCTCGTACGGAAGCCGCTCCATACCTTTTATCATTTTTGTTGCCCTTCTCTGTGCCTTTTCTAGTTCTTCTATTTCTTTTTTGAGATGGGGTGAGCACTATAGCACCAGCAATGTGCCTGGTGCGGTACAGTCATGATTTTTGAGACAAGTCCTTACGCCAAGGGGCTTACAATCTAGGACAGACAAGGGAAGAGAATGTAAGGAGAGACTGGGACTTATCTAGTTCACCCTCATAACAACCCTGTGAGGTAGGTCATTATTATTATTCCCATTTCACAGATGGGGAACTGAGGCTGAGGGAGAGTGACTTGCTCAAGGCCACCCAGTGTGTTCACAGCTAAAACAGGATTTGAACTCTGCTCTTCCACGTAGCCACACAGTTCACCAGAGGGGACTGGCTTGCCAGTATTGTATTTACCCATATGCAAAGCAGCTTCCTCTTTAAGATATTCCTGAAACATTTGAAAGCTTCAAAGGAAAAAAAACCCAAAGCTTTTTACATTTTTCTCCAAGCGGCTAACCGTTACCTACGGGGGTGGCTAGATGGAAGCTGTACTACCAGGGCAGCTAAGCAGGGGAACAATTTGCCAAGGGTGGCTTTTGCACACACCTCTGGACCTTATCGAGGGTCCAGAGAGCAACTCAAAGCTCTCACGCTTTGCTCTCATTGTTACCATGATGCTGTCGGCTTCTCCAGGGGAGTCTGCGTACATACAGTAGCCCAGCTACACACATAGTATTTTCTGTGACGTACAAAGTGCCCACTCAAACTACCATTTATTTCAATTTGGGCTCAAAAGAAACCTTGTCACTCGGACCCTTCTCCGCCTCATCTCACCGCTCAAGCATCTCCACCTCCGACTTCTCCGCAGCCCTCGGACTGGCACTAATTTACAAAGCGGCCCCTGGCAGGGAAAAGGTTCCCCATCCCTGGATTGAAGCCTTGTATTCCTAGTCAGTCTCGTCTCATTTGGAACCAGGAGCCCAACTCCTGTACCGTGTTGTGATGCATCATGGCCCTCAACCTGGCTGTAAGTTCTTGCAGGACCCGAGCCACTCACAGACGCTGCCTCTCCATCAGCTGATCTTCACCCTCTCGCAGTTGGCAGGGGGAGGACTTCTCCGATGTGGCACTCCCTTTCTTTACTCTCGCAGCTGTGGAACAGCTCCATCGCCGTCACAGGGGTTACTCTTTGCGGTCAGTCGGTCCCAGCCATGGGCCTCTGCCCATGGTGCTCTCTTCCTTCTCGCTGTCCCCCTTCCAGGGGATGATCTCAAGCTGCATGGGGAACACAGTCCAGAGTCCTAGGGGGTTGGGAAGTCTCCCTCGAGAACCCCCAGTCCCCGCGTACACTCCAGCGCCCTGGTCCTCTCGGTGCCACTGAGTTTGCTCGCGTACACTCATGGCCGTAGCCCTCAGGCTGGCTAATGGGCTCGTTGGTGACCCTGGTGCCTCGAGGATCCCTAGCTCCTAACCTCTCAGGGATCTCCCTCCTGCTTTCCCTCACAGCTGTTCCTACTGGCCCTCCCGCTAGGGTCTCAGAGGCTGGGCAACCTCCTCGCTCCAGTCCTCCTCTAGGGCTTCCTAGGCCTACTCCTCTCTCCTGGCATTCAGCCCTCAGGTTCTACACCCTCCTGGCTCCCACGAAGGTCCTGGGCCTGCCTTGTAGCCCCCCTTTACTCTGGGGACGGAGGGTGTTTTCAGACGAGACAATCGCCTGCATTAGCACTCACCGATGTGCCCCTAGCTGGATCCAGGCAGAGAGGAACAGGATCGGAGTCCAGAGATGAAAGCCGCAATCGGCCGAAGAAAGAGGCCCTCGGCAGACGTGTCAGGCTGGGAGCGGAGAGAGAGCTCACTTGCTAAGGTACTAAGGGGACGTGACGGGGGTTAATTAAGGACAGAGCACTGACAGCAGGGCCTGGGAAGTGGCCCTATTCCACCAGAGCTGGGGAGAGGGAAAGCACTAAATAGCGGCACCTGTTCTAGCTACGGCAAGCACATGAAATCCCGCCAGCAGGGGCTGCCCGTTTATTAGCTCTACGTGCTACAACGTGAGTGGGGGCTGCACGGACGGAACACAGACTCCAGCGGGCTAATTGTCTTGCTTGAAAAACAGCCTTAGCCACTGCCATCCCCTGCTCCCAATTGGGCTCTTCTCCTCTCCACGGTGGGCCCCCGCCTCCAGTTATGCCCACAGACCAATGTGGGTGGATCCCGCCAGCCTCTATGGGCTTCCTCCAGGCCCCACCCTGAGCCAAGCAGGTACCGGCCCAAGCCCTCCGGGTTGGGCTGTCTCTTTGCTTCAGATGAGCTACCAGCTGTTCTGACCTTGGCCTGCTCCCACCAAGCATTAGGGGTTGCCCCACCTTCAGCTAGGGGTGCCCAGGCAGCCTACCGGCCTATAAGGATTTAAGCACTCAGGTATGGGTCACTTCATTGAACCAGACTCTGGCTCAGGCCTAAACTCAGGGGAAAAAAACCTAACAGGAGTCATTTGCTTGAAGTAAGAACTTCATTCAGTTACTGTAAAAATACGCCCACGTTCGGACTGATCTATTCCTGGGAACAGGAATTGTTTGTGTGATAAGAAGTCTCATCCCCACCAGCCTGTCTCTGTCCATATTATTGACACTTTTTTTTTTACAGAGGATGTTATAAAATGACTCAGAAGACCAATGTAAAATAAATGTAGCACTTTCTAAAAAGTACGGTTGTACGTATATATAATTATGCCAGTGAGCTTACATCTCATTGGACAGGTTTAAAGTTCTTTGTCTGTAACTCGGGAAGTGCTGGGAAGTGCGGAGTCCGTGGCAGGCTGGACGACACACTCTTCCAGTTAAAGTTTGCAGCCAAGCAGCTGGAGAAGCTAGCCAAGAAGGCGGAGAAGGACTCCGAGACTGAGCAAGCCAAAGTCAAGAAGGCCCTTCAGCAGAAGAATGTGGAATGTGTGCGGGTCTATGCAGAGAACCCCATCCGGAAGAAGAACAAAGGGTTAAACTGGCTGCGGATGGCATCCTGGGTGGACGCTGTAGCCTCCAAGGTCCAGACGGCGGTGACCATGAAGGGGGTGACTAAAAACATGGCCCAGGTGAGCAAGGTCTTGGACAAAGCACTGAGCTCCATGGACCTGCAGAAGGTTTCGGCGGTGATGGATAAGTTTGAGCAGCAGGTTCAGAACTTGGACGTTCTTATGGAGAGGGATATGGGGAAAAATGGAGGAGATGACTAAACTCATAATACCTTATAAACCCGAGGTGGCTCTGCTGAGCCTGTTCCCAGCAGCAGGGGCACTGCGGAGACACCCAGAATCACGTTCAGTCTTCCTCCAAGCAGCAAAGAAAGTTATCGCCCTACATTGGAAAGATTCTAAAGAATTATCAGTAGGAGAGTGGATGAATAGACTATGTTATCATCTCACCATGGAAAAGATAGTGGCGAACCTAATGGACAAAAAGGAAGCATACACAGCAAAATGGTTCCCATGTGTCTGTGTAATGACTAAATCAAATCTGCCAGAAGATCAAAGAGCATACTTATTTGACTATTATATAGAGAGCACAAGAAAAGTTAGAAGATAAAAAGACTCACCTGAACCCAAAGAGTCAAAGGAATTAATATTTGTAACCATGGTTAAATGTTTGTAATTATGTTTATAATGTTAATTAAAATAAAAGAAATTACAATTAAAAAAAAAAATAGAACTTGGACGTTCACACTTCAGTGATGGAGGACTCCATGAGCTCGGCCACCCCCCTCCCCCAGGAGCAGGTGGACAGCCTGATCGTGCAGATAGCCGAGGAGAACGGCCTGGAGGTCATGGACCAGCTCAACCAGCTCCCAGAGGGTGCCTCAGCTGTGGGAGAGAGCTCTGTGTGCTCCCAGGAAGACCAGCTCTCCAGAAGGTGCCTCAGCTGTGGGAGAGAGCTCTGTGTGCTCCCAGGAAGACCAGCTCTCCAGAAGGTGCCTCAGCTGTGGGAGAGAGCTCTGTGTGCTCCCAGGAAGACCAGCTCTCCAGAAGGTGCCTCAGCTGTGGGAGAGAGCTCTGTGTGCTCCCAGGAAGACCAGCTCTCCAGAAGGTTGGCGGCCTTGCAGAACTAGCTCTCCATCGCCCTTGAGGACTTGCTGCTCCTGCCCTGGTTCTGTGCTGGAGCTTTAAGGGGTGTTTCGGAGGACACCTTTCAGGACAAATGGTCGTCAAAGCTTGATGGCCAACTGAGAGAAATGGGCATTTCTCCAGAATATCTCCAACATAAAGTTTTTGCCTCTCTCAGGAAAGAGATTATCTGAGGATATGGGCCGACAGTTGGAGATCGGCCAGATTAGGATGTCACCTCATATTCGAGATTATTTGATGCTTGTTCCCGAGGTGGGGCAGACTGCGGGTTATCTTACTGCTCCCATTTCTGGAAGGGCCAAGCAACTGCTGTTCTGCGTTCGATTTAATGCTTTCCCTTCCCGTGTTTATGAGGGTCGGATCCAGGGTATTCCCTATGCCGAACGATTTTGCCCATATGACGAGTTATCAGCTGAAACTATTGGTCACATAATGTTTCATTGCCATCTATATGATGAACCACATCAGAAGCTTTTGGGACGCATTATTGAAAAGTACCTAGGGCATACCAATCATGCCATTTTGGCTTTATTTCTTGATAGTAAGGACTCAGAGGTCATTAGGAGTGTTGCAACCTTCTTGCTGCAGACTGTTCAGTTCAGGAATCTTTTTAAAAAATATATTCCCCTACCGTTGTCAGAAGTGAATGACTGACTGGTAGTGGATTCTTACTTAAATTTTACTTTGTTGTTTTTTTTTTACTGGGAGGCTTAAAGAAACTTTCTTGTATTCTTGCTGTAATAATAATGATGCTCTTTGTAGGCTATAACTGTTTGTAATAATTATGACGTTGTTGCAATGGTCTTGGACCACGCAAATAAAGAATTTGAATCTGATTTGTCTGTATCTCTATAGAAGTCATTGGGGTGTCACTAGGACCCCCAGATACCCTGTTCCAGCCTACATTCTGTATCTCCCAGCTTCAGAGGGAATTGGCTGTTCATCTCTAAAACTGGTAATAAAACCTTTTATACTTTAACAATTCCCTGTGTCCATCTCTGTACCTTTGACCTCTCTATGGTCTAGTGGTTAAGCCTTCACCCCCATAAGGGGTCCTGTACTCAGCACAGCCCACTGCAGCCCCTGCCCTTTAGGGTCTACCCCCCCCCCCCAAACCTCCCCAGCAGGGTGTCTCCAGTCAGTTTTGGATCACCGCACCCTGCTGTCGCCAAGGTAAGACTGCTGTTGGCTGGGCCTCCTCTGCTCTTAAAGACCCCCACCAGGTCACGTGACCTGCACACAGCTTAGTCACGTGACCTCTGCTCCCTGGGCTCCCTATTAACCCTTGCGGGGCTAGCCCCAGGTGAGCAAGTGCTGAGTCACCGTGGGTTTACTCCTGCGACAACTTGTCCACAGTGCTTCACCACATACGTGCACAGCATTCTAACACACAGAGTTTGACAACACGGTCATAGCCTGTATCGTTGGCACTTGAAACAGAGTGGGAGGGGTTGCTCTTCAGACCACCACACACTTTACTACACTTTCCCATCAGACGCCAACCCCCAGCTCAGCTTCTTCCACCCTTGGCCAGCGGTTACTTACCTGTGAGTATATGAACGCTTTCCAGGAAATGTGTGGTTAAAATACTGTAGTATTCATTCCCCGTGGTTACAGTGCAAGACAGTGCCCCCATCCCCTGCCTGCATTGCAAGTGCTCTTGCTCAGCTGAGCAGCAGGGAACAGGAGTGCTGTGCCTTGCATTTGCAAATACACGGAGCCTGGTTTGAGGCTTGCAGTGCAGGCAGGAGTAGTACTTCTCTTCCCTGCTATTCACGTGAGCGACAGAGCAGGAGTGCTGCTGTATTACACTGCAGACTTGGAGAGTATTGCCGTGCATTTGCAAGGCGCAGCATTCCCGTTCCTTGCGGCTCACCTGTGCAGGAGCTAGGAGCACTTGCGGTACAGGCAGGGGATTATTGGGTCGCTTTGTCTCACATTGCAAGGATGGGGGATGGACAGTACAGCATTTTAACCACATGCCACCAGGAAATCATTAATATGCTCAAAAAGTACTAATAATTTCATATCCCTCTGCAGCCTCTAAAATTCTCCAAGAGCACGCTCCTGCAGATTCGATCATTGGTCCAGGTCACTTTGACCCAGGCATGCAGCAAGGTGTTCTCGCCTTTGCAGTGGCCTCTCCACAGCAAAGTGGCCTCTCTGCGATGGAACTCTGTGCAGAGTGCCAAGCTCTGGGCACCACCATCTTTCACCCTATACTGTGCATGCACCAGATAGCAGCACCCTATACTGCACATGGACAAGGTGGCAGCACCCTGTAGAGCGCCACCATCTTGTAATGTGCAGTGTGGGCAGGCACCATAGCCGCTCCGTAACGCCATAAAAACATGGACAGGATTGCATTCTGGTCCATCTTTCACCAAATTAGGGTTACCATACCTCCCCTTTAAAAGAGGATGCTTATACCTCCCCTTTAAAAAAGAGGACAGTGAAGAGGAGGGCCATGGGCTGCTCCTGCACCCCAGAATAAAGGGATATATGGGTGGTGTGGGCCGGCTATTACGGGAGGTGGAAGCTGGAGTCCTACCGCATGGGGCTGAGACCTCGCCAGGGTGGGGACCAAGGAAAATACACACACAGTGCAGGTCTGCATTGGTTTCAGTGAAGCTCTGCAACATGTATTTTTCATACGCATCCTCTTTTAAAGGGGAGGTTTGGTAACCCTATATCAAATGGAATGGCCAGATCCATCAAAGACAAGAGGTCATAACGTACCCAACAGGTAATCCATCCCCTGCTACTTACTCCCAGTTCCTGACAGTTTGAGGTTACGTCCTCCAACCAACTTGACGAGTGTGGGGAGAGAATCAGAGCAACGTACTGTACGTTGCAGCTAAATCGCCTACACACACAGCCCCCTGTTGGTAGCCGGCTGGCCGACCTGCCAACAACTGCCTAACCTGAAAAATGACGCCGTTGTGCTTTATTGCTGGGATCCTCCAATCCATTCCAGGAAATTCCAGTTAATTATATATATATATATATGTATTTAGGGAAGGCGAGAGCTAGCTTCCCAAAGGACTGTGGGGCTCTTGGAGTGAGTAGGAAGGTGAAGGGAGGGCCTCCAAGCCCTTAATGTGTCAAAGAAATTCAACCCTTTGGCTGCAGGCCAGGAACTTTTCATGTGGATTCCCAGCCTCAGCCAGGAGTTTCTCGGGCACGAGAATAGGCCTTTAATTTAAACCAGGTGCTTCAGCAAGGAAAACACTCATGAGAGGCAAACTTGGGCTCTTTCCCTCAAACAAAAGGGCAACCGCGCACATTTCACTCAAATATGCCTCTTGGAACCGAGCGCCGCTCTTTGAAACGAACGGCCGAAACCTCATCCACTTGGGCAAAATCTGCCTGAAACTGAAACTAGCAATATTTCTGGAGCCAGAAAAATAGTTTTAGCGAGCGCCAGCCGAGTCCTCCCGGAGCTGCCGAGCGAGAGATCTTACAGTCCTGAAACGCACACGGGCTGGCAGGGAACAAAGGAAAACCGTTTTTTTGCAACATTCTTTCATTGCTGCTGTCTGCAAATTTAACGCTGAAGCTGCCACAGCCCCAGTTACCAGGGAGATGCACGGGGGAGACGAGAGAACAAGCCACAGCAGCATCCAAGCCTTGTGTTGTCCGCTGCAGAACAGAAGTTTAACCGCTGGCCTCCCGGCTTCCACTGGGAACAGATGAGTGATGGCTACAGTCATAGTTGACCAGCATAACGCTCAGCACTAGCCAACTAGCGTGCGGGCAAAGGGTTTACAGCAAAGATGGGGAAACCTCAGGTCCAGGGGTCAAATGTAACCCTTGGCCAGTTTTTATCTGGCCCCTCTCCAGTTCCTGGATTCATTTCCTAGTCCCAAACCCTGAAAAACTAACGCTCAAGAGAAGAGAGCAGAGGTGAGGGCAAGCACACAAGGGTAGGGGACAGACCCATGAGCTGGACCCTCCTCTTCCTGGGCAAATTTAAGCACTCCCACCCCCAACGGTTCTGCGGCCCTCGGAGCCTGTACTAATTTTCAAAGTGGTCCCTGGGAGGGGTAAGGTTCCCCACCCCGTGGCTCTGAACACCATGCCAGAAAAACTGCACTGAAAGCCATTGGTGAGACTGAACTCTTGAAAGTTTAATAACAAAACTTCCATTGACTTTAATGGGCGAGGACTGAATCCTGAGTTAAACATCCATGCCCCCAAAAAAGCAAAGCTGCAATGGAGACCACTGTGTCTCTCTCTTGCTTTTGGAAGAGTCTAGTCTTATTTGCTGACATCAAAGGAAAATGCTCATTGACTTCAATTGGGTTCTGGATCAGGCCTTACACAGTCAGCACAACAGAAAACACCCAGAGATTTGAGACTATATTGCTTCTGAATGCATGCTCTGCCTTAATACTTTATCCTTCCTCCTCTTGTCTCTTCCTTCCCTTAATATTGTTATTTCCATAGCAACTTCAGTGTTCAAAGTGCTTTGCAATCTCTATCTACTTCATCCTTACAACAACCCATTTTACAGATGGGGAACTGAGGCGGAGAGATCGAAACTTGGGCAAAGCCTCTCAAAGAGTTCATGGCTAAGATGGAATTTGAACCCTGGTCTCCCAGGTCCACATCTGACATTTTGTTGAAGTGACATCACTGTCTACAATGGAAATAAGCAAAGGTCTCTTCCCAAGCTGCAGGAACAGGAAGATATACAACCGCAAAGCTCCAGTCTCCTGGAGTTATTTCGACTTACCCAGCTATGACAATGAAGAAATCCAGGCGGTTCCACGTGTCTCCCAGGTAGCATTTCTTCCCAAAAATCCCTAGTGCGATCATCTTGATTATCATTTCCACAGCGAAGAAGGCAAAGATGAAGTCATCAAAGCTCTGGAAAACAAAGAAGTGGAGGATTAATTTGCAGAAGAGCAGGAAACGGCAGGGCGGTGTGTGTGTGTGTGTGTGTAGCTTTGACAGACATGAGCACACTGACCCGGCTACATTGTTCTGCCAGATGTGAACCCCCTGGGCAGTCATGGAACAGGCAACACAATACTGTCCCAGGGAAAGAAGGGAGACTTTGAAAGAAAGGGCGTAGATAGATACAATAGAGTAAGTGGGCTCAGTTGAACCTGGACCCTAGACTCTTTGAGAGGAACCCATGCAATTTTTCAGAGGGGGAGAGGGTCACACCCATAATTGGATCATGAGCCCAGGCGGACTCCATAAACTTTCTAGGTCACTGCCTCAAAGAATCCATGAGGACTACTCTGGAGTAAGTGGTTTGAGGATGACAGCATACCTGTCCCCTGGGGGCAAATTTTCAGATGAAAATCTGGGCTCAATTTTGGCCACGGAGCGCCTTTGAAAAATCTTTTCCTAACTTACTCCGGCAGCGGGGGGTTTTTGGGGCTCAAGCCCTAATAATGGGACACACAATCCTCCAGCAGTTTAGCACTTAGCCCAGGCACGAGACCCACTGAAGCGAATGGGATTTGCACAAATGGCGCTAACAGCAGGAGGATGGCGCCATAAGAGAGTACACAAAGGGTCGAAGTCACCCAATCAGTTTGGTACTGGGGCAGGGAATCGTTTCTTACCCAAGAGACCCTTTGAACATTAGTACAAGCTCTGAGGGCCACACAGAGCTTGGAGGTGGGGGTAGGGTGACCAGATATGCAAATTGTGGCAGACACTTATGAGAAATACAGGTTGCAGGGTTGCACTGGAGCCACTGCAGTGTCCTCATAAGTGTCCTCTTAAAATCTGCATATCTGGCCACCCTCGTTGGGGGGTGCTTAGGGACGTGACCAGGAAGGACAAGGTCCAGATTATAGCTCTGTCCCCTACCCTTGTGTGCATGCCCTGCTCTCCACTCCCTTATCTTGAGCTTCGTTTTCCAGTGCTTTGGGGTAGGAAATGGATCCAGGAGCCAGATCCGGGCACTGGAAAGGGGACAAATAAAAACCAGCCACAGGCCGTATACAGTCCCTCCCCCACACCCATGCTGGAGCTACCAATTCTCTTGTGGATGGGCAAGAATATTTTAAGCCCTGCAACAGGAGGGATTTTAAAGAAAACAGCTTGGCTTCAATCAGGGCTAAGCTGCATTTCTGCAATCCACAGCTCGCCCTCTCTGCATGAGGGGTGTGCTGTTAAACTAGGAGCTGGGATTCTCTGCATCAAGTTGATGCAGAGAATCCCAGCTCCTAGTTTAACGGCACAGCCCTCATGCAGAGAGCAACAAAACTAGAGCTGAAACGAATAGTTGTAAGAGCGAGCGAGCTCCTCAAACTAACCCTACCCAAACCAAAAACGATGAGGCAGGTCATAACTGCCACCCCATTTGATTTCAACAGGGAACTGTTGGGGTTATTTAGGGCTGAGTTCTTCCATTAATACCACCCATGTACAATAAATCCACCCCACCCAGCTCAACTCTAGGTAAGACCGGTCGCCTCGACAATATCTGAAAGACGACCTCCTCCCTTACGCCCCCTTGTGGCCTCCGAGGTCAGCCGGGAGCGCGCTCTCACGGGCCCCATCTGCCCATCAAATCCATGCAGCAGGGGCGCGCGGAGAGGCTGTCTCAGTGGCCGCCCCACAAACTATGGAACTCTCTTCCTCTGGAGATTTGTCTGAGGCTGAGCCTGCTCCTCATTTGGAGGCAATGTGAGGCATTTTTATTCAGCCAGGCCTTTGGCAGGCAGGGATAGGAGCTCTGGGAGGTTTGAGATTAGGGATTTCAATTTATTTTTATTTATGTGCATTTATGGTTTATTATTTTGTGTGCTGTAACCTGCTCTGAGCCCTTAGGATGGGGAGGGGGAATAATAAGTTTAAATAAATAATCAAGGCACCTCCAATCACAGGATGGAGTGAATCCTGGCTTATATCCTGTGTGTGTGTCTTTGTAGTCAGTAGAAGAGGCACTCTTTTGGATGCCCCACTGGGCACTTCATAAAGGAAGCCCAGCGCACCACCCTGCCATGGCCTGAAAGAGAATTTTTCCACCCGGTTCCAATTTCCAGTCAGACCAGACGACATAAATCTGTCATAAATCGGCCCAGCGGTCATTTAGCACACCCACAAATGGCACCGCCCTGACTCAAAATGGCAGCGGTGCCAGTGCTGCCATTTTGAGTATGGGCAGTGGCATTTTTGTGCATGCGCAAATGGCTGGGTTGGGGGGTGGTTTACGATTATTTTTCAACCGGGATTACAACTGGAAACTTTTCTGATTGGAATTCCAGTTCGGAAAAAAAAGGGGGGCAACTGTCCCATTTTCATGGAAATGTTCTGCAAAAATGGAAGAGTTCTGTTGACCCAACCCTACATTAGCCCAGCAAGTACGTAAGGCCTTACCTGAAGTATCCTGCAGCGTGGGGAATCACAAGCCATATCTTCACAGGGATGGAACATGCCCAGCGTGACGCAATTGAGGAGAATCACCAGCATGCTGGCTCTTTCAAACCAGGTGCAAGGAAACTTAGTCAAGGAAACCAACAGGAATGAGAAAGTACGTCCTTTCGTTTGTTTGACCCTAATCTTCTGTGTTGAAACAAAAAATGACATTCCATGGGTCTTGGAGTAGATTTCTACCCCAGTCCTTTGGCACTTCCATTGCCTGAATGTGCAGACAGGAAATGTGATGAGGTAGATTTCTATCCCAGGGCAGGGTATATTATCTACCCCATGGTAAAATGCATTGGGGGAGATTTCAACCATAGGGCTTTTTTGTTTAAAAAAAACAAAAACAACAAAAAATGGTTAATGGGAAGCAACTTTCCTTTGGGGATATGGTGTACCTGTGTGCAGGTGATAACGTCCTAAAAGGGCAAAGTTGAAGAGCCACTAACTTGAAAGTTTTTGCAAGAGATGTGAACCCCGGGTAGGAAAAATACCCCAAGACAGACGATGAGGACATTTTAAAATTGGCTGCCAACTAATTTCATAGACTGTCCCCTAGTTCTAGTATTTTTAGAATGGGTAAATGTTTTTACAGTTCCTTACTGACTTGTTCCACACCACGATTTGGTAAACTTTTGCAAACAACCATTGTAGTCTAGAGAGAGTGTGGTTTCCGTGTTGGACCCAAAAGTCAGAGATGAATACACAGAAGTTCAGATTAATTTTTTTATTGGACCAGATTCTGTAGGTGAAAGCATGCAAGCTTTTGGGTCACACAGGATCCTTACTCAGGTAAATAAAAAGTCAAAACTAAAGACTGAGCATGCAGGACAGATGGATACAGAAGCAGTCACTTGGTATTATTTCTGTTTCTCCCTCTGTTTCCCTCCCTTTCGTCTCCCCTAGATTGTAAGCCCACTGGGGCAGGGACCTGTCTATAATTGTTGATTGTAAAGCTCCAGGTACATTGCTTGTGCTGTATAAATAAAATAATATTTAATAGCATTGCAAACATGAATGGAGGGCTCTGTGCAGCGCAAATGTTTGCATACTCTCACCAACAGAAGTTAGTTAAATAAAAGAGACCGGTCTATTTGAACTACTTTGTCTCTGTCTCCACCAATTAAAGTAACAGAATTATGTAAAAACAAACACACAAACAAAGCAGACCAGTTCCTTCCCCAATGAGGCATTTTACAAACAGACACTAACAGCAAATCAGTATTCTATTCCTCACACCACACAAGGCTAACCCTCAGGGCACTTTCTCTGAGTAAGTGGCTATTTTTCCATTTAAACAATGGGTGGCTTGTATGACTTGGGAGAGAGTAGGGTCTGTAACAAACAAGTCTATCCACAGGGCCCTCAATCCCTCAGGCAGATACATTTCAGAAGAGTATTAAAGAGATGGGCAGATTCTGAAGGCTGTTGATTGGTAGGACAGGCTCATCTCAGGGTGTATTCTCACAAAACCAAAAAATGGCAGAATCCATTTCCCCCACATTTTTTAAAATTGTGCAAACAGATTAGTGCACGGGGATCCCTTGCTTCTGATTCACAAGCAACCTGCAATCGTTCGGGCTCAAACCAAGGTTTAACAACGGGGTTAACTCATTCCTGCGCATTTCTTGTAACGTGGGAAAGGACACTTCCCACTTTAGTTCGCCTCACACGTAACGAGGGCCCCACAATGCACCGGGCAAAGCCCAGCCGCACGGCATGATGGAATTGCTAGCAGAAGCTGAGGCTCTGGCAATTTGTATAGCATCAGTAACGTACCTGGCACTGTGCAGTCATTAGAGACAGGTCCCTGCCCCAAGGAGCTTACAACCTAAGCAAGACAAGGAAGAGGGGAACATAGGGAGAGGCGGGGACACATTCGTGAAGTCGCAGGTGCACATGCCTAGCCACATTACAAGGGGAAGAAGACACTGAGTGAAAGGCTAGAGGAGGAAGCATCGGTGAGCAGTCCGTGGGGATGAGGAGCTAGAGAAAACCTGACCAAAGAGGTAGGTTTTCAGGAGGGATTTGGAAGTTGGGAGGGAGGGAACAGTAAAAAATGTATTCAAGGAGGGACTGAGTTCCAGGCATGGGGGGCAGCAGGGGAGGAGAGGAGAATACATTTTGCACAGGAGATTCAGGGCAGGTGAGGGCGGTGGGGTGGAAGAACCGAGGTTTCCAGGTGGGAATGTGGTGGGAAACCAGTTCAAGATAGAGGGAGGCAGGGTCATGAAGAGTCTTGAAGGTAAAGACAAGAAGCTTGTGCTGAACGTGGAAGGGAGAGGGACGAGAGGAGTGGCTGGACATGCTCAAAGCAAACAAATGACAAGTGAGTGGGGTGACCTCGTTAATAAGGTGCAATAATGATCTCCCGCAGGAAATTAAGAGCGTGGGAGGAAAAAATCTGGCATGAGCGCGCCGTGAGCTGGAGCAGCAAAAGCCACATGAAGACCTTGCAAGCCGGATCATCAAACAAAAGGAGTTTCTCTGCATCCCTCTAGTGGGCACTTCTAAGGATTTCAGGATTCCTGCAGGCACAGAGACATTAAAAGGGAAGATTGAAGTCACCATGCAGCTTTAGCGTTCAATTCCACCCTCGCGCCTTGCTCTCCTGCCATGTTGCGGCCTCATTCGAAGGCTGTTTTCAAACCTAGCAAGAGAAGCGGCGCGCTGTCTTGGCAAGATGTTTGAACTCACACTCAAAATGTTTTGAGATCTCACTTATTTATCTTATCACAGCTTGGCAGCCACGCGGAGGTCTGTTTGACTCTAGCGCATTCCTGAGGTGTCTGACCGTAACCGTTCCTCAACGCAGCGCAAAGGCACTCAATAACAAACATACCTCTCTGGCTGTGTTTGCAGCAGATCCTGCATTGTGGGGATCAACGGACTAAAGTCATGGGTATGTTGCTTGCATGGTGGCAGCTTCAATTTGCTGGCTGGAGTGTGATGGGCGTAAATCAAAGCTGGTGGCACAAAGATGGTCACCCCAAGGGTCCCAAAGCATTTACGAAAATCATGACATTGTCCCCGTTTCAGATTTTTCATGGCCAGCTGCAAGCTACCAAATGTTCCAGTCTGGCTAGGATGTGGGAGAGGATGCCACAGAGTCTGGTCCCGTTTTTACCCAGAAAGTAACTCTCACTCTGGCAGCCAGAGGAAGAGAAGAGTTTCCAGGCTGGCTACACTGGCTTTGGCCCGGATTAGTTGATGCGATCAGCTCTCTAGTGGAGTGTCGGGAAGGAGCGGGAGAGCAAGTGGCCCTGACAGTGGAGTAGCAGCCAGAGCTGGGGGAGGAAGCAGCAGCACACCGGGGAGGCCCCCAGTAGGAGTGGGCCCTGCTGCAGAAGATGGGGATGCGGTCCCTGGACTTCTATCTAGCAGCAAGGGGACAAAGCTTCTTCAGGAAGCCTAGCCTCCTCCACACCCCCAAGCCCATGGGCCCTACTGCCGCTACGCCCCTTGTGCCACTTCCAGCTGGGCCCTTGGCCTTCTGGGAAAGGCAAGCTGGTCGCCTCAGGCCTGTGGGGGCAGGAGCAGAGCAGAGGCCCTTCTCGTCTGCCCGAGGCTCTTTATTCTCTGTATTTTCTATCAAATATAGTTCCATAATCCTGGCAATCGGTAACAACTTACTGAGAAGGCACCAATTACATTGCAGGGAATCGATCAAAAATGGCCTTTCCTGGAAAGGACATGCATTTTGAGTGGAAAATGAGGTTTTACCCATTTACCCAGCGTGACCCTGCAGAGTTTTCTAGAAATGTGGCAGCTTTATTCCTCGGTTTCCACCCCCAGACACACCCATGGCTGATGCACGGAGGGTGCAAGTCTGTTATGCCCCAGCTACAAAGGGTATTTTAGCTTCAGCTTTCGAGGCTCGTTTTATTTTATTTTTTAAACCTCTGCTGGTCCCTGGTTCAAACCCTAGTCATTCTAAGATGGCGGCCATCTCACGGCTAGGGAACACAGAGTCAACCATAAAGAACTTTCCTCTGGGCAACAGAACTTTCTCCATTCCCAATACACTGAAACACACAGGTCTGCAAAAGTTGCACATGTCCTCCAAGGAGGTGGCTGTGGATCTGGGTAGGCAGAGGAGATGAGTGAGTAACCGGAGAGGAGGCGGCAAAAGAGACACAACATGGGTGAACACACACACAGGATGGTGGAGCTCCACCATCACCAGCCGCTCCGGACTGGGAAGCTGCTGGCAACCTGGCTCATGATCAGGGCCGGCTGTGGAACAAGTGTTTACACGGCTGGCCCGGGGAGGAGAGCTGCACGAACAGTGTTGCACACAGTCCGGCACCCACCCCGCCCCCATGATGGCTGCCCTGGCAGCTGGTCATAGTGGCCATTCTGGACCAGGCCAGGAACAGCGGGCTACCACACGTGATAGCCTGTTTCAGCCCCGTTGGGCGGCCATTTCCTGGACGTGTTGGCAGCTAGCCCAAGCTGTGGTCCCGGAGGTCTCCAGGATCACAGCCCAGGTTAGCCGCCAACACGCCCGTGAAAATTTTGGGGCAAACATTTGGATTGCTCCCAATAAACGTGATGGTGGCCCGTAGGCCAAAGTGCGTCCAAGTGGGTCACTGTTATGTTTGTTAACCCCCAATGAACCCTACAGATTTCTGTAGAGAAGTCTTCATGAGTATCATCCAGGCTGACTATCCCTCTCAAGTGACTGGTCCAACACACTTCAAGCCTCCTACTTACAAACAACTAAAGGCATTGCTGCTCAAATGTCAGAGAATTAGACATTTTTGAGAGTGGAGAATCCTGGGTTCTACTCCTGCTAATGATTGTAGAGTCTTGTATAGATGCATCTGAGTTTTTTTTACATGTGTGATACGACTGCTCTGCTGTATTCAACCAAAAGGCCATGGGGAAAACCAACTCCCTTCTTCTGTACAGCTCCCTGCTAGTATCACAAGATTTCTGGTGTCCAAAATAATTTGGCGGCGGCTGTACAACAACATAGCGGTTTACACCTCACAGTGATGGAGCAGCAGAGAATAAAAGTTCACCAGTGCACTCTGCGACCTCCCCAAACCTTGATAAAAAATATGGTCCATGAAATACCAGACCCACTGTTCAATGCATCACACTGGTCCACTCTGTCAAATCAAGGTAGTTCACTCACTGCATGCTGGAACATGCAGGCAGCCTGGGAGATACTATTGTATGAAAGATGAGGACAGCTACAGTCTACAATACAATTTAAGTGCATCCCTCAGGAACGGGACAAATGACCAAACTGCAGCCCTGGGGTGGGTGACGTTTGCAAAACTCTGTGATAGGGTTATTTGCCAGAACAGATTAAAGACTGAAAGTTCTCTGTGGGAATCTCATAGGGTCTTGGGATAACGCCCTCGTGAGTGGTCATGGA
Organism: Sphenodon punctatus; assembly: GCA_003113815.1. Classification (NCBI taxonomy): domain Eukaryota; kingdom Metazoa; phylum Chordata; class Lepidosauria; order Sphenodontia; family Sphenodontidae; genus Sphenodon; species Sphenodon punctatus. The sequence continues at coordinate 13,024,609 of QEPC01011341.1, read as the reverse complement.
TTTTCAAACGTAGGTTCCTGTTCAGCCACATGAGGACAAGTTAGTATTTGTTAGCTGGCAGTCTGGATCTTTTATTCCAAAGAAATGTTTACATGATATCAGAATAGAAATTCCAACTGTCAGGTCGTGGTTATGACCTGGAATACTTATTCCAAATATAGCTGTGCGGGGGCATGAGTAGACGGCACGGGAAAAGGAGGGGGCAGAACAGACCGAGAGGAAGCAGCACTCGGGTGTTTGCTCGGGCTGCATAGCGTGCAGTTTGTAGAGCCAGCGATGAACGGCAAAGCCTTTACAAAATGAAAGAATTAACAAAAGGTTGGAACAACCCCCAAATCGGCAGCAGAGTGTGTGCATCAGCCAAGAGCCGTGCAAAATGTTCAGCACAGAATGAAAAGCATTTAGAATGAGTTTATTTACATGGTAAGAGATCAGAGAGAGGGAGAGAGAAAAGGTCTGACGAACATGCAGTGCCTCTTCCACATATTCTCATGACAGGTGAAAAGGCCATCAAGGCTTGCGCCATGTAAACACTTACTCAACGAAGGAGTTAGCAGAGCATCAGCACTGCTGCAAACTGCTTCGTTTGTGCACATCAGGGGCGAAGACCCTCCAGCCTGGCTTTTTACTTGGCTCCTTTCCAATTCCTGGCTCTGACCCACGGATCTGGTTGCAACTCTGTGTGTTCACTAGCAATTGTACTGATGCAGCCCTTTATGTCTGTAAGCAAGCACTAGACTTTCAAATGTTAGAGAGAGCAGGGCCATGGGAAGGGAAGGGAGTGGGCCTGGGGGGGGGGGGGTCTCGCCCCCCAGGATTTCTGGGGGTGGGGGGGGCGAGAGGAGAGGGTGGGAGAAGGAACATGCTGTAACATCCTCAGCTTCTGAAGCCACCGCCTCTCGGCGTTTGCCTCTCCCTCCAGTCCAGGTAGAAGGCTACGTCTGCAGGCAGCGGCTGAAGGGTGCTGCCGGTTTGGTGCATGGTGCCCAGACAGCTTGCATTGTGTGGAAGAGCTACTCAGCTGTGAAGAGCTCCCTCACGTCACCTGGTGCCACGGTTTGGTTTTGGAACATTTAAAGCGGTGGGGTGGGGAGATAGGTACGTGCGGACATTTGTGGGGGGAGGGCAGGGTTGGATCCAGCAACTGCACAGGGCCTCCTGTGTTGGGGGGAGGGGGGGCACAGGAACCCACAATTCATGGCGTCCACAAATAACTCTGAAATGACAACACGAGTGTGAAAAGTGCTGGGGTAAAAGACAGATCCTTGGGGCTTAAACTGCAGAGAGCCCTGGCCCATGGGGCAGCTTCAGAGGGGGGCTGCAGCACCCTTCCGTGCAGAGCCCCAGCTTCCCTGGATCCGGCCCTGCCGGGGGAACGGACCTATGGCTAGAGCACTCTATCAGTGAGCAGGAGGGGAGAGGTTGCGCCTACAGCCTGAGCCAGCACCAGGGTTGCCACCGGTGCAATTAACACTTATGAAAAATACATGTTGCAGGGCCTGCATCGGCACCTCAGCGTTCCTTAAAAGCACAGCTCCGGGGCCTGCGTTGGTGCTTCCGTGTTCTTTAAAAATGTGCATCGGTGAGAATCTCAGCTAGCACTGGCGGCATTACAGACCAGCAGAGAGGTAACTAGCAGGGAGAACACTAGCACGGCATGAACAGTCAGACCAAACTCGGGGGGAGAGAGAGAAATTCAGTCACCAGACTTTCTCCTGATATTAAACCGTTCTTGCCCCACTCCACCAGTCGCCAGCCTCTGTTTCCTGGGCGCCAATGGCTCCCAGGCACCTGCAAATTTGGTTTCCTGGAGGACAGGATGGCTGGGTGCAACACATGATGGAGGCAGCCGATAGCCTCAGGGTGATGTAACCCTCTCACGTCTCCTCCTGGGGCAGCCAGAACCGGCTCACTCTGAGTGCACTGGGCTCACACTCATCACCACCAACAGGAGGGAGCTCTCCTAGGGGCATTTTGCCTTGTGACTGAGGTAAAGACAAGAGGCTCTTGTGGCTCTTGGAGGTTTATTACTATGGCCTCCGATTGTCTTAGCTTGTCCGCCACGGACCTAGGTTTGAGTGAATATGCAAGTAACAAGAACCTGATTCTCCAAGAAACACTCCTCCTCCCCTCATTGTCCAGCCCAAATTAACCTCTAGCTTCCCAAGCCATGCAGATCTCCTCTTCCTTGAATGATAAATAGCAGCAGGCTGCGGTAAAGAGTAATGGCTTTAAAATATACCAGAGAGCGAAGCCTCAGGGCATAATAGCAGCAGCAGACACCACAAATCAAGCAGTATTTTAAAAAGCCTGTCAGGGCTGCAATGCAGATGGCGCCTGGTCAGCATTGGGCACCGTGTACCTACCGAGAGGTATCACGCCTTTAATTACTGGAGCGCCGGCGTACAGGGGACTAGAGACGGAAGCCAGCCGCACTGCTTACACTCCATGCCGAGCGTGGAGAGGTCTTATCAGCCCTGGGTTTATTAGCGACACGTTTCGTGCAAGTCGCACACAGCTTTGTTATACCAAAACACACCGAGGGCCATATTCCTAGCCCAGATCACATCGCGCCCCGGCTGAGTCAACAATGCCAGCTGTGGTACAACGCGCTACCCCACAAGGAGAAGGAGATCACGCTCTTGTTCGTGTATTACCCGATATTAAACTTTGCCTTAAAAACAGATGCATGGTTTCGAAGTCCGCAGAGGTAATAATTCCACTCTATTCAACACTGGTCTGGAACGCCGGGTCCAGTTTGGGGCGCCTCATTTTAAGGAGGACATTGACAAACTTGAGCGGGTTCGGAGAAGGGCAGTAGAAATGATAAAAAAGACTGGAAAGCAAGTTCTATGAGGAAAGGTCAAAGGATCTGCGTACATTTAGCCTAGGGAAGAGAAGACATTGCTACAGAGGGTCGGGCTACAAATAAAGGACTCAAGTTACAGGAAAGTAGATTTCCATTAAATATCAGGGGAAACGTCCTAAGAGTAAGAGCTGTGCAGCAATGGAACAAGTTTCCTGGGGAGGTTGTAGGCTCATCATTGCTGGGGGGTGGTTTCAAAACAGCATGGACAGCCATCTGTTGGGAACATTGTAGTCGTCATCTTACATCTAAGCAGGGGATTGGACTAGATGCCCCTTGAGATCAGTTCCAACTCTATGATTCTATAGGACCCCCGACGTTCCTGTGCCTCTGTGCTCACAGCAACTGGAAGCCTTTGCCTAGGGTAACACAGAAGCCAACCCACATTTGTACGGTGCTAGCTACATGGCCCTGTTCCCATTTGTGGCTATGAAAGTAAATTCATCCATCGTTCCCTACAACCGCCCAATATCCCATGTGATGGGATTGGGTCTCTCCAAGCCTAGTGACCCTCGAAGACTTAGGGCGCTTTTAGACGTGCAGCGGGGATCAGGCGCGGGAGCAGCCAAACAGCCGCGGCGCTGTTTTACACGAACCGGAAGCGGAAGTTGTGCGCGTGATCGGCGGCCGCGCATTCTTTGCCGACCACGATCGAACCGGCCTGATTTCTCTTGGGGGGGGGACATACACAGACGGAAAAGAATGCGCGGCCGCCAATCACGCGCACAACTGCCGCTTTCGGTTCGTGTAAAACAGCGCCGTGGCTGTTTCGCCGCTCCCGTGCCTGATCTGAGGCCGTTTTTAGACGTGCACTGGGATCAGGCCATACTTTACTCACTTGTTAGAAAGAATAACAAAACTACTACCTCTCTTCATGCTGACATAAACCAAAGTATTCCCTTCTAGGAGCCTGCCTTATTCAAAACGGACTACAAGCAGCATGTACCCGCAGAGTTCAATGTAATCAAGGCACCTTCTACACATTACAAGTAGCAAGCAGTCAAGTAGTCCTCATCTGGTGGGGAATGTGTGGTGAGTTGCAATTCTTATAACTCTACCTTCATTTGCATCCCTACATGATATCCCGGGGTTCACTGTAGAACACCCTGGATGAGGCCCCTCCCTCCTATGTTTTCACTACAGATCTATGGTCACTGAAGGACAAGAAGTTGGGCAGAAGCTACTGGTTGTGCTCACACATTACTTTGGCTCTGTATTAGTGAATCAAGAAGCCTGTGGCTCCTGCTTAAACTGGAGCTCAAACACAGAGCCCGCCCAACCAGGTTCGGTGCTTTCACACAAGCAGAATAATGCCGGCTTGATCCAGGAGCAACTTGGAAAAAATAGCGTGAAAGGGGAAAGAGCACAGCTTGCCAGGATACGAGGAGCACAGTTCCACCAGTTTTCTAAGGTTTTCTCCTCCCTTTAAAATTTCCTTCTTTAAATGCCCAAAGCTGAGCAAAGAAGCCTAAAAATCAGAATCTCTCCATTCCTGCGTGCTCACTGACCGTCCATAAATACCCGCCCCTCCTCACCCATCCCCTCAACTACCCATCACAGTGAAGTATCTGCTAGAGGTCCACAGACTTCATGAAAGGCCTATTAAAACAGAAGCCACCAACCTCTCTCTAACTAGCTGCTCTGTGAGCAGGAGGGTGCGGGATATACAATAAATAAAATAAACTAGCTGGCCACTGTCTGCAGAGTGGCCCCAAGCTGCCCCATGGAATAGTCACATTCTGAACAGTACCACCCGCTTCCCTTACAGAAGCACTTCAAAGTGCTTTCTCTAAATTGGCATCTGCTTGCGAGTACTACTCTCCAGGGGCTTTAAGAGCGGTGAATACGGAGGGGGTGGGAGGACACGTGGCTCCGACATTTGCAATCTCATTCAAAAGTAAAATAATAGTCATTCACGGCAGTGCATTCACAAAGTTACACCAGGGAAAGGAGTGGAACGGCTACAAGGTAAGTTTCCACATGCAAGAAACAGCCCAGATGAGACGAACGGTCCTTCGACGGTCAAGGACAAAGACCACCGACCGCCATACGAGCCGACAAGGATTGCCCTTTCGTTCTTGGCCACATCTGCTCTGTGAGCCAGTCGCTACAAGGAAATCATCGCTGCCTCATGCCCACAAGATGGGCCCGAGGTTCCCCACCCCTCTTCTGAGGGCCAAATATTTATGTGGGCCCTTTTCAGTGCATGCCTGAATCTGCCCCTTCCATTCAGTTCCAAGCCCCAAGCACTGAAAGAGTGAGCTGAGGTTAAGGGGCTGGAGAGGAGGACATGCTCACAAGGACAGAGGAGAGAGCCATGATCTGGACCCTCCTCTTCCTGAGCATACCCCTTAACTCCCTCCACCCCCAAACTTCTATGATTTCTACATGTAGGAGAATGTACTAATTGCCAAGTGGCTAATTGAAAAGATTCCCCTATCGCGACTGTTCACACCCTTAAGATAGAACATTTTCCAAATTGCAGTGGATCTCTAGATCCATGATTTTCAAATGGGATGGACCCCCACGGGGGGCATGGAAGGTATCTGGGGGGGTCAACGCGTGTAAGAAGGAGCACAGCTGGAAAACACCCTAGCTCTGCTTTGACTGAACTAGGGGGGATTTCCAAAATGATAGGCTACGAAGGGGGAAAGAGAGTCTGAGAACAGGAAGGAGGGAAGGGGGAAAGGTGTGTGTGTGGTAGAAGAAGGGGCTCAGCTACCAGGCAAGGGGAAGAGGGAGGGGGTTCAAGAAGTTGAAGAACTCCTGCTCTACATCTCTACAGGCTCCTTTACCCCTCTACTTGTTATAAGCAGGCTCAGATGCAGGCAGGTGCAGCTTGTGTGACCACATGGGACCCCCTTTGGGCTCTACCTACCCATGGATTCAGCCCCACAAGGGCCCCTCAGAACATGGGGTCCATGAAGCAACTTGAAATGACAACATGAGCGTGAGACGCATTGGCATAAAATACGGGGCCACAGAGTGTCAAATAGGGGGAGCTGCGACTTATGGAGGGGGCCTGCGGTGATTCAAAGTGACTGTCCGGGGGCAGAATGCTTGTGGCATCCAGGAATAAACTAGAAGTAACATGCATAATGAACGGGCCCACGGAGCCTAAAAACACAAGGAGCGTTAGCCCCGGAACATCAAACATTTAGTTACGGCAGCCTTCCTTTTTCTAAGGGTGTTAATAACTGGCACAACAGCCACCCACAAGAGGGTCTTCACCCGTCGTCATCTGCTAGGCGGTTGAGCCGCAAAACACGTGGGCACCATGGAGTGCCAATCACTCAGTGAGTGGCCATGAGCCTGTGAGGGCAGTCTATAGGGCCTGGCCCCCTCCCCCCCAACAAAAGGCCTGTTGATGCATCACTCGGTTGGGGTGTACCAGCAAGCCCTAAACACAAAACCCCACAGAGCAATCTGGGGCTTCATTTGTATATTGCTGGGGCCTAAACCTGTCCCAGAAGCCACACCTCCTGCTCCAGAGCTTGTCAGTGCCGGGAAGACCGAACCCTAGTGTCCACTTAAGAGCCCGACCGCTGGATTACCCCCTCTATGTCGACAGCTGAATATAAAACGGGAGTTCTTACGATTTCATCTATATGGTGACCGGCACAAAGGTGTTGCAGGAAAGTCATGTAACGAAAGCCAAATAAGCCATCCAGGGTTTTTCTGGCTTTTGTTTCCAACCTCAAAATGGCCAATATCGTCCTTTTCCGGGTTTTTCACATTTCAGGGAGCATATTCCTACTGGGAACATTTCTTGGGACTCCACCTTGAATTTAATTGTCAGCTGTTAAGTAATCCTATCCGGTTCAGTATCAGTCACTAGAAGACAACGCCGGGTAAATCCCACTCCGTCATTTTGGCTTCTCGTACAATTACTCGGAAGCGTCCAAAGCCAGGCTAGATGGACCACTGGTTTGACCTAACAGGGCACTTCTCATGTTCTCCTTTCTCCACATCCAATCCTGCATGAGTCTCAATGGGATGTGTCAAATGCTTCTATGGGGCAGCGAGGTCTAAGTCCATAGCGAGCTGCCTACTGAAGCCAGCAGAGCAAAGGAGCAGCTGTCTCTCTTTCTCCTGGCCAGCACCAGGACGTGAAGCGAGAATCATAAATCACATTTCCCCCTGCTCCCCTTTGAGCAGCCAGTTGGCAGCAAGACAAGGCGGCCAGGCGCAATAAGAATTGCTTTCCCCGCACAGGGAATTCCTCCTTCCTATTCTAAGGAAAGGGCAACTGCTCCCTCTTTACAAATATTAGCCAGTATTAATTAAATCCTCACAGCAACCTCAGAGAGGAAAGGAAGTGTCTCATTAGGTTCTGGGTGAAAACACGACACCGCCCTGCCCTTCGATAGCACCGTCTACGCAAGGAGAAGGAAAGCGCTTGGCAAACTGGTCAAGACACGAGAGCATGTGACATGAGGCGCGCTAAGGGCCCAAATAAGAGACCAAAGAACAGGAGAACCTAGTCAAAACTCGGCTCTAAAGGTCAGCTCCCCTTCAGCACCGCACGGCGCCCCCCTGCATCTCACCTGTCAAACGGGGACCGCAAAAGTGGTCCTTCACATGGGGCTGTTGTGAGGCCTAACCATGGAGTTTGGGGCCCTGACTATTCTGCTTCTCCCCCACCCCTGGCAAATTCTGCCGGAAATGGACATTTTGCAAGTAGAAAACCTAGCTTCTAGAAGCAGAATAAATTAGGCAAATTAACCCAAATCCAGAAAATGATGCACATTTTGAATGCTAATAAATTTCCCAGCATGCCATCCTATCAATTTTGAATATCTTATGTTCATAAACAAAACCTATCAGTGGGAAGGGAGGAACTCTTCTTTCCTGTGTGTGGTTGTGGGCGGCTTGCTTTCAGCAGCTGTGGCACGTGACCTCATTGCCTGGAATACATACCAGCCACTGGCAGCACCAGCACACCATTGGCTAGATCATAACGCTGACATCCCATTGGCTGGCTCATAGTGCTCCCCACTCAGACTGTGATTCTGCAACAGCAGAGGCAATTTCTGTGGCAATTTGGCCAAATCAAAAATTCCGTAGCTGCTATCCCAGCAGCACAGAATTCACAAGGCTCTGTCCATGCCCCACATTGGATGTGGGGCAAGGGTGCTCAGAACATCGATCGTGATCCCCCGGTCAATCACGCAACATTCCCGTGTTGATCCTGGGCTCTTTGCTCCTACGTTGCTCAAGAGCAGAAAAGGCAGCGGAGCAGCCAGCGCGCCGTATGTGACCTTGTGGAGCCACCCAGCGGCAGTGAAAAGAGCAGTAAAATAAGAAGCACTAAAGGCGGCAGCGATCTGGCTGAGCCCACCCAAGCAAGCTAAAAGGTAAGTGGTGAGGAGCCGCCGGGGGGGGGGGGGACGACTCCAGAGCCCAACTGAGGGTTGGAAGGGGGAAAGGATGTCAGGGGGCTGCTGCAAGTGGGGGAGCTGCCTGGGGGCCCCAGCCCAGGGCTGGTAGGGGGGTTGGCTGAGAGTACCAGCGGCCCCAGGTGCACTCTGGGTGGATCATGGGGGTTAAGGATTGGTCAGAGACATAAAGAAGGGGGAACAGATCCCAAGCTGCGCCTACTAACTCCCCCCCCCCACGTCACAGCCCGGCTGGGTTGGGAAGCTCCAGCCAGCACAGGAGTATCTGAGGGGGGAGCACCACGAGAAAGGGAGATTGCTCAGGGGTCATGGAACACGGGGTTGAGCCTTCCACAGCGGCTTGAGATGCTTTGCTTGTGCTATGGGAGCAAGTGTTCTCATCCTGCCAGATGCTGCTTCTGTGTTGGGGGGTGAGGATGTGGTACATGGGAAGGCGAGTTCTTTCATCTGATGAGTTTATTGGAGGTGGTTCTTCTGTACAAAGGAAGGATAATGGCAAATCAGGCTTCACAAGGCCCAGGCAGACTCCTGGCTTTTGTAGCCTTCCTTTAAAAGGGGATGCTTATGAAAAATACATGTTGCAGGGCTGCACTGAAGCCAATGCAGCCCTGCACGATGTATTTTTCCATAAGCGTCTTCTTTTAAAGGGGTGGTATGGTAAGCGTAAATGGCTAAGATATCGACTCTGACCCTCAGACTAGGGTTCAAAATCCCATTTTAGCCATGAAATTACTTGGGCACGTTGTTCTCTCTCGTCCTTAGTTCCTCGTCTGTAAAATGGGACCACCACCAGTCCCCCCAGGGTGGTTCATTCATTCATTCATTTTCATTCATTTATTAGATTTTTATACCGCCCCATCCTGCACAGCAGCTCGGGGCGGTTTACAACAATAAAAACATTTAAAACATTTAAAATACAACTATAAAACATATCAATAAGCTGGTAGTATATAAAA
>QEPC01011341.1:12921920-13012251 GCA_003113815.1 Sphenodon punctatus | reverse complement strand
TTTTAGATTGTAAGCCACAGGCAGGGACCGCATCTGATTGTATGTTCTGTACAGCGCCAGGTTGCAACTGGCGCTTTATAAATGTTTAATAATAATAATAATCATGTGCCATAATCCCATTCTGTCCATGCATGCTTGAACCTAAGCACTCTCCCAAGTCTCCATACATCTTATGGGCCTAGGTCCCTGGGCACCTAGAACCACACCCTCCCCCCCGCCCCCGCTAGTCATGCCCCTGAACACCCACGTACCCAAATCTGCCTGGGACAGATTCTTCAGAACTCATAACTCTCCACCTCCCGCGGAAACAATCTGATACTCCCCCCATCTGCCGCCATCCTACTAATAATTTCTTTTGCCATCGGCCAACATGGCCCTGCCCTTGCTTCTTTTTTATGAGGTGTTCAAGACCTCATAGGTGTGTGTGATTTCACTGTAACAATATTCCGCAGCGACAGAGAAAAGAAGTGGCAGGGACGAGGGGAGGCCTTTGATTGGCTGATGGCATTTTTATTTTCTAATTTTAATCAGCAGACCCACTTATCAGTATGTATCACTCTCCGAAGCCAGTACATTTCAGTCTACTATAACCCTTGTCCTGGATTAAATATTCCCACGGTGGTAGGAGGTTGAAGGTGACATGTTAATGTACAGCCAATGGATTGGAAGGGTTTGGAGATTATTATTTTTTTTAAAAACCAAGCACAACTTTCCCTTCCCCTCAGACAAATGAAACTTCAAGCTCTTTCGGCTGCTAATAGGATTTCGGAGACACACAAAGTGCTGATGGCTACGGCTTTGTACCTGACGTTGTTCGAGCTGAGTAGCTGAAAAGGGAAACTCCTCAATTAGCAAGAGCAGAAGGTGTTTTATTGAATTTTTCTCTCCGCTGCGGCGGCTGCTTCTCTGGCACATGCAAAAGGACGTGCAAGTGATTGAGAAGAGGAACAGACCAGTGAGTCAAGAGGGCAGCACTGAGGAGACAGGAGCAGGCTCTGCCCAGAAACTCAGCAAAGCATACAGAGATGAAGGACAGTGCTCCCTCCTTGTAACTCCCTGCACTATTTTATATTATAATCCCAGCACTGCTAGCACAATCCTGGCAGCTCCCTCCCTGATTGGGCATTGGAATAATACATTTTACATTGTTTTTAAAAAGTAGAACAGAAACAAATATTTGTGCAACCAGATCAATGGGTCAAGTTTGTGCTATCCGAGCCAAAACGGATGTGCTTGATTGGATTCCTTCAGGATCCCCTCCTCCCTTGTCACCAAACTGTGCACGCACGTGCCTGGCTCAGGAGCTAATAAATACTATTCATTGGCATTTCAGTCCAGTGGTTTTGGTTGCTTAATTTCAGCACTACTGGCGTCATCACGCACACACACAGCAGCTGAAACCAAACATGGCAGGGTGAGCCCTGGCCTAGGCAGCTCCTCTCAGGATGAGACCCCCAAACAGCCAGAAATTAGCTCCATACTCTTTATTGACAGGGCCACGTTCCGCCACCCTATCCACAAAGTTACTGTTCACAGTCTCTCACCACACGGTCCAGAGCGCCTCACTCTCCAGCCCCCTTGGCTTCCACTTACAGAGCCCTTGCTGTCTGTTTTGTTTTGTTTTGTTTTTTCTTCTCCCCCAAGCCATTCCCATTCCCCCAGCCAATCGCTCCTGTTGCTCAGCAGGTCTCTCACCAACTGAGCAAGCCAGAGGCTTTTTATACCCCTGGCTAGCTTGACCACACCCTGCTGGGTGTGTCTCCAAGGCCTATGGGCTGGCCTCTTAAAGGGCCAGGACCCAAATGAGCCTCTGCTTAGGGCTGTAGCGGAATATCGCAGCGGTAGCTATTTCCAGTGGAAACAGTGTTTCCGCAATTAGTGGAACGGCATGGCAGAGGCTTTCATTCCGCTAGTTTCATTCCGCGGTTCCGCTAATTTAATTCCGCTACTTAGTGGAATCATGGAAACATGACATTTTCGCTACTTCCACAATTCCGCCAGCGCCACAAAATAGCGGAATAGCAGTTTTCCGCAATTTCTCCGCAATTCCGCGATTTGCAGAATTCCGGCGGAATTAGCGGAATGTCCGCAGAAAAGTCGCGGTGTGGCGCGGGCAATTCCAAAATGGCGGAACAGAATCGCGGCGCGGTAACAGCTGCTGCCGCATCAGCCCTACCTCTGCTCTGTTACACAAAGGAACCCAAATAACTCAAATCACCAGACTGAAATAAGCTCAGTCTCTGAAACAGAATACCTGAGTGCCTGAGGAAACGGATGCACCAATACCCGCTTCTGCTCCTGGCCATAAAGCCGAGTTGTGAAACCTCAGGCCTGGGGGCCAAATGCAGCTTGTAGCGAGTTTTTATTTGACCCCTTTCCGGGTCCTGATTCTGGCTCCTAGATCCAGTTTCTCCCCCCTCCCCAGCCCTGAAAGACTGAGCTCAGGGGAAGGGGGTAGAGATGGGGGAAGGGAGCATGATCTGCACCCTCCTCTTCCTGAGCGCACCACTTCCTAAGTACCTCCCCACCACCCCCAGCCCGGCTTCTTCGCAGCCTTTGGAGCGGCACCAATTTTCAAAGTGGTCCTCAAGAAGGAAAAGGTTCCCCACCCCTGGTTTAGATCATTAGTTCTTTAGGGCTGGAATTATCCTCATTTCAGCTGCAGTCTCTGTAGCTTCCCCTAGTAACACTACTAGTAAATGAGGTGACTATGGGGTCATCTGTGGGGATGAGGTAGGTTAGCAACGGGAAAAACACGGCCGGTCTGAAATCAGACCAGTTGTGTATTTTCCATTGCTAACCCATCCCCATAGATTCCGGTTCCTCCAGGATCCCCCTCCTCCCTTGCGGCTAAGCTGAGTCCATGCCCCGGAAACTCCTCAGCTTCATGAATGTATCCCTGACCCTTCCTATGTGTCCCGCCACATGCTGCCCCCCTCCCCTTGTCCATGCCAGACTGCCAGCCTCTCCAAGCTGCGACCGGTCACAACTCTTCAGCACCAAGCACGACGGTGGCGCTGTATAACCACCACCACCGCAGGCATATCATGTCTCCACTCTGGGCTTCTACTCCCCTTCCACTTTGGGACTAAAGGAACCAGCACTGTGCCAACAGGGAAAGGATCAGCGCTCCAATAAAAAGGATCCCGATTCTTGTTTGCGGAACAGGGGAATGATAAAACTATGTGCAGTTTTGAAATGCATCCTGCTGCCAATATGCTTTTGTTTCCTTCTGGTTGGGGTATCTCTCCATGGGTCAACATAGCCACTGGTGTGTGACTAAGCCTATCGCTCTCTGTATGTGGGAGACACTACACACACACACACCCATGACTGCTTTGTGCTGCCCCAGTGATTCAAAACAGCCATAAAGCCAGTTTAACTGGCTGGTTAAACCATGTTTGCAAACACTTTGCATCAATGGAGCCTTTCCCTAGGGCCAGAGACCACGACTTCCGTACTGCCAACTGGGTAGAGTTTAGCGATGAATAAGCAGTCGCAAAGCGTGCAAGCTTCCCCCAAGATCCATTTTCTGCATCAGGTTTCTCCTTAAATCATCTCACTCGCATGCTGCTGTTGCTCGGGAACAAGACTGGTGTAACGAAGGTCATGTTCACACAGACAAAGACAAACCAATTTAACCAAGTCGAATTCATTTTTTCTTATTTTGTTAACGCATGTCAGTATTGTTCCCCCACACTTCAAAGCCAATTTAATACCAATGCAATGGTGAAGTCGTGGAAGTGAATACGATGGTGAGAGATGATATCTCTGCACGGCCTTTTGCACACAAAGCATTCTGGGATGTCACCGCGCCATGAAAAGCCGCAGAGTTGGCAGCAGGAGAGGCACCTCTCTATGTGTAATGCTTGCCACCGTTCCAGCGGCCCGAACACGGGGGAAAAGCATTCCAGTTGATCCCACAAACCCAGGATGTAGCCACGGAAGGAACGTCGGTTTGCAGGGGTTTGTTCTTTGGAACAATTTGGGGAAAACTCCTCAGCAAACCCAGAGAGAGCAGTCAAAGCAGGGTGGCCAAATATGCAAATTTATAGAGGGCACTTATGAGAAATACAGGTTGCAGGGCTCTATCGGAGCCAATACAGCCCTGCAATCTGTTATTTCTCACAAGCGTCCTCTAAGAATGTGCATATCTGGCCACCTTAGGGAAAGACATGCCATGGAATGAAGGCTCTTCACTGAGCTTGTCAGTTTCAACAATGAGCCCGTTTGGGCAAGCTTTGTCCTGGTCAATACGCTGCCAGGCGGAGGACTGGAAAGTGAAGACAATTCTTGTGATCTTTATTATTGTAGCCCCAGAAGATGGACACCCATGGTGGTCCCAGTGCAATTCCTGGGGCTTAAGCCTGCCCCAGACGTCATTAGGGTCGCCACCTAGGTACATCTTTACGGAATACTTATGAAAAATACAGGTTGCAGGGCCTGCATTGGCACCAAAGCGCCAATCCGGGCCCTGTACCATGTATTTTTCATAAGTATTCCTTAAAGACTTGCCTAGGGGGCAACGCTAGATGTCGTGCCTCCCCGCCCAGCTAACATTTCAACCACTGGACTACAGAGCAATGTAGTCCAGTGGTTGAAATGTTCTGCAGTGCCCGTTTCAATGCCTTTCCCTCCAGTGTCTTGGAAGGACGGATTCTGGGGATTCCTTTTGCCGAGCGTTTATGCCCATTCGACAACTTGGAGGTTGAGTCTGTCGGGCATACAATGTTTCGATGTCATCTATAGGATGGTCTGCGCCGGGAGATTTTGGGTTCTCTCTTAGAAAAGTACCCAGGCAGATCCGATCGCGCCCTCCTAGTTTTAAGCCTTTATAGTTCGGATCCCACTGTGATAAGCAAGGCTGCCGCACTTTTGCTGCAGTTCTTAGGAACCTCTTCCTAGGTTATCTATCGTTGCCAGAGCAAAAGGCAATGTCTGATCATGGTTTACAGTATTAAACAGGGCTCATTAATAATGATAATATTGACAATGCAAGTCGTTAGTCTGCCATTTTCTGTATTTGAATTTGTATTTCTATTTGTGTCTGTTTGTAACTGCAATGACTTATGTCACGCAATAAAGTATTTGATGACCACTGGACTAATCTGCCTCTCTGCAGCTGAATATCAAAGAGGAGTTCTTGTGATTTCATTTATGGGGGTGGGGTGGGGGGTGAGGCAGGAAAGTTATTAATGAAAACCAAATAAACCAGCCAGATTTCTTCTGCCTTTTGTTTCCAACTCTGAAAAGGCCAATTTTGGTCTTTTCCTGGTTTTTCATATTTTGGGGTACACACTCCTATTGACAACATTTCTCAGGGCTCTCTCCCCCCCCCCCCTTGAATTTTATTGTGGGGCCGAGCCCTGGCAAGTCCCACCTCCTGCCCCATTAAACCCTGGGTGGCTTCCTCTAGTGGTTTGGTGATGGAAAACCACCACAGGTTCATAAACCTACTCCCTCCACAGAGCAAACTCCAGGTCTTTTAGCTTTGAGGGAGAGGCTCGTGCAGTTGGGAGGGAGAGGTCCCCAGTTACTCCACTCAGAGCGTTCGGTTACAAGTGGTGGCCCATGTGGGAATGTGAGCTGGGTGAACCTGTGAAGCTTGGGGACATGCTTCCTCGGACACGCTCTGGGAGTTTGGTGTGTGAAGGGATGAGACTCTTAAATCCCAGTTCTTGGGAGTCATGTTATTTTCTCAGCTTTGCCATTTTTCCTCTAAGTAAGTTTCTAGCCTTCAAGTTGAGGAAGGAAAGCTTTAAAAACAGGCATAAATTAAAGTCTCACATGCCAGAAGGCAAGATAAATAATTTGTTAAGAAGACAAAGAGAGGGATTAATTTGTTTAAACTCAGCCTTATTCTCCGGGGCTTATCCCACAGGGGAGCACTCTGTGTCGTGAGTTCGGAGCAAATCTCATGATTTTCGGGTTGCGGGGAGAGGATGCCACACTCTGGAATTCTGAACGTTTCGGTGTTGGTAGCTGGGCACCAAGTTGCATTTTTGATCACCTCTGCTGTCAGTGAAATCTCTGCACTTTTGGAATCACGTCTCTCTCTCGCTTTTGTTTTTTAAGCAAACGAGACAAGAGTGTTTTGGAGGCCTGGAATTCTTGTGCAAATGTGATGCGAAAATTGGGTTGAAGTGACAGCGTTTCCCTGTACGTGTCAGCGAGTCCCATGAGTTTAGGAGTGACACCAGGAGAAGCTGCTGTTGTTAATGAGAATGGAGTTTTTAGGATTCATTCATATCAGCTATTCCAGAAATAGAGCCCTTGACAAGAGCATTATGGGGCTTACCAGGGTTTGGCCTTTGAGAAAGGCAGGGGGGGCTGGGAGGAATGACTAAAATCCTAAAACATTAATTCAGGCTGTTGGAAAGTTAAAAGTCCTTCAAAATTAATCTTGCTCACAGATGAAAATAATAAGCCCCCTTTTCAGCTTTGCCTCTCACGGAGGAGACTGCAGGCAGGGGAAGGCTCTTCATACAAAGCCCAGTCGAAAGGCTACTTGATTCCTATTGCAATCCTGCAAACTTAATTGGATAGTTTTTCTGCATCCCTTTGAAAGTGAAATCGGGCTTCTAAGGGTGAAAACAGACATGACGCTAACCACCCTTGGTGGTTATTTATGCATGTTGCAGGGCTGTATTGGTGCCCTATGCAGCCCTGAAATATGCATAAATGACCACCAAGGGTGCTTAAAGGATGGTTAGCATCATGTCTGTTTTCACCCTAAGTTTCCGTCTTTTGCTGATTAGCGCATGTGTTGGGTGGTTGGTTTTTTCTACCATAAGCTGCCCCATCTTGAGGGTTTGGTTTGGGAGCATCACTTATTATTACTCTTCTTGTGTTGGTGCAACTCCCTGCCTCCTTCTCACAGATCCTGTAGGGAGGACTCGGAGAGTAGGAGTTAGGTTCAGAACAGCCATTTAAGATGGCTCCTTTTATTAAGGTCTTCTCCCAGTAGGGGCAGAGAGAGAGACCGCACCTGACAAGATGGCCACCGAGCTCCCCGGGTTTTTTAAAGGGACAGTACATACATAACAACTCTCCCTTAGAACTCATTCACACAACCTTCCTTTAGATTGGCTAGTGGGGGGTACAACCCCACATTCTGATCATTATGTGAAGTCATGTTCTGTGCTCCCTGATGACCCTGGGTGTTAAGAAACGAGACAGGGTCCCCACTGGCCTCCCTTTGCCCCAGATTCACCCGCCCATGGGAAGGGCAGCTGCCAGATGTTTGCCCCAGTGTGGGCTGGGGCAGCTCCGCACAATGTCATCCCTGGAAAGGTGATGACTAGAAGAGAAAGAATACAACCCAGTTCCTAAGTCCCCAGTCGGACGGACCACGCTGTCTCTCCAAAGAGTTACCCTTTCAAAGTAACACGCGGAGATGAACTGATCGTGTTTTCCTCCTCTCCGGTTAGCACTGGGTAATGCCCTCTCTGGATTCAGACTGACTCACCTGGAGCCAATGATCAACTGGGCAAATTGCTCTTTTTTATCTCTTCAACCAAAAAGCTTCAATGTTGTTGAGCCTCATTGTTGGTTAGAAGAATAGGAGAACAGAAAGCCAGGTCACAATGCCTGCCGCTGCCGCTTTATATCACTGTGACAGCTGAAGAGAGCTGTAAAGATGTCTCGGCCAGACAGCAGAACAGCCGTCATGGCTGGTTCCACCTCCCCACAACAGCTTCTGATTTAGAAGGAACATCTGGGAAAGGGGCAAAACGGTGGCTCTTTTTAAATGGGCTGCGGGGATGGGTGTCTCATGTGGAAAGGGCCTGTGTTGTACCCTGGTAGGTAACCCTTCTGCAGCTTTACCAACCAGGTAATGGGAGCTAAGATACCAAACCAAGCTCAGGATCAAGAGGAAAGAGACATAAAGGTAGCGTAAAAGCCACCTTTCTCCCCGTTTTCTGGGACTTGGTTTGAGAGCAGCTCCCACATACACAAGCACCAAGCCCATTTCTCCAACATTTTCGTTAGCGGCCACCTCTCGCTGACAAAGGGTGTTTTCAGACAGGACGCTAACCCCAGTTTAACCACACTTGAACTTTTCTTATACGTGTTGCAGGGCTGTATTGGGCCCTATGCAGCCCTGCAACATGCATAAGAAATGCTTAAGTGTGGTTAAACTGGGGTTAGCGTCATGTCTGAAAACACCCAAAGCCAGGCTCAAACCTTTTAAGAACATAAGAAGCGCCACACTGGGTCAGACCAATGGTCCATCTAGCCCAGCATCCTGTCTCCGACAGTGGCCAATCACGGTGGCTTGGGAGAAGCACCCAACAGGTCACAGTGGGGGATCCGTTCCCTGTTGTTTTCCCCCAGCTCCCGTCATGTTCCCTGATCCTATCTGGCAAATAGCTGCTAAGGGACCTATCCTCCAGAAACTTGTCCAAACCTCTTTTAAACTCAGCTCTAGTACTGGCCCTTACCACAGTCTCTGGCAGTAGATTCCACAACTCAATTATACGCTGAGTGAAAAAATATTTCCTTTTATTTGTTTTAAACTTGCCACCCATGAGTTTCATGGAGTGACCCCTAGTTCTAATACTAGCTGAGAGGGTAAATAACTGCTCCTTGTTTATTAGTTCCACCCCACTCATGATTTTATAGACCTCTATCATATCTCCTCTCAGTTTTCTCTTCTCCAATCTGAAGAGCCCCAACCTACCAAGCCTCTCCTCATACGGGAGCCCTTCCATGCCCTAGATCATTTTTGTTGCCCTTCTCTGTACCTTTTCTAGTTCAGTTATGTCTTTTTTTGAGATGGGGTTCATCTCATCAATGTTTTGAAAATTTTTATTCCAAAGCTGTAAAAAAAATTAGTTTTTTTTTACAAATGTCAATGAAATTTCATTTTCTTTTTTAAAAATATTACAAAAATAAAAATGAAAGTGTCAAAAATGATTAGCCTCTCAGACAGATGGACAGCAGTCCTGGGGCTGCCAATGGATGCCCCCCGTCACCCCGGGATTACCGGTCCATTCGAAGGGCGCCTAGCAAGTGTGCAAAGCTCCAGGGCTGCCCAGCGCAGCGTGCTCTGCAAGATCCCAAAGCACGGGGCATGCAGCAGCCGGCTAAACCCAGTGCTGAGGCCAAACATAACGCTGCTGCCAGTGTCCTGGACAGCGGACAACTTGAGGTCCAGCCTGTATGACCCTCCAGTTCGCTAGAGAACAGGGGATTTAATTTGATCACGGCCTACCTATGTTCTTGGAAGTCCCCCGCATGCATAGCATAAAAATCGATGGACGGGTGGGCTTCCCTCATGCACGGTCTTCTTACTCCTTGACTGAATGAGTGCAACCATGTCTCTTTCTACTAGCACTCAGCCAGGCCAGCTGAATATTTGATATCCATGAGCACTCGTGCTAGTGAAACCTGACTGCACACGCGTCCGCAGAACACAAAAAAAAAAGAGTTCTAAGGGGTAAGAAGAAAAGTGGTTTAAATATTCAGAGAGCATTTCTACATTATTCAGTCACCTGGCTCTAGTGTGGACCTCAGATAACCACTGCTCTGTGGTTTTGAAACATGAAACACTTTGGTCTACAGAGTCCGACCCTGCTGTCAGTTATCTTGAGCCAACCTTACATCAGCTGCATCTGGACCGGAGCCTAACTTTCAGCTTTTACAGCGGGTGGGAATCCATAGGCAACCTCCGTCCTGGGAAATACAGTAGGGGTGTGAGTGAGAGTATTAAATATTCCTGCGGCTCTTTTAAAGCTAGTTCAGTTCAGGAAAAAGACAAGCCCAGAAGGTTATTTTAACCCACGCAATTCAAAATTAGACCTGAGAAAGTGAAGCAGGCTTTCTGTTCATCACAGGGGTTTTTGAAATTTCATCTTTAATTTATTTTTCCCTTGCAGACGCTCAAGGTGATGTGTCCTTGGCTTCCCTGTGTCGTTAATGATCAGGTCCCTCTTACATTAGTCTGTGATTCAGACCTAGCACAGCTCGCCAGGGTGAGAGCGAGATACTGGAAACGGGGTTTCCCTCGCAGGCGAGTTGTCGCTGTGCAGCCTGAATATTTCCAAAGGTATCTGGGTGCTGCCGATTCAGTGGGCGAGAATATTTCCTCGAACTGAAGCCCCAGCAAGCAGAGGCCTGTTCATCCCGCCAGCCTCCACCGTTGGGTAGCCATTCTGTGACCCAAGGGTACCCAACAGGGGGTGCATTTGAACAGGATATTCAACAGGGGGTACATCTGAACATGATAGAGTTGTAACTACAGAACCTTATCTTTTAACCTTGACCACCACCCAGTGCCTTTCCCAGAATGAGTGTACATTTTACTTTACAACAGGGGTGGGGGAACCCTCTGGCCCGGGGGCCAAATGCAGCCCATGATAGTGGCCCTTTTCCAGTTCCTGGATCGGACTTCTGGATCCAGTTCCTACCTCGAAGCACTGAAAAACTGAACTCAAGAGTAAGGAAAAGGAAGCTGAGAGGAGGGCACGGCATGCACCCAAGGATAAGGGACAGATCCATGATTGGGACCCTCCTCTTCCTGAGCAGACCACTTAGGCACCCCCCCCATCCCCAATTCCTACTGGGCCCTCTTGGCTACCCAACAGCAGGGTGGGGGTGGGGGTGAAGCAGGCCTCTGCTTGCTGGGGCTCCAACTCAGAGGAAATATTCTCAGCTACTGAATCTGCCGCACCCAGTTGGTATCTTTGGACGTATCCCACCTCCCATACTGAGCCAGCCCTTGCCGGACCTTACTTGGCTTGCAACGGTTATTTAGATAATCACCATCAGGCACACTGTGGCCCTTTTTACACGGACGGGTGTGTGTGTGTGGGTGCTGCCGCAGTGGGTGGAGGTGGGTACGTGCCCGCTCCCACAGACACCCACCCATCTCCACCCACGGAGCCTCCTCCGGTTTGTCAGGTGGCTCCGTGGGTGGGTGATGGGTGTGCGTCGGGAGCGCGCACCCCCACCCGCTGCCCGTACCGTTCGCACGGACGAGCACCCATCCACCGCCGCAGTGTGTACAGGGACGCCCCCCCGCCCCCTGCATCGCACACCCAGCAGGGGCGAGGGGCACACAGCCTGTCTCCTCAGAGCATTGTGCCAATAGCATTTCTATTCAATGTAAGATGGCTGGGAGCAGAATCAGAATTAAGTAAAATAACCACATCCCCTCATTAAAAAAATAATAATAATAATAAAAAAATCTGTCTCCAGCATCACAATCCCCATCGAGATGGCAGTCTGACTCTCCTTCCAATTGTGAACAGTATTTATTCACTACACAGAACATCCCGGTTACTCTGGAAAGCACTGACAGCCTTCTCTTTCTGACTGGGAATGAGGTGATGTGGCTGGGATTCAAGACTCTATCCTGGCACCGACCTTTAAAATAAACCTTTGATAAGGTGGGATGGTGTTTGTTTAAACAACCGCCACACCAAAGTGGGGTTTTTTCTGTCTCTTTCTTCCTTTTTTTAAACAATGGGTGTTTTCAAACTTGACGCCGCCAAAGTGGATTCACCGGGCCCGGTGTGGGGCCGGCACCGTGGCTGGGATCAGGCCAGGCCGGCCCCCAAACTAATATGAAGTGGCCTGGCCGCCACGGAAGGCGGGGAGCCCCGGCGCTGCACCCAATGGCCTGCACCCTCCCCGATGGGTGGCCACCTTGGCACCTGGCCTGCCTTTCAAATGTGAAAGCCCACTTCACTCCTGGTCAGGCAGCAGGAGCCTGACCATGGTGGCGGCTAGCACAGGCTGTGACTCGGGGACTTCCAAGTCACAGCCCAGGGTAGCCGTCACCTCAACAGGATGCAGCCCGTGCAAACATCTGGCGGGCGCCAACTAACATAACGGTGGCCTGCAGGGTAAAGTTTGCTAAAGCCGGCCTCTGTCACTTTGAAAGCACCCATTGTTATCGCTCTCTCGGCTTCCATGTTCCATCTGGGATGGGAAACCAAGGTGCCCAAAGGCCAAGAGAGAGATTCCAGTATCCTGGATAAATATCTGAGTGTCTAACACAGGGGCAGGCCACATGAGCGGCGGCGGCCGGATTCCTGCGCAGCCCCGTGGCAGGCAATTGCCACCGACACACAGCGGGGCAAGCGCAGGGAGCGCTAACGATGCCCCCGGGGCCCAAAACGTACCCAAATTCCCTTCATCATCTAAACCTCCTAAAAGCTCAGTCCGCCTGTCATGAACATCTGCAGTCTGAGTACCATATTTGATGGGCAATAAAGCTCAGCATCAGGCCATAATGGACTATTTTATTTGTTACCAATGGAGAAAGCTCAACAACAGAGTGTTGCTTAGTGTGAGTGGCTTGTGTCCTGTGCTTAGGTTTCAAATTCAGATCCGGCTCTTCCAGAGGCCATCCTGGCATGCTACCTGAGACCCCTCCAAGCCCCCAGCAGAGACCCCACCCAGGCATGCTACCAGGGATCTTGAAGTGGCGATGCCAAGGATTGAACCTTGGACCTTATACATGAAAAGCACATGCTCTTACCCCTTGAGCTATGGCCCCCATTACTGTTTATATATTTTATATTTGGGTTGTTATTATGTTTTGTTGTATTTATGTGTTTTAGCTTTGTTGTACACTGCCCCAAGTTACTGTGGTAGGAGGGGGCGGCTAAAAACTCTACTAAAATAAGTAAATAAATAAAAAATTTAGGCTCTGGCAGTCAATTTTTCAAAAGAGCCCCAAACATTGGGGAGTTGAGCTCTCTTAGGTCACAAGTGTCACAACAGCAGCTCCCTGGCACTAAGAGTCTGGACAGGTTTGGTTCAGCTAGGGTTGCGGAGCGGAAGTGATCCCAAGCAAGGGTCATCCAGCCCCGGGTCCCAATGCAGAATAACCACACCTGAAGTACCCAGACAGAAAAATCCAACCAACAAGTAACAGAAATTGGCCACAAGCAGAGATCGAGACTGGCCAGGGAACACTGATGCCTGAAACAACAGGGAACAATCGGATCAAAGAAAAATGTAGGTGTCTTGAACAAGTCAGCCACACTCACGCTGCAGGGGAAGGCAAAAATAAAAATCAGATTCGATTGCCAGTCTGCTCCGAGGGAAAATCCCTTCCTGTCCCCAAACAGGGAGACCAGTTAGACCCTGATCATGTGTGACGGTCCCACCAGTCAGGCACCCAACGTGCAATTATAGCTTCTAGGCACGAGAAACCCCCAGCAGCGTCACCTCCAGCTGCCGATGCCCTTGATGCTTCAGGAAGAAGGACTGACCAAGCTAAGTTCCACAAGTATGGAACTCCCTTTCCTTGGAGGTTCATCGAAGCTTGAGCCTGTTCACCTTCCAGAGGCAACGCAAGGAGACCTTATCGTTTGGCCAGGCGTTCGGTAGGTAGGGATAGGGTTGGGGTTTCACGGGTACCTCTTTTGACTTGGTTTTATTTGGGCACTTTAATATTTCTTTTCATTGTTGTGTGTTTTTGTAACCTGCCCTGTGCCTGAGGGGAAGGGTGGGATAAAAATAAAAATTAAATAAATAAATAAATGCTGTCCTTAAATTTGCTATAGTTGTTTTAGCACCTTTTCCTCTCATTCAGAAAATAGTGACACCTTTTCCTCTCATTCAGAAAACACAGGGCCAACTTCCTTCTCACGAGCATTGACATTGTCTTGCGCGTGTTAAAGTGAGAAGAGTCTCTAACCCACTGCTAAGCATCCTTCCGAAGCCACTTCAGTCTCCCTCTTGCTCTGGACTCAGCCATTAAACTTCCATTATAAACCCCCCGGGATTGCTCAGCCCATCAAGTTCCCTCAAAGGCTGATCATTCTACTTGGAGAGAGAAGAAGAAATCTCCACAGCAGGCTGCCCCAGTAAGACAGTTATGAGTAAGGAAGGATTAGGGACCGACTATAAAATATGTCATGCAAAAAGGGGGCTGGGGGAGGAGAGAGCACAGCTATGACAATTTGTGACAAGGAGAGGAAGCGGTATTGCTTGTAATATGATGCCACAATTCTTTCTTCTTACTCATTTTTCAGTGGCATTTCTGTGTTTGAATACTAAAAAGATATTCCGTACATTATTATTATTATTATTATTATTAAACATTTATAAAGCGCCAGTAACAACCTGGCGCTGTACAGAACATATAATCAGCTGCGGTCCCTACCTGTGGCTTACAATCTAAAAGACAAGGAGGGGGAGACAAGGAGAGGGGACAGCGGGAGAGACATGGGAGAAGACAAACAAACATTCAGGCGGATGCGAAGTCTCAGGTGCGTGTACTTGGCTTGGTTACAAGGTGGTCGGTAGCAGCAGTCAGCAGAGGAGGGCCGACAGTAAGAGCAAGGGGAAAGACTAGAGGGCATTGGGAAAGGCAGCATGGAAAAGATGGGTCTTGAGGAGGGATTTGAAGGAGCGGAGGGAGGAGGCGAGGCGGACGTCGGCAGGGAGGGAGTTCCAGGCATGCGGGGCAGCGAGGGAGAAGGGACGAAGGCGGTTGGGCGAGCAGGAGAAGCGAGGGAGAGCGAGGGAGGGGACAGCGGAAGAGCGGAGAGCGCGCGCAGGAGCGCGTAGGGCGATTAGGTCCGAGAGGTAAGGGGGAGCTTGGTCATGGAGCGATTTGAACGTGAAAACCAGGAGTTTGAACAGGATACGTTCAGGAAGGGGGAGCCAGTGAAGGGAGAGGAGGAGAGGCTGCACATGGTCGAAGCGACGGGCAGAGTGAATGACCTTGGCGGCAGAGTTTTGGATCGCCACAAGGGGGGACAGGTGGGAGCGAGGGAGGCCAGCAAGGAGGAGGTTGCAGTAGTCGAGGCGAGAGATAACCATGGCATGAACAAGGATTTTGGCCGAGGAGACAGATAGAAAGGGGCGAATGCGGGCAATGTTGAGGAGAGCAAATCGGCAGGGTACATATAACCCTTGGGCAGGCTACCGCCCCTTGGACGGCCTTAACCCGCTCTGGGCAGCTGTACCGCGCGATGCAGTGCGTCGTGTGGCCGGCGGTCGCTGGACGTCGAGAGGCTGGCTGCTACGCAACGCGTCCTCAGAAAAAGGCAGAGGATGCATCGCGTAGCAGCCCTACCCAAAATAGGGTAAGGCCGCCCAAGGCACGGCAGCCGTGTGCCTGGGCCCCTTCTGCCAGTGCCCCGCCACACGGCGAGCTTCGCAGCGGTGGTTTGAGCGGTGACAAGTGTTGCCGGTTGCGCATGGCCAAGTCACGGCCGGGAGGGAGGCGGGGCAGAGCTGGGCACGCACTCGTGTGGCTGGTACCCTAGCCCAGTTCTGCCGCCTTGTGGGCGGTGGCAGGGGCTGATCGTCTGCCGGGCTCTCCGGACTGGCCCCACAGGTTGCCCGCTGCGGGACCGTGCGGGGAACCAGGCCCATCGCAGCTCCTGTGGCGGCTCCCATGCTTTTTGGAGGGGGCATCTGTAGATGGCAAACTAGATTTAAAACATGGCCAAAAAAAAAAAAAGTGTGACAATTTATGGACACGCCTGACCATTGAGAATAAGCTAAAAAATAAGGGGGGGTGGGGGGAATTAAAAGTGGTTTTGTGATCTGGAAAGCCACCCCTGCAGTCGAAATCACAGATTGGGTGGAATTTTCATCTCGGAACATTCTAAAGCTCCACCCCCCTGCAAAAATTTCCCTAAAAAAAATAAAAAATAATAATAATGTACATGTGTTAAAACCCACAAGGCATAAGAACACTGCAAACGGCTGGGCTGATTACCTGCCAAAGATTTTTTTATGGGAAACACGATCCTATATCCTAACTCTGGGCAGAATCGGTGACCGCAGCCTGAAAGGGCAAGCGAGGTAGGGAGATAGAAACCTAAGTAACGGCTACATCATGGGACAGGAAAGCCCAGCCTGACTACGTGAAAGAGAGCAAGAACGAGGAGGCCACAGAGAGCTGCAGAACGGCAGCGGGAGGTTTCCAATACAGTGTAACTTCAGTCTAATGAACCTCTGCGAGACC
The DNA here is from genome assembly GCA_003113815.1 of Sphenodon punctatus. Lineage (NCBI taxonomy): Eukaryota > Metazoa > Chordata > Lepidosauria > Sphenodontia > Sphenodontidae > Sphenodon > Sphenodon punctatus. The sequence continues at coordinate 12,996,308 of QEPC01011341.1, read as the reverse complement.
CAGAGGGGAAACAAAATGCATTGTTTTATTCTGTCAGGGCGCTCCCAACAGTAGGGTTTGACAATATGCAACTGATAAAAAAAAACAGGGCCGGCTTTAGAATTTGCTTTAAAATGCAGGGGCCCTAGCAACCACGCCCCCTTGGACGCAACTTCTGTGGGATCCTTGAGATGGTTTGAGTTTGGGGCCCGCTGGGCAGGATTGAGGGCCTCGCCCTGGTGAAAACGGGGGCCAATGCACAGCCCCTAGAAGTAGAGAAAATAGCATGGCCTGGGGTAGTCACCATGTTGTCAGGCCGGTCCTAGATCTAAATGGTTCTGGAAGTTGAGATTGCCGTAAATCAGAGGAGCCTAGATTTTTTTTCTTAACTGACAAAAAATAGTTTAGTTTTCTCCCTGCAACTTTGGATGCCTCTTACGCACCTCCAGAAGGAGGCACACACTTAGAGTGTCCGTACCTCCCCTTTAATCCAGGATGTGTCTGAAAAATACATGGGGCAGGGCTGCATTGGTTCCAATGCAGCTGTCTATTGGAACCAGTGCGGTGCCATGTATTTCTCATAAACATCCTGAATTAAAGGGGAGGAACCCTGTATGCAATCCACTTGGACAGGCTCAGCGTAAACAAAATGTTTCCTTGCTTGGACCACTTGGGGAAAAATCCAACTGATTTGGAGGTGAAGGAGTGGCCAATGGGAACAAAACACCAGAAACTAATGGTGCAATCTTGACCCCCCCCCCCACGGACGTTAATGGCCAGACTCCCACAGCATTCCACAAGGCCTGGATTGCGACCCTTTGGGATTTCCCCCCCAACTCATTCTTGTGATGTTTGCCTGCCGGCCTTCATCCTGTTCTAGATTCCCATAGAACTGGATTGAATCAAACTTCACTTGAGCTTATGGATCCACTCCCTCTGCCCTATATAGAGAACATGGGATGCTAGAAAGCTTTTTATTGTCTGTGGTTTGGGATAATCACATTGTTCAGGAAGGGGGGGGACCCATGAGAGAGGGAGAGCGTTATGCAAGCCCTCCTAAGCAAGGGGCAATAAAATCTTTATGGCATCCCACACCAGCACATAGTTGGGATATGCCACATAGTCGGCTTTATTTTCTTCCCTTTTTGTCCTTTTTTTAGTCTCCTTCCACTTTTTTTCCCCCTTGGAAATACGCTGGTTTCTATGACAACGGTGATGTTACGGGGATGGACGGAGCTCTGGTGACGTCCACAGGAGCTGTATAAAAGTCAACTTATATAACGCTTTTGTGCAATGCAGGCATTCAGAAGATGGCTTTCCTAGCCGCCCGTGTGTGTGCTCTAAATGCACGTTTGTCAGGCAAGTATTTGAAGCAAACAGTCCACCCTCAGCAACCTTGGCTAGAGCCTGGTCAAGTCTGGAGGTCTGAGCTGGACAGGAGAAAGAGAGGCGAGGATGCTCATGCCTTTGAGAAGAGACACAAATGCACAGACTCAAGGGGAAGGCAGAATAAGAAGAAACCTCAGTGCAGGAATCCCAGAGCGGCACACAGCAGCCAAAGTCACGCTAGATAAACACTGGGCTGAATCTCTCTACATTTCATAGGCGGAGTTTCCCTAGGGCCGGGCCAGACCAGGAATGATGGCCAAATACAGCCCAGAGCTAGTTTTTATTGACCCCTTTCCAGTTCCTGGATCCAGCCTCTAGATCCAGTTCCGACCTCCCAAACACTGAAAGACTGAGCTCAAGGGAAGGAAGGGCCATGCACACAAGAATAGGGGACAGATCTATGGAACAGATCCAAGATTTGGGCCCTCCTCTTCCTGAGTGCACCCCGTAAGCTCCTCCACCCCAAACTTTAATGCAGTTCTCAAAGCTTGTGCTATTTTTCAAAGTGGCTCCTGGAAGGGAAAAGGTTCCGAAGCCCTGGGCTAAAGCCAACGCTTAAATTTAAAAAAATGAAGCTGGGGCTCAAGCTTGTCCCTTAAGTCCAAACCCTTGACTGCAGAAGTGTGGGATTCAGAGGGGAGTGAAGCTGTCGTACCATGACTCCACCAGTCTCTGTTCCCACCTCTCCTTGACCACCTCTTGCTCAGGGGCCAGGCTGGATTACACTTGATGGAGGCCAGGGCTGGAGCGCTCAGTCAGCAGCTTGGCACTGTTGATCAGCCCATCAGAGGAGAGACATATAAACGAGCCCTCTCCAAAGCGGGAGAGGGCTCAACCCCACGTTACTCTCCGCGACGTGTCTGATGTTTAAAAGAGCATCAGATGCGTCCCAGAGAGTAACTGCGCATGCTCGTCCCTGCCGAGCGTCTCTGCGCGTGCGCTCCCTGCCCGCGTGACCCGGAAGTGTGGGTTAAAGCCGGCACACCGGCGATCCACGCCTAAGGGGGAAGGATCGCCGGGCCGGCCGGACGCGGGAAAGACGCTGCTGCCGAGCGCGTCAGACTTTTAAACGGACGAAAATAATGGCGGCTGTAAAAGGGATCAGCCGCCATTTTCGTCTCGTTTATAAAACGCCCACGGAGCAGAGGCTGGTGCTTCTTCATGCAGCTGTGGGTGGGGTTTTGCAGAATAGCAGCAGCAACCGGGTTTGGAAAACCTTCCAGGGCTGCTGCAACACGGCATGATGATGAGAGCTCCTGGGGCTCAGTCCTGGCACAACGCAAGCCCGGGGCTAACCACTCACAAACACCCTAGCTGCCTCAACCGATTCTTACTAGGGATGGGCATTCCGATTGAATTCCGGATCCGTTCCAGATTCAGATCTGTGAATTCCAGATTAGTTACAGGTTCGGATACGGGTTTGGATCCCACTGAAGTCAATGGGAAACGGATCTGTGCACCTATCCGTGGGACAAGCCATTGACTTCAAAGGGCTCAGGATAGCATGTTGAGAGTGTTCTGTACCAGTGTAAGTGACTGCAGAAGGGATAGGAGAATAGAAAGTCAATTGCACTTTCCATAAACCCTCATGAGTCCTCTCCAAAATCTTCCACCCCTGCCCCTTCAAGAGAAGAGCAGAGGATCCCATTCCACCTTCTGGCCCGGGGCCTATTCCAACCTAGCTCCACTCCTGCCTAAACCCACAGCCCACAAACCTCTCCGGATACAGGCTAGAAGCCCAGGGCTCCTCCTTCTTCCTAGCAAACCCCTTGCTGGCAGACAGCCTGGGCTCTGACCAAATCCCCAAGCTATTAAAAATACATGAGGCAAGCCCATGAAAGATTCATTCAGGGCAGGGAACGCCAGCCGGCTGGGAGAAGGAATGCCATGCAAGTTACAGCTCCGCTGGGTCAATAGTGGCCGCTGATTAATTCAGCACTTCCTTAATATCTGTAACGAAGTGGGTGGTCGGGAAATCGATACGGTGCAATAACTAACCGAGGAGGAGCACAAAGCCCCGCTAAGAGGAGAGGAAACCTAGGAAGCGACTGCAATTAGTCATTCGGCTCGTTCCATTCAGCGGCACAGTCCCTGCTGTGCATCAGGAGAAGGAAACCCTGCTCGGACAAAGGGAAAAGGGATTCCCACTCCCCTTGGTGGGATCCAGGGTCACAGAAAACACTGTCGGGAAAGTGGCTTGTGATCAACCCAGACAAACTAATTGCCTCCCTCTGCCCTAGAGACATGCTCTCTCTCTCACCCGCGTGCCTTTCTCCTGGCTTAATAGCGTTTAGCACTGTCCAGCCAGATTATCTGATCTGCCATTTCGGAACGGTGGACAGAATTTCAATAATTTCCATTGCGGTGCAATTTTTGTCCGTCGACCTCCCGTTTGTTCCATTCATTCGCGTTATTTTCGATCACTGGGTGTCTTACGTCGTTCCGTTTGTTCACGTTATTCCGTTTGCATTGTTCTGCCACAATTCTCAGAGTGGGTGCTTTTAGACCGACCGCACCCACGCATCTGCTCCGCCTCACACCCGAGCGGCCTGTTGGTATAAAGGCGGCCTGCCAGATGGGCAGGCAGAGCAGTAGCGGAGCAGTCCAGCTGCATTAGCAGAGCTCCAGCACATCCTGAAGTACCGCTGCCGGAAGAGCAGGCTGCCCAAACTTGGGGCACGGGGCAGAGGCGGAGCAGCGGTCCGTCTACTCAACAGATGGCCACTGCAGCTCCGCTTGCCCCAGGCAACGCCGTAGAGTTGTGGGCAGCAGCCTAGAGCGGTGGCCAATCCATCCACAGATTTATGGTGTGGGGGACAGGGCACCATGCAGGTGGACCGTGAGCGAAGGCAGCGTTGAGTCCATTTAAAATTGACCCATGCACTGCCGCAAGCGGGCAGATGCAGGGGTGCACCCCTAGACTTGCTCCACGGTTGAGCACCCCCATGCCCATCTAAAGATGCCCATTTAATGGTTTGCTTCCACATTAACAATCAGCAGTTACACAGCGACACGCCCATAGTACTCTGAGTCAATAAATAGGGTAGTCTCTACATATTAAGCAAGTCAGCCAGCCTTAGAATTTGCGGGCCCAGGGCAAAGATAAATGGTGGGGACCCTAGTGACCCCCAGCCCCAAGCATCCCCTGTGGCTCTGCCCCTTTAGAGGCACCCACCCTCCGTGGGGCCCTAAAGGGAGCAATGTTTGGGGCCCCACTGGGAAAGAGTGGGAGCCTCAGACTGTGCTCTGGTGAAAATGGGGCCCCCGGAAGTAGGTCAAATAGTGGGGCCTAAGACAGCTGCCCCAGGTACCCCTGTGGTAAAGGCAGGCCTGAAGTCAGCTTTCTCTACCTCAGCTCTCCGGCTGTAAAGTGGGGTGCTGGAAACCTGGAATATTGGCAAATGATGCAAGTGGAATGATGTCATGCTGTCACATTATTCTTAAATCGGGGGGGGGGGAGAAGGGGGTGTCATGCCATGTAGAGGCCTGCAATCCATCCCAAGAATAACAGGACCCAACTAGTTTCTTCTGGCTCAGCGTAGGGAGGCATTCTGTCTACCTGAGCTCCCCATGATATCGCAGTGCTTTTCAGGGGGGCGGGATCCGACAGAAAAGGGGCAGGGCTAATAAATTCCCTCACCATAAAGGTGGCCTCTCTAATTCCGTAGGCCTACCCCTTTTCGGGTGCAGTTCCGCCTCTTATGGAACGCTGTGATGTCACAGAACTTTAATTCTGCCCTTGGGCTACGGTGGGATAGCACATTTAAACAATTAATTAATGAAATTAATTGAAGATGGTGCACTGTTTTAGTACTAATGTCCTGTCTTTTGGCCAATGTCATCGCCTCCAGAACTATAGGCTATTAAGAAAGAAGGTGGCACTGAGTCGAGTAAGAAGCAGAAGAGGCAGCCTGAGGGAGGATGGGCAGGAATCGTCTCTCCCATCTATTAATTATTATTAATTATTTATATAGTGCCAGCAGTGTTCCTGGAACTGTACAATCAGTAGTTCTAGACAGGTCCCTCTCTACCCCAAGGAGCTTACAATCTTAGGGAGACAAGAAAGGGGGAGACAAGGGAGAGGTGAACATCAGGAAAGACAAGGATACATTCATGAGGTTGAGACTATTGGTACACATGCCTAACTGAGGGGGGATTCAGACGTTCTGATTTGTGCGATTTTTTTTAAAAAAACGAATGTTTCATGCCTGTCTGAACACTTAAATTCGATTAAATGGAGTCAATATCGCACTAAAGCAATGCGTGTTGAAAAGCTACTCAAACCTACCTTTTTGCTGTCCGTTTTCAATAAATCCGCACTTAACAGCAGTGTGAAAGCAACATCGTACTGGTTTTAACTAGTGTGTAATCTTTTCTGATGTGAATGCAACCGTGCTTCCAAGTGCGCTGTTTTACTCCTGCCCCTACCGGAAGCAGTGAGACCAGCTGGAGCCCTGTAGTTGCCTCGCTGGGTGCAGGCTGCAGCCAGCTTCTCCCCAAAAAAGTTCTTCCCCTCCATGTTTCCCCTCCATGCTTCTCCCCAAAAAAGTTCTTCCCTCCAAGGGACTTTCAATCATCTGCCTCTGCCTCTACCATAGTGCTGCAGCAGTAGCAGCAGCGGGATACCGGAAAGAAACCAGGGAGAGAAGCAGCGCGCCTCACTATGCGAGGGGCTTCTTTCCAGCAGCCTCAGGCTCTCCCTCTTTACTCCCTGATTCTACAAAGTAGCAACCTTTGCTACAAAGGTTGTAGCAAAGGTTGTTGCAAATTTTGCAAAGTTGCAGCAAAGGTTGTAGCAAAGTTGTAGCAAAGGTTGTAGCAAAGTTGTACTTTGCTACAAAGTAGCAACCTTCTGGCTCCCCACAGGCCACTTCCTGTAACTGAACCGTACTGAGCAGCCGGGTAAGCACGCACTACAAGAAGGTCTGAATGCATTATTTCGCTGTACTTAAAATCGGTATGGCATGCATGTGAATGCAACAGGACTTGTTAACAGCGAACTATTGAGAACCAGTTTTTAAAAATCCAGATAATTGCTGCACGTGTGAATTCGCCCTTAGTTACAGGGAGAGAGAGAGGGAAGAGGAGTTACAGGGAGAGAGAGAGGGAAGAGGAGGACGTAATTTCAATCATGACGGGCCAGGGAAAGCCTGACGGAAGAGGTAGGTTTTCAGGAGGGATTTGAAAGTTGGGAGGGAGCAGAGCGAACGTATCCAGGGAGGGAGTTCCAGGCATGGGGGGCAGCAAGAGAGAAGGGGCGAAGACATTTAGAGGAGATGGGGAATCATGGGCAGGCGGAGAGTAGGGGCAGAGGAGGAACGAAGCTCTGGGCAGATTGGAGAGATACGGGGGGAGCAAGGCCATGAAGAGCCTTGAATGGAGCTTGTGCTGAATGCGTTCCCATAGAAGGAGCCAGCGTAGGGCGGAGAGGAGGGGCTGAATGTGGTCAAAGTGACGGGCAAGGTGGAGGACTTTGGCAGAGAATTCATCCTTTCTCCTCTTCTCCCCTTCCCTCTCTCCCACCTGAGCAAGCTGAGCTTCAATCTCTTTCTTTCAAACGCTGACTTCAGGATTTGGATTCACCTAGTCCTGTCCCTGGCTAATTACTCTTGGAGCCAGAGGGATGACTGCGGGGGCCTGAGCCTCACCTGCCTGGCGTGTCTAGCGGTGCAGATTGGCATCCCAACCGTGTTCACTCAGCCCTTCCAAAGTGGAGAAACTGATTGCTCTGCAGTTTGCTGAGTCTACATGCAAGTACAGACACACACTGACTCATGTGCCCTCTCCTTTCACACGAGATCCCACATGGGCATGAAGGATCCTGTGGCTCCTGTCATAATAAAACATTTGCCCACTTTTCCTGGACCCTTGGCTCCTCAGGGTTCAGGGCATGTTGCTTGCCCTCCGGTGCCCCAGCAGGTTGCATTTCAGCAGCATATTCATCAGATAATGCGTGAAGTGCAGTGCTTTGGATTCCTTCCAGACCAGTCAAATCCAACATTAGAGTCTCAGCTGCCATAATTCACTAGATGCCTGTTGCAATCAATATCAATTTACATCAGCTGAAAATCTGGCTCTGTTCTTTAAGGCAGCCGCGCAAAGGCAGAGCTGTGAGACCTAGTCACCTTGAGCCTATTCACACAACATTTAAGAGTGGGGCAGTTGCCCAAACCAACGTTTTGAGAGTTGTGCAAGATCCTTACCACTTCCTGTACTCCTTGAGGGTCACTGTAGTAGGGTGGGCAGGGGCTGCCACCCGCTACAGAGTAACTAAGGGGGCAGGGGCCCTTTAACGGGCTTTGGCTAGCCCAGTAACCTTCTGCACCCGGAAGCGGTGAGACTGTGATAAGGAAGTCGCCCGTTAGATTGGGGCACACACACCTGTATTTGCAGCACGCCTGGAAGCCAGTAAGCTGGGACAGACGGCTGCGAAGTCGTGGAGCGGACGGGAGGGCGGAGCACCAGGAGCCGCCAGGCAAGTTGTTGGTGGAAGTGCTGAATGAAGCTGGGAAGAGGCTCGGAGCAGCAAGCTAGTTATAGACGGCCATGGGAGTGGGGCTCCGGGAGTGCCCAGGAGTGCAGCGGCTGGCAAGGACTCTAAAAGGCTCCCACGGACGATCTCAAGGGTCACACGGGCACATGGGGGGTGAGGCGATCCCACAGAAAAGCAGGGCCCAGGCCATGAAGCTGTCTCTTATACACATCTAGATGTGTATAAGAGACAGGGCACATGGGGGGTGAGGCGATCCCACAGAAAAGCAGGGCCCAGGCCGTCAAGGACTTTAAAGGTTAAAACCAGCACCTTGAACCTGTCTAGATGTGTATAAGAGACAGGGCACATGGGGGGTGAGGCGATCCCACAGAAAAGCAGGGCCCAGGCCGTCAAGGACTTTAAAGGTTAAAACCAGCACCTTGAACCTGGCCCGGTGCTTTATAGGCAGCCAGTGCAGAGCCCGGAGCACTGGTGTCATGTGCTCCCTGCGCCCCGCCCCCGTAAGGAGACGGGCCGCAGCATTCTGCACCAGCTGCAGCCTCCGGACCAGCTTCTCGGGCAGCCCCACGTAGAGCGTGTTGCAGTAATCCAGCCTCGAGGTGGTGAAGGCATGGATGACGGTGGCGAGATCGGAGTCTGAGAGATACGGCCGAAGCCACCGGACAAGATGTAACTGCCGCAACGCACTCCCCGCCACGGCCACAACCTGAGATTCCAGGCTGAGCCGCGAATTGAGGAGCACACCCAGACTCCGCACCTGAGAAACCACGGGACGGCGAACCCCCCCAACAAGAGGAGATTCAACCACTCCCAGGCCCCCCAAGCCCTCGCCCACCAACATCACCTCCATCTTGTCAGGATTCCATTGCAGATGGCTCAACCTCATCCAAGCCCCCACAGCTGGCAGGCACTGGGAAAATAAGGAGACTGCGTGGCCTGGGTCGATGGAAAAGGAGAGGTAGAGCTGAGTGTCATCAGCATACTGGTGACACTGCATGCCCTGAAACCCCCTCACGATCTCCCCTAACGGCTGCATAGAGATGTTAAACAAGAGGGGACAGAATGGCACCCTGCGGGACTCCACACGTGAGATCCCGGAGGGAAGACGTACACTCCCCAAAGACCACCCCGTGAGTGGTAAAGTAACTTTGGGGACCCTGAGGCAGGCACACAGGGTGGCCGGGAAAACAATCTAAATCGGAAGACGGCCAGCCCAAGGCAAACGAGGGCACTGACAGAGCTGCCGCGCCAGTGAGCCAGTGGCGAGAGGTAGGACCCGGGGTGCAGGCCTACAGTTACAGTCCCTATTCCCTGCCTCCTGATGCAAGGGGTGGGCCATTGAAACGCAGGGGAATCAGCTGTCATCTCTCTGAATGCATTGCTACTGGACAAGGCAAAGGCAGGTTAAGGAACAGGTGGTAAGTTTCCATGGGAGGAAGGTGTTGTGTGAATTTATGACTGGGTGGGGGGTTCCTTTTCCCTTTCCTTCCATATGTTTTAATTACACAAAAACCTCCCAAATCAAAGATGCATGATTTGTGGGCTAACTTCAGCTCCAGGTCTTGGGGGTCATCATCACTCCTCGCAGTCCCTCCCAGGGACCCCGGCTGGGCAGATGGCCTGTAGGGAGCACCGGAGATCGTTCATCTTTCTGGCCATGGCAGCCCTGTTCAATGTGCGAAAAGTATCGGGAGATGGCGAAAACAGCACGAAAGCCAGTAGGTTCCCATGTCGCGTGAGTCTCCGCGAATGCCCGGTTTCTGACAGAAGCAGCCCTCGTCGAGCTTTTTCATGTCAGGTCTAATCCGGATGGCACGGCAGAGGGTGCCACCATAATGGAAACAGACAGGACCATAAGCACTTGCCACTGACTTTGGGTGGGGAGAATGGCACACGTTTATCAGGTGGATGTATTCTAACAGGGACTGGCAAAGCTCTCAAGCCCAAGAGCGGCAAACCAAAATTTTCCTGTTTCCAAGAGCCACACGACACTTTACATGGATGTCTCTGCCGTCCCCAAATTTTAATAAATAGAACAAGCATTTGATAAAAAAAAGTTATAATACAGTTGTATTTAAAAACATCATTGAATATTGTTTAAAGACCTCTTGAAAATGGAATCCCTCACTTGAAAAGCTGAGGAATCTGAGTTACAGAAATGAAAGGCAGCAGGTCTAAGGGCGCTTTTAAACGAGACGGAAATGGCGGCTGAGCCCTTTAACAGCCGCCATTGAGACCGACCATTTAAATGTCCAACGCGGAGTACAGCCGAGTCTCCTCCGTGTCAAGCTGCCCCGGTGATCCTGCCCCCTTCAAAGCTAATGGGCCAGTTCTCTTGAATTTCTAAACCGCCCCCCCCCCCCGCCCTCCTGCAAGGACTGCACGTCCTGCTGGGACTGAAGCCACAAGTCTTTATGGGTGTTTCTTGGCAAGCGCCTCCCCATGCATGTTATAGGGCCGCCTAGGGCGTCAATGTGGCCTTGCTGCAACACACATGATGGGTGAGTGATGAGCTTGTCTAAAAACACCCTAACTATTCGCTTTTGCATCTGCCATCCAGTGCAAGACTCAGGACACCAGGGCCAAGGTGATGCCTGTCTGCAGGTTTGGGGCTTCCCAGACTGGGACCAGCGCAGCGTGGCTTCTTCCCCCAGCCCAGGAACAGAGTTCAGGATATGCTCCCCCTGCTCTTACAGAGGTTCTGGCCACAGCGGTAGCTGAAACGACAGCACGGCTTCTCTTGCCCCTGAGGGAGCGGCATGGATCCGCCCCAAATAGGGTTGCCACCTATGCAAATGTTTACGGAACGCTTATGAAAAATGCATCCTGCAGGCCCTGCAACATGCATTTTTCATAAGAGTTCCTTGAAAATTTGCATAAGCGGCAACCCTAGCCCCAAGGCAGCCCCTTCCGCGGAGCAAGAGTCATAGACAGTACAGGTGCCCGACAGCCACATGTAGCTCCTGAGCTGCCACCGGCCCACTCCTTCGATTACATCGTCTATTCCAAGAGAGGCCGAGAGGTTGATTGTGATCTACTCGGAGGTCACAAACTACTAATCTATAGATCACAGCACGTGGGGCGGGAACCAGACTCTTGGGGTCGCCTCTGGGAGGAGACTGGGACTGGAGTCCCAGGGAGGGTCTCTGGGGAGGAAACGAGAGAGCTCCTCCAGTGTGGCACTGAAGGCTCTCTCAAAAGGGGAGGGCTCCTCTCCATTCCTAAGGCCAATTGTGGAAGGGGTCCTAGAAGTGGGAGGGGTCCTGGCCTAGAGCGCCAGAACCAATGGGAGGGGGCACAAGTCCATGATCTGGACCCCCCTCCTTTTCTTGGATGCCTCATCCCTTACTTCTATGCAGCCCTCGGAGCTTGTACTAATTTTCCAAGTGGCTCCTAGGAGGGAAACGGTTCTGCACCCGCGATGGAGCTGTTTCTCCAATAAAGGCTGTGGGCAATGGGGGGGGGGGGGGACCCTGATAGGATCAGGAGGAAACAGCAGTGGCACCAGGCACCCAGAAATTTCTTCCCACCTAGGCCTGGAAGGATTAATCCGCAATCTGTCCTGATGGAAGTTGTCCTCTGCCAGTTTTCCCTTATGTAAAAGCCAGGGATGAATTTGTCCCTGGTGTAACTCAGAGTGCAGGATATTAAAAAAAGGAGATGGGCAGAACAGTCTCCAAAGGCTAATGGGGGGGCTGCATGAGTGGCAGCTCCCTCTTGGTAAGTCAGCCTTTGATAAAAGCATTTCACTGTAATCCTGTATTTTTTCCCTAAGCAACAGAAACTACACTATAAGTCCCTCTTACGTTAAGAGGGAGCAAAAATTGTTTAGCAGCTGTATCATAAGTCACCTTGCTACAGCTCGGCGTTCAGTACAAAGTAAAGGAGACTAAACCCAGAGTGCCATCCTGTCCTCACTGAAGCAAGGGGCTCACCTCCTCTTCATTTTAATGGGGGGGGGAGGACTGCCCGCCCCCACCCCCCCAAGGCTGGGGTTTGATAAACAGGGCCAAAAGAAGGGTTCCAGAGGCTGTCCGGTTCAGACCTGCAGTGTCACAGTCCCAGTGCAGATGGAGCGGATTTACAGGTGCGGGGAACCTCCAGCCCAGGGGCCGAATGCAGCCCACAGCTAGCTTTTATTTGGCCCCTATCCAATCTGATAATAAATAAATACAATTTTTTTAAAAACGCCATTTGTGTATGCACAAAATAGTGGCTGGGCCAATTTATTTATTTAGGTTTTTCATGTCACCAGGTCCCTATCCCTTAGGCTCAGGGTGGCTTACAATTCTTTAACTTGTTAACTCTAACATTCACTAACCAATTAACTCAACACTTAATCTTCACAACAACCCTGTGAGGTAGGTTAGGCTGAGAGATCTGTGACTGACCCAAGGTCACACAGTGAAGTTCATGGCCAAGACAAGACTTGAACCAGGGGCTTCCCCCTACCTCCCACTCCAAGTACTGAACTCTTAACCACTACACCCCACGAACAAATGGTGCTGCCCATAGCCAAAATGGTGGCACCGGCACCGCCACCATTTTGGCGATGGACACCACCATTTTACGCATGTGCAAATTGGCTCAGTAGGCATTTTACGCATGTGAAAATGGCTGGATTTTTTCCCCGTCTGTCCAGTTGTTTCTGATTGGACTGGACAAAATACCCATTTCCAATGGAATCGGAACCAGTCGAAAGTTCCACTTTCAGCTCTAACCTGTCGACTCTTGCTATATTGGCCTGCCCATTGCTAGCTCAGTTCCTTTGCCCTTAAGAGGATATCCCGTACTTTGGGTTGAGATCGGATGCATTCATTCCTTTTCCCACCCCAAAGGATTATGCTCAGCATGCTACCTTCCATGCTGCTTCATACATCATGAAGCTAGCGTCTTTTAACATGTCACCACCGGGTTTCACTAGCATGTGCACGACTGCCCCAAACTCTGGCCGCAAATGAAATGTCATCCTGATATTTAGTGTCAGGATCCACTTAAGTACCCAATTCTAAACCATTTACAATTGCCAGAACATTTATGCATGATCAAACGGTACTCAGTAAATTATAAACAATCTAATAAACTGTGCAACCCTTAATATTAAAACCATCTCCACACCACAATGAAAGAATAAGATCTCCTGTCATTTCTTCAGAATATATTAGTCTGGGGAGCCGGGGAGAAACGGGTTGCTCAACACACGGCCTGTGAGGCCGTCCCCTGCAGCCCTTAGACATTTGGCCCGTCGACTACTTTCTGCCGCGCACAGAGAAGCGCTGTCCTTGAAGCTCTGGAGGGCTGCTGCCGCGCCAAGCCAACAGGGCTGCAAGGGAAATTCCCTATAGCAGGGATTCTCAACCTGGTGCTCAGGAGCACCAGAGTACTTGGGCAGTGTGTGAACGTGCTCCCCGATCCAGATGTCAGTAGTGCTCGGGATCACTTTGAAACAGTCCTTCATCCATGAACGTCATGTGAGCTGGGATTCATTGATTAATTGTCTCAATGTCCATTGAACTGAATTGCAGAGGGGGAGATTTGATCTATGCATATTTATGCAAATCATTCATGCAAATTATGCAGTGCTCCCAAGTAGTTACTTAGGTCACTCCAGTGATCATGACTGGGAAAAGGTTGAAAACCCCTGCCCTATAGTGCTCCCCGCTGGTATTTAGGCAGGAAATTCAAAGGGAATCAAATAAACTTGGGGCCAGGGGGGTTACGAGTACAAGGGAGTAAGGAGGATGGATGGGCTGCCCAGTGTTGGGCCAACCAACTTATTGAGGCCCACCCAAAGATTCAAATTCAGCACCCCTGATATACGGGAAAGTACAAAGAGAGGCATTTGGTAGAGTGTAACAAACTCCATTGGGTGGCCATTACGGATTGATTAGATTTCTAACTCACCCTGCCTGAAGAATTAGGGCGGGTAACATTTAAAAATATACATATAGAACCCTCGTTTGTAAACTGGCGGGTGCAGGAGGTAGTCGGTGGGGGCAAGAGAAAGATTCCAGCTGGCAAGCACCTAGCGCCACACTCTCACTGAGTTAGGGGGAATCGCCAAAATATTGGGGTGGCAAGGGGGAGAGAGAGGAAGGGAGGTGTGTTTGTAGTGGGGGGGGCAGGGGAAGGGAGTTCCAGCGGTGACAGGCAGTCACCGAGAATGCATCTCAGTGCGCCTTTACTGTCTGGCTGTGGTGCAACAAGGGAACTTTGCAAGAGGGCAGTAGGGTCGACCGAACCCGAATAGTTCGGTCGACCGAACCCGAATAGTTCGGTCGACCGAACCCGAATAGTTCGGTCGACCGAACCCGAATAGTTCGGTCGACCGAACCCGAATAGTTCGGTCGACCGAACCCGAATAGTTCGGTCGACCGAACCCGAATAGTTCGGTCGACCGAACCCGAATAGTTCGGTCGACCGAACCCGAATAGTTCGGTCGACCGAACCCGAATAGTTCGGTCGACCGAACCCGAATAGTTCGGTCGACCGAACCCGAATAGTTCGGTCGACCGAACCCGAATAGTTCGGTCGACCGAACCCGAATAGTTCGGTCGACCGAACCCGAATAGTTCGGTCGACCGAACCCGAATAGTTCGGTCGACCGAACCCGAATAGTTCGGTCGACCGAACCCGAATAGTTCGGTCGACCGAACCCGAATAGTTCGGTCGACCGAACCCGAATAGTTCGGTCGACCGAACCCGAATAGTTCGGTCGACCGAACCCGAATAGTTCGGTCGACCGAACCCGAATAGTTCGGTCGACCGAACCCGAATAGTTCGGTCGACCGAACCCGAATAGTTCGGTCGACCGAACCCGAATAGTTCGGTCGACCGAACCCGAATAGTTCGGTCGACCGAACCCGAATAGTTCGGTCGACCGAACCCGAATAGTTCGGTCGACCGAACCCGAATAGTTCGGTCGACCGAACCCGAATAGTTCGGTCGACCGAACCCGAATAGTTCGGTCGACCGAACCCGAATAGTTCGGTCGACCGAACCCGAATAGTTCGGTCGACCGAACCCGAATAGTTCGGTCGACCGAACCCGAATAGTTCGGTCGACCGAACCCAACTTCCAAACCGAACTTGATTTTCGAACCGAATTTCCGAACTTGGTTCTGTTCGCCCATCCCTAGAGGGCAGCACCCCCAAGCTGACCTTATGGATCACGATGGAGCGTGGGGTGGAGGTGGTCATTACCCCAAGAATTTTATGAAGATGGTGATAGTGTTGGGCCTCCAACAAAAGCGTGGGGAGCCTTTACCTTTCCAGGGGCTACTTTGAAAACTGGTACAAGTTTGGGGGGAGGGGGTGTATAGAAGTTAGGAGTGGGGGTTACTTAAGGGTGTACTCAGGAAGAAGAGGGTCCAGATCATGGATGTGTCCCTTATCCTTGTGTGCATGCCCTCCTCTCTCCTCCCTTACCTGACCGCAGTCTTTCAGTGCTTGGGGGGGTGGGGTAGGAACTGGATCCAGAGGCCAGATCCAGGCATTGGAAAGAGGCCCAATAAAAAGTAGCCACAGGCTGTCTTCCCCCCCCCCCCCGCCGCCCCCCATACACTCTAAATGTTCATAAATCAGGGTACAATCCAGACTTTAAGTCAATAGCTCAGTTCCCATTAACTTTAATGGCTGATGACTGCACCTTTGATGTCCTTGGCAGTTTTCTGTTGCTAGTCGGGGGATATTGAGGACAGGATGCACCCATGGTTTTGTCGGTCTTGTTAGTAGTAGGATAAGCTCGAGCAAATCCAGCCAAGTTAGCTCCGCAACTAAATGTATCTGCATCTTCCCTTGCTTCTGTCAAATGCAAGAAATCGATTGATAGACGCTCCAGCCGCGCTCTGGTAGGAAGGCCACTGGGGTTTCTTTTGCCAACATCAGCATCGTGTGCTGGAAGATGCCCGAATCTGTTGCCAAGGATGAAGCACTCGGTTGGGAAAAGATGAAGGGGGAATCCACGCCCAGCAGCAGCTGCACCCCACGCAGACTGGGCAGCGTTGCCTTCCCAGAGACCAATCAGGGAGGGTAAAGTGCTGACTCCAAAATGTGGAGCAAGATTAATACTTCAAGCTCCACCCCAAAGCGCCTTCAAACCAGACAGCAGCCTGGAGGGGGCAATTAAGTATTGATATAATATTTCATTTATTTCTATAGCACCTGACCTCCTTCCACCAAAAGGCATTCAAAGAGCTTTGCGAAGACTACAATAAAGTACAATAAAACAATCTAAATCCATTTTAAAGCAATTTAAAAGTGGGAGGTAAAACGGGAGACCTGTCTATAATTGATGATTGTACAGGAAACTGTTGAAGCTATATGAAGCGCCCTCCTTCCAGATGTTCGTCTCACTTCCTCCCTCCTCACCTTTAAAAAGCACCCAAAGACTCTTTTTTTATTCCCCAGGTGCCTTTAGGATCCACTGGTGGTTCCCCTTGGTGTAGTCTGACGGTCTACCTGCGTGGGTGTTGTCACACGCTAGAAGGGGATTTGTGCATTCTGACACACACTAATCCTTGAAATTAGAGAGCTGCAGTGACGCAACTGCAAACGTTCCCGCCCCTCCCATGTAACGTCGGAAAGCAGCCTATGTTTGGGCTGAGTCCTATCCTGCAGGGGCGTATGCCCCACAGTAGCCACAACTACAGCAGGCAAGATAGGAATCTGTAGCTTGAATATTAAGTCAATCTCTGGAAGTTCCTGGAGCTGCTCCTATGGGATCCGCAACAGATTAATCTCCCATGAGCCTCTTTTCCTTTCCATTTTTCTGTCAACTCCCCCACAGTAAACTACGAACCAGTCCCTCCCACTCAGAAACCAGTCAGCCAGTCTACAACCCCCGCACCCATATCTCTCAACGTTTCAAGTGGCCAGAGAGCATACTTCCCAACAGTCCCGGCCTATTTAGGAGACAGACCCTCTTTGGGTGCTAAATCCCACTGTTCCTCTTTCAGGGGTCTCAGAGCCAAAGAAAAGACTGGATTCAGGCCTTTAGGCCTGTCCTTTCCTGGTTGCCTCCCAAGAAAAGCACTTGAGAGGGCAATGATGAGATAATGGAATGAGATCAGGTGTCAAAACCCCTAAGCACGTGTCTGGCCATTGTGTGTAAGCACCATAACAATCCCAACACCAGTTTGGCCGCACGTTGAACACCATTTCATCCCAAGGACAATTTGCACGTTTTGGCTGAACATGTGGCCAATGTTATGTCTAATGATATCGCGTGGCATGGTAGCAGGTACAACACGGGGGAACAAGACGGCAGCGCTGGCGTGGTGAGATTGGGCGGTGAGCAAAACACCGATTGGCCCCAAGATGCGCTACATGTCTAAGCAGTGGCACGTGGTGAACACAGGGCCAAACCGGTGTTCATATCAAGGTCAACACACACATCAGACACCCGTTGACGTTATGTCTAAAGACACCCTAAACGGAATAAAACGCAGGAGAGCTTTGTCCCGCTCTATGCGCTAGCACTTGGAATGTTGGGAGAAGTGTATGTGCTGCATACATGTAAATGTAAACATCCAAGGGGCGGAGCTTATTCACTGATGGGTGGAGCTTATCTGCTGAGGGGGCGGGGCTTGTCCATCTTTGGCCACTTGCAATGTTGGGAGGTATGAAAGAGGGACATAAGCCCCACCCTCTCTCACCGCCATGCATCCACGCTCATGTCCCATCCAGAAGCTCCCTGCTTCCTACTTGTGCTGGCTGGGCAGAAGTACTGGCAGCCTGGCTCTGGTAGTGGTGGCTCAGCCACCTGGTGCTCTGGCAGCAACGGCATTCAGCAGGAATTCTGGAGGTCGCTGCACTCCCATCTTCCCCAAAGCAGGTCATTGTCCTCTGAAGGTGGGATTGTGGGATTCCCGCACAAGCTACCTCACCCTACAAGCTGCTTCTATTTGCTCTCCTTTCCCAGCCTGCATCCAAATGATGGGTGGTTTGAATCGGCCGGTCTGATTCGGCAGAAATGTTTCCATCAAGTCAGAACACAGCAATCAAAATTTCGATGGGAATTCCGATCAAATCTTGTCAAAATTCCAATCGAACCATTTGCCAGGAACAGCCGCCATACTGGGCGTGAGCAAACTGGCAATTGTCGTGGAACAAAATGGTGGCGGTTGCCCTATAGCGACTGCTGTTTCGCGCATGCACAGTATAACTGTGGCCATTTTGCGCACGCGCACTTTTTTTGGATCGATTCAGCAAAATGGAATCAGAATGTTTTTTCATTCCACGTTCTGACAGGATGGACTGAAAGACCAGATTCCATCAGACACAGAATACAGGCAAAACCAAAAAAAAAACCCGACCCAAATCTTCATTCCCCGTATCCCCTCCTCTCCGCATCCCCAGAAGCTGCATCTTTACAGGCCCCCGTATCTCCATCTTTCACAAGGGCTCTTGTCAACAAAATATTAATGTTTTAGAAGTCTGCAGCACTCGGGACCTCTGCTGCTGCAAAGGCAAAATTAATCCTATAAATCGCAGAAGGTGTTGGAGTCCGTGCTAGACGCCACTCGGAAACCCCTCATTAGTTCCATGTTATTAGTCTTTGTGTTACTGTCTGCTTAAACGGTCCCTCAGAAGGTATTATATAACTAGAGGGATTTTTCCTATTCTTCCCCTCCTTTGCTTACAGCTAAATTATGGCCTGTTATATAAGTCGCTGCTGGACACATTTGCCTTATTTTTTTCCCCCCACTGTCATTGTTTACAGGGGTCTTTGATAGGGCATAAGCTTGCGTGTGTCAGGCAGTCACATTTTTAGAACGAGGGGAGGGGAGGGAAGAGAAGGGGAGTGAGGAAAAAGGAGGAGTAGGGGGAAAGACGACTGTCTTGTCGTTTTCGGCTCACCAAAAAACTCTGGGAGCTTTCCGAACGGTTTGGCGCATTGTAGCGCTCAGCCGTTCTAAAAGGATCTGACAAGACATTAACGTCGCCTCACAAAAATATGAAGAGCAGGAGCAGAACAAAGAGGCGCCCGAGCGCTTGGATTAGCGAGTGTTTTGGTTTGCATTAAGGTGCTCCCAGAGGATAATAGGATGTTTTCGACACCTGCTGGGCTATTCCGCAACCCTCAGAGGACACTAGGCTGCTAGAGGGGTTGGCTTGCAAAGTAGGCATAAAAACAAGGGCCCAACCACTAGGGGGCAGCGCAGATCCCATGGCACTTACCCAGGCAGGACCGGCCTTAGGGCAAGGAGAGGCCATGGGGCACTTTGTGGGGCCGTCAGCCCCTTGGCCACCCTACTGTTCTGGTCTCTTCTCTCCCGAGTCCTGCCTGATATGGCTACTGGTGTGCGGCATCCAAGCCCTGATCCTTTTACTCTGCCCACCCGGCTGCTGAAGCTGCAGTGACACACATAACCAAAGTTTCTCAGATGGGGGGGGGGGGGGGGGGGGGGGGGGGGGCTCAAGGAGCACACTTTCCATTGGGGGGGCACAATGAATGGGGCACCAAGAGCCCCCTCCCCAGCCTTCCCTTGGTTACACTCCTGTGGTTCTGGCATGGTATGGTTACAGGGGTGCAACCAAGACGAGGCCGGGGGGGGCTACAGCCCCTATTCAAGGCCAGCGCGTAGGGTTGCCACCTCTCCAGACTTTGATGGAACCCCAATTTCTCTGGGTCAGCTGGACTAAGCTCCGAGGTGGGACCTTGCAGGGGGGGGGGCGGATTTTCTTGCTGGAGTGGCAACGCGGCGCTCCTCTCCCCCCCACTGTTGCCCGCCGCAGCCTGCTGCCATTGCTTTGGGATGCCGTCAGCATGGGAAGGGAAGCCCAGAGCCACTGCTCTAGCAGGGAAGACCCTTCAGAGGGCTCAGCTCGGCCCCAGCCCCTCCCCTTGCCCCCCCTCCCATTAGAAAGGGGGCGAGGGAATCCTCCAGGATGCCATCCCCAGAAAGGTGGCAACCCTACCGGTGGGATAGGGTGAGAAACTGCCCCATTGCCGCCGCCGCGTGCACCGTACGTTCCCACTCCCCCCCCCCGCCTGTTATTGTGGTCTCTGCAGGGCCTCATCCCCCCAGCGGGGTTGGGGGGTGCCGCCAACACAAGGGGAGAGAGAGGCCATGCCAGCTTCCCTCACGGGTGGGGGTGAGGAAGAAATTACGTCACTCAGTTTTGTGAGAGTTATCATCCCACAAGGTTTTAGCCCTTTTCCTTCTGGGCAAAGCCCCAATTTCCCTGGATTATCTGGGGGTGCCTGGGGAACTCGGGGCTTCAACGTGTGGTAGGGGCAGGGCCATATGAGAAGAGGGCAGGGCTGTGTAAGAGGCTCCCCCACCCCTTCCTGACACAGCCCCAGCTGCTGTGGAGCATCACACTCTCACAAGGCTCTGAAGGGGGCTTGGGGGAAAGGAGGCCACGTAGGGTTGCCAGATAGGCACATTTTTAGGCACCAATGCAGACCCTGCAACATGTATTTTTCACAAGCGTGCCGGCAAAATGTGCCTATCTGGCAACCCTAAGGTGTCAAGTCCCTTTGCGTCACCCCACTCATTCTACGACTGCCGTTCCCCCCTTTGAGTCAAAGCCTTTGGGAAAGGTGGCAAACCTATTTCTGAGGCAAGGAAACCTTTGCTAAGCAGCACAGGCTTGTGCACCCTGCAAGCACCCTTCACACAACACTCTCCACCCACTCTGGGGGGGGGGGGGCAGGGAAGCCGGCAGGGGCTGCAACCCCATTCAGTCTTCTCCCCCACTCCCTGGGAGAATGGGGCGTGAATGAATCCTAAGGCAATACAGGAAACTGAACAAACTCCCACTTGGTTCACTTCAGCTAGTCTGCCTGACTGCGATTTCTTCTCTACTGGAGACTCCCTGCTGCTTTGCTTCCAAAGGCTTTCCTGCTTTCCCGTAACAGCACAGGGGTGCTGAACAGGGCTGGCTTTAGGCCTGGGGCAACAGGAGCCGCTGTTGGGGCCCTGCGCTTCCCGGGCCCCTGCAGGCCCCCCCCCCCGGGGTCTCTGGAGCAGTGGTGGCAGAAGAGTTTCCTTCCAGCAGGGCCCCAAATACAATGAGCTTTAACAATACTTATATTCTAGTATTTTCATCGGTGGCTGTTGCAAAATACATCCTGAGTTCCTCCCAGTTTGTAAAAAACTTTTGCTGAATATTATTACAGATGTTAACATTTGTGTTCACTACATCTGTTCTCAACTGTGTGTTTCACTAGCAAGTGTATGAATGAGTTTTATATTTATATGGCACTTTGAGCACCACCTTATCTATGTAAAAACACCCAACCCTGGAGTAAGTCTGCCTGCTTACAGCCGCACCCCCCCATTCCCACACACCATAGAGATGCAGGCAGATTGGCCGCCGCTCTAGGCTGCTGCCTGGAGTTCTATGGTTTGCCCATATCTTGTTTTCGCCCTGTGCCCCGCCGATTCTGAGGCTGGCCCTGCTGCTGAGGGCTATTTAGGCAGCTACCCCATTGAAAGGGGATATTCAGCTGAGGCTGTTGCAAAATACATCTTGCGTTACCCTCAATAATTCCTCATGGTACCTATAACCCTACAGCTCAGATTCTACTCTCGGTTACACCTAGAGCTGCGTCAAGTATTCCAGAGAGGAAAACCATTCATATCGCTTGTAGATCAGCTGGGTGAATGCTCCTGGGCTCCCTGGGATGGGAAGCACCAGGTAAAGAAACCAGGATTTTCAGACTCAGGGAATGCTACAGCCCCCATGAGTGCAGCTTCAGGCTCTGGACAGTTAGAGTGCAGGCTGCATATTAATCCAAGTAACTGCTGCTGCTACCAGTATTTGAGGCTCATTCACATAGCACCCTTCCCCCTTGCAAACTCACCACTTATTTCTCAATCTGCGTTACCTTGCCCTGTAGCAATGCATTCACACAACTCCCTGCCTTTCAGTGGCTAAGGAAATAATTATAATAGGAACAAGGAGGTGCAGATACACCAGGGCCCATGAGCATTGGGTGTGGGACGCTCCTTGGTGTGGCTGTAGCCCCTGCCACTGGGGGCTCCTCTGCACCAGGGCTAGCCTAGCTTCGCCTCTGTCAATGGCCCACCGCTTGCATTGGGTGGCAGAGAACAAGAATCATGAGGAAGCACTGGAAACACAGTAATGATTGCAAGCAACACAGAGAATGTGGGTTTGTTCAATTACCCCTTCTAAAAGAGTGTTGTGTGAATCGTCCCTCAATCCTTCCCCCCCTCCCAGGCAATCGGCCCCGTACTCCTCCCCTCTTGCTAACCGGCACTTTACCCACCCACCCCCAGCAATCACACAAACGAAGTGTCCACACCTCGGGGCTTAATAAGAGAGACTAGCAGCAGCTACAAAGCCCAGAGCTTAATCAGGTAAAGAGACTTTCAGGCACAGAGCAAGGCAGCCTCCTGGCACGCCTCTCGCACGGGACTCAAGCGGGGAGTCTATTAAACACAAAGCACTCCATTTAATTAACGTCAGGGCTTGACGTGAGCTGACAGAAGCCAGGAAATATGGTGCGTGGATGGCACGTCATCCTGGTTACCAAGGCAGGTTGAAACGGGAGGAGGCTCAGATCGATGTCTTTTATAGCTTGGAGCAAGTCAGCTTGAAGTAAATCACAGCACACAGATCAAGTTTTTCACCACACTTGATTCTCATCGGGAAAGCTCCCACGGCCTAACCTACCCCCTTCGCAGGTCTGAAAGCAAGGCAAGGGTAGCAGCTGCCTCTGGGCCCACACCTTAGGAAGCCCGGCCTACAGGGGCTGCGCTCATGGACCTGGGTTTGCTGCGTTTTCCTCATAGCCCCCAGTGGGGAGAAGGCAGCGAACCCAGAACCCTGCACTTATCGCAAACCATTGTTCAGCGAACAGTTCTGACTTGCTACCAGGCTGAGGAAGGGCACCCTGTGCGGCTTGGAAGCTTGCGTGCTCTTGCCGTCAGACGTTCATACCCTCCAACAGCACCGGTTTTTCCCCAGTACAGCAAAGGGTTTTGTTTCCTTGTATAAGGCTCCGAGTCCCACCACTGTTTGGTTTGTACCAGGTTCAGCAGAGAAGGGCGGTCATTAAACAACTGAATAATCCAGCTGGAGAAAGAGCTGGGAAAGGAGATGAAATTAAAACTGGAGGCTTCAATTCATTCATTGTTGGGGGGGAAGGAATAGGGCTATCAAAAGAACAAAGAAAGGGAACACCCAGGCAGGAGGGAGATGAAAACTAAAAGAGGTAGGATGGGTGTGGGTGTTTGTGAGACATGATTCTTTAGCTGCTGAGACTCTGGCTGCTTCTACCTGGGATCCTCCAAGGGTCCTTAAAACTAAAACTTTACAGCCAAAAATCAATGCATCATTTGAGAATTTTGACTTTTTAATAGGCTGAATTTTATCTTGAACCATCAGTCCTGCACATATATACATACGTGTACGCAGAGTCCCTCATACAGACATGATCCTTTTCTTCTGGCTCAGCCCCAAAGTTAGTCAGTGGACTACTGCAAATTTGCATATAAATACTAATAAAATAAATAATAATAATAATAATAATAATAATACATTTTATTTGTAAGCCGTCTCGAGCTGCTTGATCGTTGGAGAGGCAGGGTATAAAAATGTATAATAAATAAATAAATAAATAAATAAATCAAATTTATGCAAATTAGGAGTGGCATGAAGTGTACCTATTTCTGTCCATCAAATGTTGGAGGGTATGGAAGCTGGTCCAACAAAATATGGCGTCTGATCAATTTTGTCTCGACCTATTCATTCCGAGACCAACACGGACACCTCTCTCTTTCTCGCTAGACAGTACTTAACACTAGCAGACAGCAGTCTCTTCCTGGTCCTGCTGGGAAGAAGCCAGTGCTGTTTGTGGGCAGGCGGGAAGAGCATGCCTCCAAAGCCTGCAGCAACTCTGGTTGGGGAGAGACCAGGGCTGCTTCAAGCAGATTAGGAGAATGCTCTGTTCCCAGAAGTCCTTTGCTTGGGGGAACTGCCTATCCCAGGGTGCATTTAAAGGGGAATGAAAATCTGTCCCAGCAGTTTTGCTCTGTGTAGAGTGAGATAAGTGGGTCTAAATGGGAGAATTTTTACGACAATGGTTATTTCCATTGGTAGAACCAAAATCTCCAAACGTTTTATTTGCATTTCCCCCCACTTTTGTACTAAACCTCCCAAATTGCTTCATTCGGTGACGCAACGTCCCGGTCAAGAAAGCATCAGCTTGCAGGGCTGAGGATTGTGGAAATGCGTCCCAGCTGTGCATCCCAAGATGTATTCTTGGCATGTGGGCAAGGCAAGCTGACCTAATTACAGCAACAGGACCTTGCCATCTCTAGTTTCGGTGGCTCCTATCCAAAGTCCACTGAAGGCGAGGAGGAATCTTTTCACCGGCTTCAATGGTCTATGGAGGAGGGAGGCCTTTGCTATTCCAAATCTGGGTTCTGGGATCCCTTCCCAGCTGGACAGAATCCATTTCTTTCAGTGCACTGGAGTCCGGGCAAGCCCCTCTCTGGGTACAAGTACCGGTCCCGGTTTCTCATGGCTGCTTTGATCTGGCACATACCAGCACTGCCCTGGAATGCTGACATTGCTTGGCACACGCCAATGTCTCCCCCTGGCCCCGAGTCACCACTCCAACATCTGGTTTTCCCTTTGCACTAGCCTGTAGGCAAACAGACATTGCTAGAAGCCAGGGATCCCTGCCCTCCCCCGCCTAGCTAGCTCACATATGCTGTACATGCTGCTCGACAAAGGATTCTCCAGGATAAACACGGAGATAGGCTTGCTCCCATCTGGTGTGCATTAACTCCCTGTCTCCCTGCTCCACGGACCGCGCTCCCCCTGCAATCGCTGCCCAGCCACAGGAAGGGGCAATTAGCCCCATTCTCGGGGAGTCTCTCCGAACACAACGATAAAGGAAATCAACTCTCAGGTTGGGGGTATGAAAGCACCTGAACGGAGAGAGGAGCAAGGAGGAGCTCGCCTTGGAACGCTTTTCTGTGCCAAGTGGGAAGATGACACCCCCCACACACACACACCCCGTTAGCTAATTACTAATTAGTGCACCAAAAAGGAGTAAGGGACACACTGCAGAGCGGGCACTACACCCCCTACAAGGAGGCACCTTTGCCTATCAGAGAGTTCTGTTCTCCCTCACCCCTGCCCTGCTTCCTACCCACACAAGCAGGGCCAGGCTTTATCCTAGCCCTCCCTTCCTCAACCAGCCCATGCCAGATGCAGTGCCTTGCCCCTGCCAGCCCATTGCTTGGTCTAGAAGAGCGGCTTCTCAATCATGAGCCCTGGGCTGGTTGTTGTGTCATACCCTAGGGTTACTGGGGGGGAAGCCCCAGCAGTTGAATTCAAGAGGGGAGCCCTAGGAAATGCCCCCAGTAGGAGTGTGCCCCCAAAATGTGAAAGGCCAATATTGGCCATTTCGGGGTTGGAAACAAAAGCTAGAAAAACCTTGACTGGTTTATTTGGCTTTCATGAACGACTTTCCTGCCCACCTCCTGCTTTGGTCATCATCAAGATTAAATCACAAGAACTCCTGTTTTACACTCAGCTGGAGAAACACAGGTTAGGCCAGTGGTTGGGTTGCTAGCTGGGGACTAGGGTTCAGTTCCCTGCTCTGAGAAACTCTGAGTCAGGCGGTGTGGTTTGTGGGGCAGAGGGCATAGCTTCTGGGGCAGACTTGGGCTCCAGCAATTTGGGAGGGTGGGGTGGTTGTGCAAATTAAGCACTGGTCATACCCTGTGCCCCATCTCTTCTTGCCGCTTGGTCTGGCTAACTTTGCCGCTGAGTACTGAGGGTTTTAATCATCCCCAGCTTTTATGGATACACACACCACTCATATGCAACTTGGGCTCTCTCTCGAGTGTGTAGCCTGCATAGTGCGTACACACAGAAAAGACAACTGGTTTGCCAACACACAACGTGCTAGTGGCTGCTACACACGTCTGAACACAATGGAAGTGATTGCCCATAAAGAAGACACCACTTGGGAGACCGTGGAGTAATTTGGGGTGGGGTACCAAGAGGAACTTATCTGGTAGGAAGGGGAGGGTAAGTTCCCATGCTCTACGAGTGCAGAGTCAGGCTGACTCGCCTTCTACCTCTGGGGGCTGCTTTTCCAAAGATGGTAGCCACATCATGACGTAAGAGCGTGGCCACTGATATTAGAGAGAGGCAGTTGCCTAAGCCAGAGGGAAGTGGGGAGGTAACCACCCGCTCCCCCACAGTTGGAGAGAATATGTCGCTCTCACCCACTACTAAAATTACATCCATGCCTGGAGGTTACTAGTCATTCTGCTTTTTACTGCTTCAGTACTGAGGAGTCATGGGCTGGAGCCTCCTTGCAAGAAGCATCTTGCAATCATGTGATGAAGCTGGACTGTGGCCCATGAGCCTTGGGGGCCCACACCCATGTGGAATCTGTGCATAGGCAAATGGGTGATTAGCACCCACTGAAGTCTTGCTAAGTCCCTGAGGGCACATTCCATCTTCTGCACCAGATCTCATGCCAACCTAGCTCTGCCACTGCTACATGGGTGAAACTCTCCGCCGCCTCAGAGAGCTGCTGCATATTTCCTCCTCTAGCACCCCCCTGACATGAAAAGGATGCCAGAGACCACATGAGAAACCCTTCTCGGTGCCAGTGTCTAAGAAGGAGCCTTCCAATCTAGAGCTCCAGCACGATGCCATAATGGAAGCAAAGTGCATTTAAAAAAATTCATGTGGAACCAAAAGTATTTCCACAAAATAAAAGTTGCAGCTCCTTTCCTATCAAGATCCTATTACGATCTCGCTAAAATGACTTTCCGTCTCCAAACACCTGCCTTGCCCAGCTCTGTCTCCCCCACCACCTCCTCCCTCTCTCTGTACTTTCCTGCCATCTGTGGCTAGAGCTCTTAGCAACGGCCAGGAGAGCTCAAACCTCCTCTCTTTAGCCCATCGCTAGTAACCCTTCACGGTCCCGTGTGATCTAATCAGCTTCCCTCTAATGCAAAATGGATGGTCTAATTTGAACTAATAAAGTGAAAAGGCAAGAAGGAAGCAGAAAATAAAGACATCAGGCGCAAGACGGATCTGTGTTTGTCTTCCTCCTAATTCCATTATTGCTTCGAAATGAGGTCTCGATATTACTGTTCCCTCATTAGCAGCTGCTGCAATTCTCCCGCCAAACCCCCGAGACTGGGCTCTAATGAATCCTGAAGCCAGAAGACCATTCTCTCAACCACGGTGGCAGCGACTCGGGGAAATCGAGCCATGCTAATATTTGCCTTTTCTCAAGGCCCGGATGGAGGAAAAAAAATAAAATAAACACATTTCAACCAAACAGAGCAAGGGATGGAGCATGGGTAAGGGAAGGGTTTCCTTTTTTTATTTATTTTTTAAAGCACTCCCAGATCCATTTCAGCCTCATAAAAGGCTCGTCGTTTTAATTTGCAACTTGCGCGGCGGCCGGAGCAAAGCCTTATTAAAGTAAACATACTGTAATATTCTACAGCAAATAGAGGCCCCACAGTCCGTTGATGACGGAAGAGAGACCGCAACGATATCAGTCGCGCATCCGTGCAAGTCCTTATTCACCAACTGGAGCTACCACCTTCATCAGTGCAGAGAAAGTAGGCTTGGCCATGTTGGTCCCAAATATCGGCAAGAGAGACAAAGTAGTAGAGGGACCTCTTTTATTGGACCACCTCCAGTTGGAGGAGGTAGGGACGCAAGCTTCCGGACCTCACAGGGTCCTTCATCAGGAAGGGTTGCACTCTGACCCAGAGCGAGCATAACAGGACCACCTCGAGAGGGGCCGGGCCCAGGCCCAAATGCCAATGGGGGTATTCACTACAGTATACAAATACCCCAAGTGAATTCGTCAATACAGGAGGGCTGGTTCCCTGGACTCAGAAATTCCCATGCAACCAGGGAAGTCCTACTAAGGGTCTTTATAAACTAAATGACTAGCCCACTGGAGGCCATGTTCGGTCTATGCAGACCCCACTCACATATTTTAGTATATGTAGCGCTAATAAATGGGCAGCCCCCTGCCAGCATTATACGCACTACCAGTAGCTGCCACAGGTGGCGCCACCCAACGCTTTCCCTCTCTGCAGTCCGCTAGAAAGAGAGGTCACAGCCAGTAAAGGCTTATTCTCTGGTCGTGGCCCCCCCCACCTCACCCCTTTCCTCTCGCAGTGGCCTCACAGCTGATCGCTGCAAGAGGAGAGAGTGGGGGGTGCAGGAAGGCCTGTCTCCTGTTGCAACTGCTTCGCAGCCGATTGCTCTGCAGCAGCCGCGCTAGATGCAACCCTACGGTGCTGGCGGACCTGGATGCATGGGCGCACATTAGCACGCGCTAGCCCTCACGGTGGGCCTGCGATGTCCTGGAGGATGCCATGAGTGGGGAGGGGCCAGGAGTATATCTAGCAACCACCTAATAGACTGGCAGGCAAATATCCATTTGGGGAGTGCTAATGTGGGCTGTCATCTCCGTTATTTTCACCATACGATGTAAAAGAGCAAGGACTGCAGGTTACCGGTGTCCGAGGAGTGGAGAGTTGGTTCACAAGCATCTCAAGCCCATGCTCCACATTAGGTGTAGAGAAAAAAACAGATAGGAAGGATGACCTAGTGCAGGGTGGGGAAGGAACCTCAGCCCTGGGAGCCCAGGAAAGCCGGCCGCTGGTTTTTATTATTTGGCCCCTTTCCGATACCTGAATCCAAGCCCTGGATCTAGCTTCTACCCCCAAACACTGAGGCTGTTTTCATATGGGCGTGAATCTGAATTAAGCAGATCTTAACGCAGATTAAGTTGATCGTGTGAACAGTTAATGTCCCTGGATTCAAAATTTAAACTGGCTTCTGGAAAACTAATTTTCAAGGATTTATTTTAATGCAGATTAAGCTCAGTCCAAATGAGTGATCGTGTGAACAGTTAATCCGGACTGAGTCCCGGGCACCGTAGAGCGCTACAGATAAACATGTCTTTCCTCTAGCCATCCGTAGCTCTGCTGGAAAAACTGCGGG
The DNA here is from genome assembly GCA_003113815.1 of Sphenodon punctatus. Classification (NCBI taxonomy): domain Eukaryota; kingdom Metazoa; phylum Chordata; class Lepidosauria; order Sphenodontia; family Sphenodontidae; genus Sphenodon; species Sphenodon punctatus. Next base: position 12,967,460 of record QEPC01011341.1, on the reverse strand, counting down.
GTGCCACAGTCTCTGCTTGGCATGGTGAATTTAAAATCCACCATGCCAAGGTAAAGACCCCTCCATGTTGCAAGCTGACGGCTGTTATCTGTGCTTGTCACCGTACACCCAGAAATCAAAGCGGAAGAGGATGCTGAAATCTGGTTGTGCTGCACCATGAGATTTCACAGTCTTTCTTGTGACTCCTAATTTGGATTAACCTGTTCACACTGCAAATCAGGAGCAATTCTTATTCCTGATTAAAAGTGGCCGTGTAAATAGTTGCTCCTGAATAACAACCACCCCAAATTAATGGATCTGAATTAAAAGCTAATCCGGATTAACTGAGATTGTGTAAAAACAGCCTGAAAGTCCAAGTTCAGGGTCAGGGTGCTGAGATGTGGGCATGCACACAAGGACAGCGAACGGCTCCATCTAGACCCTCCTCCACCTGCAAGTACTAACTAAGTACCCCTGTCCTCCACTTCTATGCAGCCCTTGGGAGACTGTACGAATATTCAAAGTGGCCCCTAGGAGGGGAAAGGTTTCCTACCCCACCCTAGTGTCAGGAGCATGCGATAGAAAAATCTTGCCCTTTACGTTTTGAACTGTGTGTTCTAGAAAGAAATTAGAAGAAAATGGCTTTCCCCATGCAAAGCAGCTGTGGTCTCAATTGCCTGTATCAGACAGACCATTTTTACTGGGAAGCAAACAGACAATTCATGCAGTAGCTATGTTTGCCTCCTTATCAAACAAAATTAGACCTTGGGTTTTAATTTTTATTAGAAGCTATTTTATTGTTTACCTTAAATGATTAGTTTTAATGACGTTAACTGTAATATCTTTTTGCAAATTTATCTTACGATTCTGTAATTTGTGATAACGCAAAAGCTAATAAAATTTCACCTGCCTACCTGCTAGGGAAGCTAACGTGGCATGAGGAGGCTTGGAGTCAGCCCCTTGTTCTACTACAGACTTCCCGAGTGGCCTTGGGTAAGTCAGCCTCATTCACCTATCATCCCTCTCATGAGAGGAGCCGACGTGGAGAGCAGAGTGGTTTGCCTTGCCAAGCTGCCCCCCGCCCCCGTTCACACAATCCCCTCTGCCTGACAAGAGGAACTGGGACGATCGGAGTTCTGGCGTGGCTCCCTCCACTTGGAGAACAACGTGTGAATCAGTCTTTTCATTTCTCTGTGCTGCAGCTCACCTTTGTCCCAAGCCGTGGGGACAGCGGGGCTAAGGCCCCATTGCTGTAGCCAATGCTATGGTGCACAAGGAAGGGAGCAACGTGTCCACCACTGCCTTTGACTCCCCCAAGCCAATGGATCAGGTAGCTTTTCACAACTGGGTGGACTGAAGGCCGCCATCCAGTGCGAGACCAAGCACGACTTGAACCCACAACCTTCAGAGGAGGTAGGCAGGTTGAACCGCTCAGTCCCCACACCTCAGTTGCTATCTGTAAAAATGTGGGGTAACAGTATTGAATACATTCATCCTTGTAGTAGAGACAGATTGTATGGTGCGCTCAAATACTATGGGAATGGGGGAGGCAGGGGCCAATAAGTACTTACTATAGATCACGGGGGAGGAGCCTCAGGGGCCAAATGCGGCCCACAGCTAGTTTTAATTCGACCCCTCTTCAGTGCCTGGATCCAATTCCTATCTCCAACCACTGAGAGACTGAGCTCAGGAGAAAAGGAGCAAAGATGAGAGCCTGGACACAAGGACAGGGGACAGATCCACGGCATGGATCCAACCCCTGGACCCTCCTATTCCCGAGCACCCCCCCCCCCCAACAGAGGCAGTTTTTAGAGGGCCCCGCCTTCTGGCTGAGTCCGTGTGCATTGGGTGGGGTACCAGCACACTTCCAGTGGGGTAGGGGGAGACGTTCACACGGTGGGGGATTGGTGCACGCTGGGTGTGCGCCCGCACCCACCCACACTGCCCACCCATCCCCCTGCACAGAGCAACCCCACCCAGGTTCCTCCGTGCGGGGGCGTGGCGTGGGAATGCGCCTCCACCCATACCGCCTGCCCGGGGCCGTGGGGGACGGATGGACCCACGCGGTCTAAAAACACAGCCTCTGCTGCACAGATAGAAGAGATTTCTCTCACAGCGGGGGTCCATTTTCCAAGCCAAACCGCTCCTCAGAGCCTCCCGGCCTGGATCCATCAGCCTCCAGCAGCGTGTTTGGCAGGCTTCCCTCCCCCCCCCCCCCAGTTTAGGACTCCAAGGCTTTTCCTCGCCTGCTGAGTTGGAGGTTCCCTTCACTTCCCCCAGAAACGCCCCAGTCCCGTGCCTGACTTGACACTCTTGCTTTTGGCTGTAAAGAGCAGCCTGAACTGCCTCTACGTGTGCTCTGGGGACGTGAGGGGCTGCCAGCAAATACATTAGTGAGTCCCTAGCCGCCCGCGGAGGGGAGCGAGATCAGCTTTACGTTACACGCCTTGCCAGGCTCCTTCACTCCTGCCTTCATTTTCATCTTGACAGCTGTAAATGAAAGGAGGCCTGAGCCAGATTAAAGGTTACTGTCCGGATCAAAGGGGCTTTTCGACGTACTAATTGATTTCCCCCTAATCCCCCCGCCTTTCGCGTCCCCTCAAGCGACGTGTCGTGCCAAACGTGGCCCATCATCAAGAAGCTGACATGGCCTCAGAGCGACTTTGCACCTCACCTCTCTAGCAGCGGCAGGGGAGAGGTGCTTGGGTGTCTTGTGCAATCTTGGCCAGAATTCCTATTTATTTGTCTAAGCCTGCTTTTTGGCCATGTGCACAGGCAGGCAAGGCAGGCTTAAGGTGGCCCAGGGCTGGCTACCACACACCTCCCAACATTGCCAGCTGCCAAAGGGACAAGCCCCGCCCCCTGAGCAAATAAGCTCCACCCCTCAGTAAACAAACCCCACCCCTCACGCACTTGCACCCCCCTCCCAACATTCCCACTGCATAAGGAGGGAGAGGGGCTCTCCTGCTTCTTATTCCACTCAGGCCCTTTTAAAACAGGCTGTGGCTGGGGGAGGGGCAGTCTGGGGGGGGGGGGGCAGGCGCACACCTCCCCCCCCACATGGAGCAACCTGCGTTTTTGCCATTTGCTCCGTGCCAACATGAGCACTGAATCCTAAAATGACCACTCCCCCTCCATTTTTGCACACACCTATCCCCGTATAAAAGCAAGCCAAATCAGTCCTAAGGCTGCCCAGGGACTCCATTTCCAAAACACATTACAGACTCTGGGTAAAAACAGATTACAAGCCTCCAAGTCACAGCCCTGGCTAAGGCCCGCCCAGCTAGACTATTAGCTGTTCCCAGCCTCCAACCTGGCCTGACTCGAGGCTGCCATGGGCACTGGGGGGGCAGCCCAGGGGCGGGGCACTGGGGGGGCAGCCCACCTCCGTGGTTCTCTCCCCACCCTCGGCCCCCCAGCCTATGCCCACCACCGTTTTCTTCCCTGGGTCGTGCCGCTGTTGTCACATGTATGTCTACCCTCTGTGACCCAAACGGGTCCCAAGAAGTCAATGGAAAGAGAGGGTGCTGAGCCCCTCACGGCATCTCCGGTATAAGGACCCCCTCACATCACCGAGAGGCTTCACATGCCAGCTGAGCCCTTCTGCTTGTGGACAGAGAGAGAAGGCTAGCGAGCTGACCTCTGCAAAGAACAAGGGAACCAACAGGCCTGTTTCCATAGAGAACAGGCTCTGTGAAAGCAGGGACAGGAGTCTTTCCTCTGGTTTGGCAAGGACAGAGTCAGGCAGCCTGGCTGCTCCTTACCTCTGCTGGAAGGTGATCCTAGCCTTGCTCCTATTTCCCAGCAGGCCAAGAGTGCCTAGGGTAACAGACTCAATTCTCAGTATAAAACAGACTGCTAGTTGCAAGTTGAGGATGAAGCAAAGGCAGCACAGGTATCTCCCAGGAGAGGGGGTGGAACGCCAACAATACGGCTGTATACCCAGCCACTCCATCATTCATACTGCCGTGTACAAACACTGATGGGAGTATCAATGCTGCAGGTGAACAGCGCACAGCATCTCCAGCCCTGCCTCCCACGCAGGAGCCGGATGCTGCAAAGTGCTCGGTGCTTTGAACACCCACTAACTCTAAAGAGCTAAGCAACTTGCAGGATTAGGCCCGGTGACGTTAAGGCGAGGGCGGGAAACCTTTTCCCTCCCAGGGGCCACTCGGAAAGTTAGTACAAGGTGCTCTGGGGGCTGCACAGAATTTGGGGGTGGGGAGGGGAGGCTATGGAGGCGCGTTCAAGAAAAAGAGGGTCCAGAAATGGATCTGTCCCTTATCTTTGCGTGCATAGTCTCAACTCTGCTCCCTTGCCCTGAGCTCTTTCACTGCTTGGGGGTAAGAAATGGATCCAGGGGCGAAATCCACAAACTGGAAAGCGGCCACATTAAAAACTTGCCGAGGGCTGCATTTGGCTCCTGGGCCTGAAGTTCCCCAGCCCTGTCCCAAGCCTTATGCTTTTGCCTGGCCAGTGGCCAGTATCAGAGCTGGAAAATGGGCGTGGCCATGTCAGAAAGGGGTGGGGCAAAGGGGTTCCCACCCCTTTTTCAAGCATCATATAATAATTGGGCACATTTACATCTGAAAGGAGCGGGGCAAAGCGACTTCCCTCCCCAGCCCCTCTTCCCTGAACCTTGGACACAATAGGCCCGATCTCACCTCGAGTGCACCTCTTGCTAGGCTATCGTCACCGAGTAAAACCCCTCTATTCCACAGACTGTTGGTGGGTAAGCCAGACAACCCTACCCATCTCCAAAAGGTCAAAAGGTGTTATGAGCGGGGATTCCAGCTTAGCCTCGTCTAATTCAACGCTTAACTTTTAAATGCATCAAATAATAAATAATAATTTTGATTTGTACAGCGCCCCCCTCCCTTGCCTGCATGGCACCAGAGTGCTTTACATTTTACACAAGAGCACAACAATTTAACACAAGTAATTAAAAGAATACTAAAAAATCATAAGATTTGGGAAGGAAAAAGGGAAGGCAAAATACATGAAAGGAACCAGCAATAGACCTAAAAGCACCTAGAAAATAAATACATTTTCAGGTGCTTTTTTAAAAAGGTATGGCGGGAGGAACTAAGACGAGCAGCCAGGGGGAGCGAGTTCCACACCAAGGGGCCCGCCCCAGCAAAAGCCCAACCACCTGCCAATTTAAGACATGATGGAGGAACCCCCAAACAGCGGGTAGTTCCTAACTGCAGGTACCCATCCATGTGAGGTTCCAGAAGGGAGTGGGTCTCGAACACAGCCTATCGCAGTTTATTCCCAGCAACACTGAGCCAACCCTCCCTCCCTCCCCAACCTGGGGTTTCCCCGTTAAAAAGGGGATTTTCTATTCTAGTTGCGGCAACGCAGGGAAGGCACCACGCCAGGCAGATGGAGAGCAGAGCTCCAGGGCTCTGAGCCCATCACGGCGTTTGGCGTTCAGGCAAACACGCTGGATTAGCAGGGGGTGGGTGCTCGGTTGCTGTTTGTCCCCAAGATGCAGAGGAGATGCGTACGTACAATCGGTGATATTTACCAAGGTGCTTCACTTGTTGACACCTGCATCCTTCATGTCTAAATACAGCAAGGGTTGATATCGTAATATAGATTCTGTCGCCCTCTGCCCCTTCACTGTTATCAGAGGAGTGAGCCAGCTAGGCTAAAATAAGAATCAGCTGGGACAAAATCTCTTTTGAAGTTCAAAGGGGTTTGGATAATTTGCCTCTCATTAGTTTTCATTTTCAGGTGTCTCCACACTCAGGTCTGACTGTGGCTGGAAGGGACAGCCCCAAATTGCTGTAGAGAATTCCCTCCTGAATACCAACCCGTTTCGCTGACTCAAGGAGCCAGGTTTATCCTGTGTGCAACTCCAGGGACTACAGCACAGCTCCCCTGGGGAAGTTTAGGAACTAGGTACAGATGCTAGACCCAAACTGGAAGCTCCCCAAGTTTGAGCATTTTTAAGTATGTAAAACTCGCAAGTCTGCCCCCTCCCATTGGACGATGATCTTCAGAAGGGCTGACTTTGGGTGGGTTTATTTATTTATTTGGATTTGTATCACACCCATCACCAAAGACTCAGGGTGACTTGCAGCATAAAACATGCAACAGACCGAAAACCCAGTAAAAATACTCAGCTATACAAAATTGCAATTAAAACCACTCCCAATCCCCTATCCCCACCTGCTAAATGCCTGGTGAATCAAGTAGGTCTTACATTGCCTCCAGAAAATGTTCAGGTTTGGGATTTGGTGAAGCTCTAGGGGAAGAAGTTCAATAGCTGTGGGGCAGCCACTGAGAATGCCTCTCTGCATACCCTCCATGCTGGAACTTGCAAGAGGCAGGGGGCGCTCAGCTGACCTTAGGTACGTATGCAGATGGATGCACCCATGCCAATCTGGAGGGACAGAGTGTAATCCAAATGCAATCCAGTTCCCATTCTTCCAGAGATCCAGATCAGCAGCTCCAGCTTCTCCTGCGCAGCACCATTTCTGTGCATGCGTAATTTACATGAGTGCATTTATTTTTAGCGCACGTGCAAAAGTATTTGGCTAGCTGAACATGAACAAGATGGCACCATACAGGGGGTGGGGAAGCTGGAGCAGGTTCTAGCTCACCCGGCCCTCCAGTCGAAACAGATCTGCAGAGATCCATATCCACGGAGATGGAAGGGCTGATGCTTCCAGGGTTGAACTCTCCCCAAGGCCATTCTTGTGGCTTGATTAACTCTCGTTTCCAGACACCCTGCTATGTCCTTTATTCACAATCTTCTTGGCCTTCCCCACCTTCTTCCTTGCACACATACAAAACTAGGGTTTAAAAAAATAAAATCAGGAGTTTCTTTACAGTTTGGGCTGCAGAACCACACGTTTTTACAGAATCAAGACTTTCTTTCCAGGAAGAAAACTCCCTAGTTTGGAAATACTTTGAAAAGAGCTGCACCACCACAAGCTTCTTTTCTGTCTTGCTGAAAGGAACCAGACTTAGAAATCAGGCTGAAGTCCAGGACCTAGGGAAGTCAAGATGGAGGGTAGTCAATTCCCACGGCTTTATTGCAAATCCAGGGATCTTACGGATTTTCTTAGTTTAAAACTAGGTCACCCATGATGAAGTCTGCTCCTTCCTTGCTGACCTTCAAATCCCTCCTAAAAACCTACCCTTTCCACCAGACTTTCCCTTTGTTTCTCACCACCATAGATCACTCGCTGATGCTTATTCTTATCCTGTCTTATCCTTCAAGATCCACCTCCTCAAGTGGAACTTGTAAACAGGGAATGGTTATTTACCCTCTCAACTGGCACTAAAACTAGGGGACACTCCATGAAACCCACAGGTGGCAGAGTAAAAAAACAAACCAAAGAAAGTATTTTTTTTGCACTCAGCGTACAATCAGGTTGTGGAATTTACTGCCAGGGGAGGTGGTCAAGGCCAGCAGTATAGCCGAGTTTAAAAGAGATTTGGACAAGTTTCTGGAAGATAGGATTGGGGAACAAAACCCTTTACTGTGTCGGGAGCCTGGGGATGACCCACAGGGAATGGATAGCATGGTGACCTGTTGGGTGCTTCTCCCAGGCCCCCATGATTGGCCACTGTCGGAGACAGGATACTGGGCTTGATGGACCATTGGTCTGACCCAGTCTGGCACTTCTTATGTTCTCCCTTTGTAACTAAGCTAAGCACGTGCGACTTCTCAACTTCATGCAGGGACGTAGCTACTATAGGGACAGGCGGCACATTTGTCCCGGGGCCCGCACTGGAAGGGGCTCCCCGAAGTCCCTACAGTACCTACGCCCAAATTGAGTGTCGGATTATATTTATTTATTTGGGGCCGCTGGCAGGCCACTGCATGGACCTGTCACCTGGGCCCTCACCAGAAGCGGACTTGAGGGGGCCCCTGCCCCGTTGGCTGTACAGCCCGCCACGGTCTCTCGGGAAAGCAAAGCTGTGGTGTGTGCGACTGCACATGCACCGGCGTTTTTGGAGTCCAACCCACAAGGACCACCAAGGCGCAGTGGCGGCGCACTGGCACTAGGCAGCCCTGAGTGCGGCTGTGTGTGGAACACGTGGCGCTGGTGTGGCAGAGGGCCGGGCACGGTCTGAGAAACCTGAACACCGCAATGAAATATAAAGCAACAATCGGGGGGTGGGGACAACTGTGTTCTGGAAACTGCACCTAAAGGTCCCTCCAGAGCAGGCCTCTCCCCTGCTAAACAAGGAGGGGGAAGCACAAAGGAGATAGGATTCGCATTTAAATCCACTTCCCAGTCAGTCTCACCACCTCCCTGGTTTTTTCCCTCATGGGGTTTGGGCCACCATCCGCAAAGGGCCAGATATGTAGCTTTTCCCCTTCTCTCTCTCCCCCACACTGTTGGCTTTCTTCCTCCCGCACTCCACCCCGGCCCCTCCCTTCCCCCCTCTCCTTTTTAAAAATGATATATCTCCCGTGTCCCTTTAAAAGCACCAACATCCAATTTGGCTCAGTGTAATAAAATCATTCAGAGGTCCTTAAATGCTACCATTCTGCTGAATTAAGTTGTGAAATTTAATCAATTATATCCATAAAGGGAGAATGCTTCCACTGTAAATTCAAGTTATAAGGGGGGGGGAGGAGGAGAGAGTGTCTTATACCTGGAGCCGGCAGGCAAAACCCACCCCCCCCTCCTTTCTCTTTCCCATCCCCTCAACTCTATTCCTTTCTTCCCGAGTGCACTCCGTCAGTGCTTCAGGGAAGGGGCTGAAACCAGGGGCCAGATCCAGAAACTAGAAAGGGGGCCAAATAAAAGACAGTCACCGGCCATAGAGTGCCTTGCAACAGTCTACAAAGGCATGGATGATGGTGGCCAATGTCAGAGTCGGATAAAAAGGTTGCAGCCTTCTCACCAGATGACGTTGGTCAAGAGCATCCTGGTCACTGCTACAGCCTGGCCATTTAGGCGCAACAGTGGATTCAAGAGCATCGCAAGGTTGCAAATGTGAGTGATCAAAAGGCGGCTGGATGCCATCAATAAGAGGGGTCCCTATGTCCCGCAGGTCACAGGGCTGGCCAACCATCATCATCTCCGTCTGGATTCAGTGTCAATCGGCTCACCTGCATCCAGTCCCCGATGGCAGCCAGGCACCTGGTGGTAATCATAATAAATAAAGACCTGAAAATCTCAGCTCTTTTTAAAAACCAAACAAAGTTTCCTCCCAATGCCTGCTAGTCGTTCCCCATATACTTACTGTCGGCCCTCCTCTGCAGACTGCTGCAACCAACCTGATTGTAACCAAGCCAAGCACACGCACCTGAGACTTCACATCCGCTTGAATGTTTGTTTGTCTTCTCCCCTGTCTCTCCCACTGTCCCCTCTCCCCCTCCTTGTCTTTTAGATTGTAAGCCACCGGCAGGGACTGCGTCTATTTCTATGTTCTGTACAGCAGCAGCTACATGACTGGCACTATATAAATGTTTATTATAATAATAATAATAATATCCTTATGGTTGTGGAGAAAAGCTTGGAAACAGGACTGCAGTAATCTACAGAAGATCCAAAAATCATAAAAGCACTTAAACAAAAAAAACCACACATGATTTTAAGTCAATCTTGTAATTTCTAAGAACCTGGCCAAGGACCAGGAGTCCTGGTTTTCCATTTAGCGCAGAAAACCAGAACACACACAGAATTCCCATTTTATCAGAGAGAAAAAAAATGAGCATTTCCCATTTTTCCAGAGAAAACACAGAATTCCAGGTTTTCCTGGGAAATTTCCACCTTGAACTCCCTGGCAACAGAGGAAATTTAAAGGAGGCGGAAGCTCCGTGGAGGTTTTGGGGAGAAGAGATTTAGCACAAGAAGAGGACCATGTCTGGCTTTTGGCGAGGCAGAGGGTAGCTTGGGATCCGTCCCAGGGCTGGCAGGGAGCTGGAGCGGCACACCCATCCCTCCCCCACCTGCAGAGGGAGATACCTAGGCTCCATGCCGGGGCTGGCTGGTATGGGATATGGTTTTATTTTGTTATTTGAGTAGCAGTGGCAACCAGCGCATCAAACCGTCACAAAAAATAAATATTTTGCAATAAACACTTTCCAATTTTAACAGCCCAAACCCAGCAGATTTTGGTGTTTTCAATTTGAGAATTTAGGGGAGAGGGTTCAGAAAATGTCCAGTTTTTGGGCAGAGAAAACTAAGAACCCTACTAATGACTTCTGAACATGTGGGACCAGCAGCAGCCCAAAGGGGGTCTTGAGAAAAAGAGGACAATGCTGGAAATTTCCTTCCCACCCAAGTGTGACTAATAAAAATCACAGATTGCAGTGCAATACTGGAGCAGAGATTCCCTGTTGCAGCTAGGGCACGGTTACTCATACGCGTCGCCTCAGCTGCTCTCTCCCCTCCTTAGCCATCATGTCAGTCTCTTTGCAGAGCGTTGAAAGGCACAGTTAACAGATGCAAACTGGGTCAGTCCCCTTTCGCATAACCCTCCGCTTTCCTCTTGTGCAGAAACGCATGGGGAATGTGGTGCTGCAGTCGCACAGGTGGGGGTTGGGAATCCAATCAAAACAGCACTGTGCTGCCCCTTGCCTTCCACACAGGGCCACAGGATTATCCCATATGGGGGAAAAGGTCCCCTGGGGCCCTGCCCTAGGAGCAGAGGTTTAGAAACAGAAAGGGATGGATTACTCTGTAAGGTTTGCGCCCAGATGCTGCCAAGCACATTCTGCGCTCGCACAGACACCGCAACAATATTCACACGTCACAATCCAGCACCATGAGGACCCAATTCTGTAAACGTGCCCTCTGCTTGCTTTTTTTTATACGTGGCCACCATGCAATTCCTGTCCTCCCACTAGCACTCAGAGGGGATGGAGTCAGGGACGCAGCTAACATGGAGCGAGGGGGTGCCCGTGCGCTTGGGGGAGGGGGCTTTTCAAATGGCCTGAGCACCACCAGGATATTTTCAGAGTGGGTGGGGGCAGAGTGATGGCCCTGCTCCCTCCCCCAACCCACTCTGAAAGTTTCCTAACCAGCATTCAGGTTGTTTGTGTGAGCGTTGGTGGCTTGCAATAGGGCTCCTGGCTGGGGCCCCTTTAGAGTGGTGGCTGCCTGAAATGGGGGCTCTCACCCCCCCCCCCCGGGGACCCCCCCGCCTTAGTCTTTGGGGGGCATCATTGGAACACAAGCCAGGCCTGTCACAACCTTGTTGGTTCACAGGATGGAGTTGGTACAGCCAACAACCTAGCACCAGTCAAGGGCAAAGGGTTGTCTGGGATGCAGGCGGACATTGGGATTGGAGCCAAGAGTAGAGACAGGATCAGGAGGCCGGGCTCCATGGTAGGGGAATCAAGAGCTGGGCAGAGTCCAAGGCTGGGAGAGCAAGGCTTCGGACAAGCACATACCTACCCAGTATTCACTGATTAGCCATTGGGGTTTTCACACAAGCAAGGTGGGTACTGGGTGGGGAGGTGCTTGTCTGAAAAACACCCTTAGACCAAGAAGTGAGAGCGCACTGTGGTTCTGCCCAGTTGGGTGGGCAGCCAATCAGAAGGCTGAGGAGGAATGGCTGCACCAGAGGAGCCGTACAGTGGAAGGCCCAAACCAGAGGGACAACCCTAGTGCACCAAGATCAAGGCCTAGTACTCAGCAGCTCCACTCATGAATGGAGTTATGCACAGAATGTACCTGTATTCAAAAGCAGGGACTTGGGTCAAGTCCCAGTGTAATAAATAAATACAACCACTAAACTGCCTAACTGAGTCATACCAATATCTTAGCCCAATATTGTCACAACCTGACAAGGCAGCAGGGGTTTCAAATGTGGGTCCAAATCCGGCTCTCTGGTAGAAGCCATCCTGGTGTGCTACCTGAGACCCCTCCAAGCCCCGCGCAGAGGCCTCCCCCAGATGTGCTACTAGAGCTCCTGAGGTGGAGATTGAACCTGGGACCTTATACATGCAAAGCACATGCTCTTACCACTTGAGCTATGCCCCCACACCACAGCCTAGGAACCAGCCACCTCTGAAGGCTTATGGGCAGAGAGTCGAAACCCAGTGTGGGGGTCAGGACATTTGCAAATGGGTCACAACTAAGATATTTGCTAGATTCTGCATGTCTTTGTTGTCTGGCTCGCATGATTCTAGTTAAGCTGTAAAATAGGGTCACAAGCAAAATTTTTGGGAACCACTACTTAAGGAGTGCTGGGAAGATGGGGAAAAGCAGTAGAGAGGAAGAGGAAAAAAAAAAAAAATCAAAAAAAAAAATCAAGGGAATAGAGCACTGACTCCCAAAATATTTGACTGTGATCCCATCTGGAGACTAATGAAATCCCATGGCCCCAGACAGCAGACACATCTATAGGTCAAGTAGGTTGGAGGACAATCTCTGGCTGTCAGGAGCTGGGAGTGGACAGCAGGGAATGAATCACTCCATTATGACCGGTTGCGTACTTCTCCAAAGCCATCTAGGGTGGGCGGGTGGCCACTATCAGAGACAGGATGCTGGGCTCGATGGACCATTGGTCTGACCCAGTACGGTCCTTCTTAAAGACACAAAGTACAGCAAACAGCAGTTGGCAATTACAACACCGTCCACATGAAATGTTGAAGGAAATGGGTATATTTAGCCTAGCGAAGAGCAGGCACAGGGGAGACATGTTTGCAGTCTTCAAATTGCTAAGGGGCTGCTACGGAATTGTTATGCATCGCTGCAGAGGACAGGAGTAAAGATAATGGGCTCAAGTTACAGGAAGATAGATTTTTGTTAAATAATCAGGAAAAACTTCCAGTAAGAGTTGTTGGGCAACAGAACAAGCTTCCTAGGGAGGTTGTTGTAGGCTCTCCAGCGCTGGAGGTTTTCAATAAAAAGGCTGTAGAGTCATCTGTCGGGGATGTTAGAACTGTGGTTATCCTGCATACAAGCAGGATTGCAGCCCGTACGGTCGGGCAGGGGTGCCCTCCTGTGCGTTCTGTCGGTTACCCTTGTCCGTGGGGCAGGGGCACACACAGGAGAGTGTTCTTGGTTGGTGCCTCTGTCTTGAGGAACTCCCTGCCCTAGGAGGTTTACTTGAGCCTGGGCCTGCCTGCCTGCCTTCCGGAGGTGGTGCAAAACCTTTTTTATTTAGGAAAGTATTTGGCAGGCAGGGATAGCTGGGGTTTGTTGTATGAATTTTAACATTTTTAAATTAATTGTTTTCGTTTGTGGATTGTGAGCCACTCTGAGCCGTGGGGGAAGGGAGGCATAGAAATTCAAAATAAAATAAAATAAAAGCAGGAGGTTGAACTAGATGACCCTTGCGGTCCCTTCCAATTCTAAGATTGTCGACCTGACCCACTAGGAACCTGCGCAGTAAAGGCAAGGTCCAAAGATTCAGGAGCAACTAGGAGCCTAAGGAGAGACTAAATGAGAAAGGTTTCAGCGGCAGAGAATTCTCCACTCTGCGCAGCACCACAGCCAAGCTACGTGTCTAGGGCTTGGTTTGCTCCCCCCAGAGAGGTCAGTGTGGTCACGGAACATGTGAATTTCCCCGAATTGGTGTGAATTCTGTGAATTGCACACCTGGCAGTAATTGCTTTGAGAAGTCTACCGGCGCCTGTTCACAGAGCCGAGTGCGAGAGAGAGAGTGAGCACATTCTCCCCTTATAAAGACGTCTTGCGAGAGGACCGATGTGGAATGGATGACAACCTTGCCGCGTACAACAAGCCACTTCAGAATTGTGGAAAGACTCCCAGCCACCATTTTGAACTCTAAAGTAAACTTTTTGGTAGTCCAGCGGGATAGTCTTCATATGAATGATTTTAATTGTACATATGTGAGCGTCGATCACGGTGCTAAAGACACCCTTTTCCTCGCTTGAGGAGCTCTTGTGTTTGCAAGATGCAGTGAAACTACATTACTGGGTGACCTCTCTGACTTTTCAATTTCTCTCCTGCACCTCTGCTGTGAAATCCACTAAAGATTATTATGACTGGATCAGAGCCGTAAATCACCATACTAAGCAGACTTTTGCTTCTTACGACTTCTTGTGCCATGCTCATGCAATAAAAGTCATATTATTTGGCAACCTTTCGGGGACCTTTGGGTTTGGCCCCTCACATCCCTTCTTGCCCACCTCTGTCATGAGATTCACTAAAAAATGCCACGACGAAGTCCTACCAGCTATGGTGGGAACTTGAAATCTGCAATTAAGCATGAAAGTCTTGGACACAGCCAGCAGCTAAAGTGAGGGCGAGGGGCTGGGAGGGCCCCAGCCTCCTCCCTCCCCAGAAAACCAGCCCCGCCCACCTAGCTACACAGTACAAGGGGCTAAAGCAATCTCATACACTGAAAACAAAAGGAGACATTAGCCCACACCCGCTTGTTTATTAGGTGGCGGCCAGATGTTCGCCCACACCCGCCACCCACCCAACACTCAAGGTGTCTTTGAGGAGATCATGGACCCACCATGGGTGCTAATGGGTGCCCACATATCTGCAGCTCACCTGCAGCCTTGCCCATATCCAGATCCACCAGCACCATAGAGTCACGCCTAGTGCACCTGGCCGGCTCAGTCTCCCGTTTCAGACAGTGGTGGTAGCGAACGAGGCAAAGGGAAAGTGAACAAGATCTCTCTTTCCCCAGGCTGAGAGGTGCCTCGGAGGGAAAGGGACGGGAGATCACTAGAGGGGCTGCACAGCTGACAGGTGGGGGGGTTGGCGATTGCTAGAGGGGCTCCACAGCTGACAGCAGGCCCAGCAATTGCTAGTGGGGCTGCCCAGCTGACCGGGGGTTCAGGAGGGGAGGGAGATCACTAGTGCGACTGTCTAGCTAAGCCCATTGACCAGCCAGACATGACAATGAATTTTTATCCAGACGATCATCTCGCGACTTACATGCGCTTCTTTTTCAAATCGCGTTTGTCCAGGTAGGAGGAAAAAGGGGGTTCCGAAACGGTTTGGGTCTCAGAAAAACCACGTGAAAAGCGGGTTCCCTTTTCAGACGATTAACGAATCAAGCGGATGTTTTGACTTACATGCGCTAGATTTGTCTCGTCTAAAAACGGCCTTAATCATTAGCACTCGGATAGAGTCATGCCCAAGGACCCCAAAGCGCTGCAGAAACATAGGGTGCTAAGTACCAGGTTGGGTGTCCACATTCCTCCCTGCTGGAACACTGCACCTTCCCACACAGGGAGGCGGAGCAAACCAAGCGCCTGGGCTTGCCCTGTTAAGCGCACGGGTGGAGAGAGCTGGGTTTCCCAGCTTCCCTTCCTCTCTCAAGGAAGCCGTTTGTATTATTGCAAAGGAGCTTCCCTCTCCCTGACCCTGCTCTCCCCCTGGAGGGGGCCCTGCACTGTAGAAGCAGTTCAGTCAATCAGCTCCAGATGTTGAGTCTCGGCAACGCTCAGGAGGGGCTGCGCGAGAGGACGAGGGGAGCCAGGACAGACAGTCCAGTGCAAAAGAGGGTTATGGGAATCCCTCTAGCCTCTGGCAGGAGAGCAGACAGCAACAATCAAAGCAGCTGAGTGGGATGGAATGGAGCTACTATGGCATGCCTCCCCTCAGCGCAGAGGGACCCAGCAGCAGGCAGGGCCACTCACCGTAGGGCTGGGATAATGAGACTGAGGAAGCTGACATCAATCCTATAGAAATCCTAGAAGGCGAACAGAACTCTGGGTTTTGGGGTGTCTGATTCCCCTCCCCATTTTGGTAGGGAGGGAGGAGGATTAGCAGTTTGGGAGCCAGACTACAGTGAGGATTATTTGTTAAATTTTATAATGTCGGTACGATACCTGGCACTGAACAATCTCTGGATCCAGGTCCCTGCCCCAAGGGGTTTACTGTCTGGGAAAGCTAGATTCTGCAGCAGATTTGCTGTGTATTTTTAATCACGCGGCTGTAATCACATCATTCCTCTTAAGTGAAATCCTGATCCAGCGAGATGCAGAGCTTCCCCTTTCGCCCTCAGACATCAGCAGGGTTTAGAGCATCCTCCGTTCCCATTGGAGAGACAGGATGGTCTGGGGGACCTAGTCTCCGGTTCAGAGGAGCTCGGTTTGCTCACCCGGGGACCTTAAGCAAGTTTTACCGTCTCTCGTTTCTCCATTATTAATAATTTCTATAGCACTTTCAAGGTCCCAGTTGCTTAATCCTTAGCTAGCTCACCCTCCCTTTACAATGGTGAGTGAGTTTTAGACGGGAATAGCTAGCTAGCACTTTGGGAGAAGTTTCAAAATTAATTTATTTATTTATTTCATTAAATTTGTTAGCCGCCCCCTCATGCCTACAGCATCTCGGGGCGGCTTACAAAACCCAACAACAGTAAAATCAACAATAAACCAAACCCACAACAGTTCCCCCCCTACCCCACCCTCCCCGTCGAAGGCCTGGGTGAACAGCCAAGCCTTACAAACTCATTGAAAGGCCAACAGGCCCGGGGCCAGGTGAACCTCCTCCGGGAGGGAATTCCATAAACGTGGCTCGGCCACCGAGAATGCCCTCTCCATTGTGGCCCACCGTCTTACACGGGGGACCTCCAGAAAGGCGCCCCCGGTGGACCGAAGGGATCACTCTGAGGCACGGAGGGCGAGGCGGTCCCCGAGATATGAGGGGCCCAGACCGTGCAGGGCTTTATAAATCAATACCAACACCTTGAATCTGGCTCGGTACGCTAATGGCAGCCAGTGCAGAGCGCGGAGCACCGGTGTGATGTGCTCCTGTAGCCCAGTCCCCGTCAGGAGACGGGCCACCGCATTCTGCACCAGCTGCAGCCTCCAAACCAGAAACAAGGGAAGCCCCACATACAGCGCGTTGCAGTAGTCCAGCCTCGAGGTGAAGGAGGTATAGGTCGGGGTGTGTGTGTGTGTGTGAATGAGGCCCAGGCCCAGGGGCCAAATGCGGCCCACAGCTAGTTTTTATTAATAATCCCACCCACCCCTCCCCTCCGTCTAAGAATCCATTGGGGCAGCAAGTCACAGCCACATCAGAAAAGGGTGGGACTTTCCCACCTTTTCTCCAGCAGGATCCTGCTCCCATGAAGAGTCATGATGCTCTGTAAAGGGTGGGTTTAGGTCATCAGTGGCCATGACAGCCTCACACACCCCCCTGCAGATTGTCATGACATCACAACACTCAGTAAGAGGCGGGGTTTCATCAGAATGGGGGCATGCCAGCTCCCTTCCCCACCCACACCAATGCAGCGCCAAAAAGCCTGGAGGGTATTCAATCATCATTGGTCCGACTGCAGCATTTCTTCTGTTGGTATGTTGAATTAAAAATAATTTCATAGAAGGGAAAATAAAGCTCAGGCAGTTTTTACCCATCTGCTTTTTAAAGCCTTACCCCTAACTGGGAGGGGTTCCCTTCGACCGCAAGGATGCTTTACCATAGGCAGAAGGTTGCTCAGTGCGGGGAGGGGGAGGGAATCTCTCAATAGGCAGCAGCCAAAACGGCTTGGCCAACAGGGTAGCAGAGAAATATTTAGACCGATGACTTTGGAAATAATTCCAAGCACATAAATACTGTTATTTTTAACATGGTTGATTCAGTATAAATACAGAACGGATGAGACACCGGCCTTCAAAGCCAGGATTATGGGTTCATGCTCCATCTGGGGTGAACCTTTTTTTGGGACAATCAGCAATTTGGAGGGGATCCAGAGAGAGGCTTGACCTGCAAGAGAAGGCTGAAAGAATGACATATGTCATAATGCACCGCGTGGCTAACAGACCGACCAGTCATGGGGTCAGAGGCGACGGAAGCCAGATCGGCCTCCAGGAGGAGGAAGAACTTATTTTTTAAATGGGGGGGTTCAGAACTAAGGTCAATTGGGTGGAAGTGGGGGGAAGGTAAGCTGGACAGCTGTTAGGGGTAGGGTTAATAATTGGCCCAGAAAAAGAAGAACGAACAAACTGAATTGCATGCATTGATTTTATGTAAACGGATGCAGATTTTAAGGAGCCCATTGCTTAGCACTAAGGTTGGGCTAAAATGAGCACCCCCCCCATTTCTAAATGCCATTGCCCCACAGCACTCCATACCCAGTAAGACAGACCCCACAGCTCCATAGCACTCCAGAAGACCACTTGGGACATCTAGTGTCCAGGTAATATGTCCACCTGGATACCAAACAAGGACCCCCAATTTCTGAACTGTTTGGGCAACACCTGGATAGGTGGCAGCCTTAGTCATATGGGGGGGGGGGGCAGCCTTCAGTTTCAGACAGAACTGAAAGAGTCTAAAATGGCGGTTTTCAATAAATCCAAAATTTTGGATCTCTTTGGTTCTGTTGTTTTGTGTCCCCCCTTGTGGTTTGTTCTCATTGACTTCAATGGGGGAAAAAAATGAAAATCCAAAAACAAGATCCAAAATTCAGGAAGAACAAAAAAAAAAAAAAAGCCTGAAACCGAAATTCTACCCCGAGTCCCACCCTGCCTATTAGTCACAGAATCCTAGCACTGTATGGTTGCAAGGAACTGAAGGGTCATCTAGGGCCAGCCCCCCTGCTCCAAGGCATGGGGTTCTTTATTACTACTACGGATTTATATCCCATCCTATCCTGAAGGCTCAGGGAAGCTCACAAAACACATGTCAAATTAAATGTATATATCCCATAATCCATCCCACCCCAGTCCTACATGGGAGTCCTCTTCCCCCTCCCCACCCTCACTACTCCGCTTGTAGCCCTCCCCTCTCACGTGTGCAGAGGCCACTCGCCAAATACAAGTTACAATTTAAAGAATAAATGATCAATACTCCTTTGCAGAGCAGAGTTTCAAAAGGAAGTGGCAGAATCCACAGCTACTAAAAAGTTATCCATGCTCATTTTGGAAGAATAATTCTACATTGGCTGGGATCAGCTATGGACCTTAGGCCGTGGATAGAAAACATTTTCCTTCCCCGGAGGGTGGGGTGGGGGTGTGTGGCAGGTCCACTTTGAAAGGAAGAGAGAAAAAAAAAAAAAAAAAATCAGTACAAGCTCCAAAGGCTGCATACAAGTTGGGGATGGGTGTGTGTGTGTGTGTGTGTGTGTGTGTGTGTGTGTGTGTGTGTGTGTGTGAGAAAGAAAGGAGGGGAAAGAAAAGAGGAGATCTGTGGCATGGGTCCATCCCTTATCCTTGTATGTCTGAACTTCTGCTCCTCCCTCCTGTTCACTTTTCCAGTGCTAGTGTATAGGAACTGGAAAGAAGGGCCAAATAAAAAACTAGCTACTGGCCACATTTGGTCCCCAGGCCCGAGGTTCCCTACCCCTGCCTTAGGCCATTTAAAAACCGGTTTTGAGCCCCTTTGATGATCGGGGGGATGCCAAAACTGGTTTTTTTAAATGTGCATTATTTAAAAACCACATTCAAAACGGTTTGGGCTTTTATATGTTCATTTTTTATGTTCTTTTAAAACGGTTTAGGTGTTTAAATGAGCATTAAAACACGCGCATTTTTCACCAATCATGCGCAAATTTGTCTCGTCTAAAAGCGGCCTAAGTCCCAGCGGAGGGAATCGCCTGGCCACGTGGTCAGTGGCTGGGAACAGGGGCGTAACTAACAGTTGCAGCCACTCCGGGGAATCGCACGCATGCAGAATGTAGCTGCACACCGGAGTCTCAAGTAACCCATTCAATCTTCTGCACCACAACCGATTCCCACCTAGAAACACCCCTGGCTAGAGACCATCTTCCCAACTCAAACGCAGGACTTTGTGCTGAATTTTGCTTGCTAGGGATGCAGTCTACCCCAAAGATCAGCCAGCACGATGACTGCGCGGCAGCCTCTAGCTTGCACTCATTCCATACCCTACTGCAGAGGATTTCACATGAAGCCCTTCTCAGCTATTTCCCTAGGATATCTCGTCACAGTGAAACCAACGATGACATACGTAGCGCAGAGCTACCGCCGCAGATAAAACTACCATGGTAGGAACATCAGAACTGACAGGCAAGTCTCGCGTGTCCGCACTAGAACCAAGATTCCCTGTGAGAATACAAAGCTGACAGCTAGTATTAGGGGAGCGCAGCAACCTAGCAAGCCCTGGGAATATCCACACGAGGGAGCAGGCAGGCGGGGGACAGGGACTCAAAAAGATTCAGTGTTCAGATACAGTAGCTATGTTCTGAATGCTCCTCTGGAGTGCATCCCAGCCCCTTGAGTCCACAGTCAGACTGACAATCTTCCATAGACAGGCTTGCTCCAATTCATTGTATTTATGTAGTCTTATCTCACTCTTCCCCAAAGACTCAGGGCAGTTCCCAACACGAATACAATTAGACAAAGTGCACAAAAATGAAAAGACCCAATGAAAATATAAATTCCACAAAAACCACTCCCACAACCTATCCCCGCCTGCTAAAAGTCTGCCCAAATAAATAGGCCTTGCATTGCCTATATAATGTCACAGGGCTTCCTAACAGTCGCATCATCTTGCCACACTGAAGGGGGCTAGGAGAGCTCAGGATGCAGAGGTTCATAGTGGGACTATAGGATAACTTCAAGGTACTCCACCCCGCTAAAATGGGTACACCCATCAAATTCACAGTACTCCATTCAACTTGAAAACTACGGGTGCTTTTCAGTACCTGAAACAATGTCCAATCCGAAATACCAACATATAGAAATACAGTTTTCATTCTGATTTTTTTTTTTTTACTTCTGGTCCCAGATTTCAGAAAGGAGGAGGAGGTGAAATCATTCCTTCGGAATTTCAATTGGAATTCTGCTATGGATTAAATTTGTGTTGGAATTCCAATTGAGATTTTAAAAAAGAGCAAAATAAATTCTGCAAAGATGGCAGGGCTGTTTTAATTCAGCCCCTGGGCAGGTCCATGTTGAGAGTCGCCAGCAAAGTCCCTATAGCCCACCCCATTTCTGTCATAGCCTCTCTCCAAAGCCCCGATTTCAGGGAGCTGAAGCAGAGATATAAGGTTTTCCCTTGGAGCCCAGAAGCTGAGTTAGAACTCGTAGTCTCTGCCTGATCACAGACCAGAGAGGCGGCAACCCAGACAGAGGGGATTATGGAGGACTCGCCCCATCTCTGGAGATTATGGAAGTTGAAGGCACTTGGCTTGCTCTGTGGGTTGGGGGGGGTGGGGGAGAAGAAGAGGGGACAGACGACTAGTGAGAGCTCCCAGCACTTCCCGAGCTCGGCATGTCCAGAAATCAGCTCACTGCAGATCACTTCACCTTAATGACAAGGGGCAGCATCTGGATCCCAATTCTTAAAGAGTTCGGAATTATGGATCCATCAGACAAGGCCTCTGTAATTAGTCTGTCAGGCAGGGCACTTGGCGAGTCAACGGGAGGCTGGTGCTGCAGGCTAAGGGCATCTGGCAACACTGGACAGACAGGGGAAAGCAATTAAAAATGACAAGCAAGAAGTCAACACCTCTGCTACTTGCCTCCTGTGTTTTGCTCATTTTGATGAAGAGATACTCGGATTTAGTGGTAACAAAGACAGGGGAAGGAGGCCATTTTGGTCAAATGTCCTAGGCACACGGAAAGGAAGAAAAAGCCAACCTAGCACAGGGTGGAGGAGGGGGAAAAAAAAGCCACCTGTGAGGGCACAGCCAGCCTTCAAATTTGCAGGGCCCAGGGTTAAGATAAAGTGAGGGGGCCCTGGTGGCCCCTTCCCAATTGGAGGCACTCTCCATGGGGCACTAAGCATGGTTGTATTCGGGGCCCCACTGAGAGGGAGCGGGCCCTCCTTAGGGACTACCGCAGGTGGGGCCTGGCATGCCCCGGGTCACCCCCTGTGGTGGCTTCTTACCCGACACTCCCATAGGCCAAAATGGAAGGGTCAGGTAAAAACAATTACCAAAAGTGGCAACCGTAGTTGGGTGGCCCGGTCCTACATGGAGGGGAGTTTCCAGCTGAAGGAGGGGAACCACCTCAAGAGGGACCATGTACCAGACATGGAGGGAGGAGAAAAACCATGCCAGGGGCTGCCCCTGGCATGGAAAGGAGAGGCTTCATTAGGCACAGAGGGTGGCGGGAAACCATGAATCCCCAACCCAAAAAGAAAGAGGGAAGTTGCCTTAGGAAGAGGAGGAATCCACCTCAAGGGGCCGAGGATCAGAGACGAAAGGACGTTTTACACCAAGGAGAATGCATCTTGCATCAATGCCAGAGCTTGGACCATCCCAGAGAACATGCCTCCCTCTGACAGTCCCTTCCCTAGACATCCCTGCTAGGAGCAGCCAGCCACAGCCAGCTCGATCCATGTCACTGGAAAGGACAGAGCGACACACACATCCCTTTGAGACTTGTCCTCTGCCCCCCGCCCCCCAAGGAAGAGACGGAGGCAGGGAAGCAGCCAGCCTGGGTGATTTCTCCTGCCGTTCTGTTGCAGGCAGAAAGCAGATTAAGACTTATCAAGCCCCTCTGCCTTGCATTCATCTGCAGATGGTACAGATTGGACAGTTGCAGAGCGGTTTGTGTTTTACACGTCTGGTTTATGTTGTATTAAAGTCCACGAGAGCAGAGGGGGTGGGGGGGAAGTAGGGAGGAGAGAAAGGCTAGAAGGATGAACAGGGGAGAGGAAGTTGAAACCAGGAGGTGGAGTAGTCGAGTTTTATAGTGGAGTCAGGCAGCCATGACGGGTGCAGAGAGACCAAACGAGAGCAGAACTAGTTACCAAAAAGCCTCAGGTAAACTAGCAGACGTGACACCACCTAAAGCAAAACTGGTGGTCCAAGAAAGCGATATCCATTTGCACTCTGGGTACCCATTCCAGTGATTCCATTCTAACTTTTCCTAGTTTAGTTATTTCAGCAATATTTGCACTATGGCCAAAAGTGACCGCCAAAAACCTGAACTGAAAGTCTAGAAACACCAAATCCCTGAAATACCTGCCTCCAAAAAAACCCACAATCAGATACGAGAACCCATTTTGATCTTGGACAGTGTTCAGGTAGCGGGACGGCAGGAGAGCAACCTGAAAACACAAACCGTAGCCCCACTCTGTTTCAGTTTAGGCAAAATGATCTGAGAAGTGGCAGCAAAGGCTCCTAGGTGTTGAAGGTCAGACTAGAGGTCACCCATCCTCGGGAGCTCCTACCAGCTGAGCGAGCCAGAAACCCATTACAGAAAGCGGCCTCATTTTATGTCCGTGGAAGTTTCTCCTCTTCCCCCTCCTTTATAGATAGCTTTAGAGAATTTCATGGGGAAAGTCAACATCTAAAGGAGGCCTTGGGGAGCGTGACGGAATAGGCCTATCCTGGGAGGCAGCAGCTACTGTGCAGGTGTAGATGGGGAATACAGACGGGAACAGAGCAAGGGATGGAAACCAAGGCAAAAAACGGAAACAAGGATCAAGAGCAAGGACAGGAAGTGAGGTCGGGGTACAGGATCCACTCAACTTCCTGGCGCTTCCAGCGAGCCTTGCATGCTGGCAGCCGGCACTGCCCCCTATGCACATTTTTAAGGAACACTTATGGAAAAATACATGTTCTAGGGCCTACGTTGGCACAGGCCCTACAACAACATGTATTTTTCCATAAGTGTTCCTAAAAAATGTGCATTGGGGGCCACCCTACTGGGAGGCAAGGACTGAAACAAACAAGGTGCGGCCAGGCTAGGACAAGAGGGGGCCTCCATACCATCACCCCAGGAGCAGACGCGGCACTGATGAGCTGCTGGAGCTGTTCAAGAAGCATGGGGACATGGGTCCGAGACCTAGGTCCTGAGAAGGTGGAAAAAACACAAGGGGGAAAAAAGGGGGGAAATAGCAGCACTGAAGGAAAACCACGCAAGAGAAAAAAACTACGGTAACTCAAAAAAAGCTATACAATATATAAAATTACACCAACAATCCAAATGGTATATAAATACAACAGCTAGTCCATACAGCCCTAACCAACACGTTTCGGGTGTGAACCCTTCGGCGGGGGTACAAGGAGGATTTGTAGCCCAACATTATTGTATACGAGGGGGAAAAAACTCTCATTTGTATTCACGTTCACCAAGAATCTTTGCCAAGTGTAACTGGGATCTTTTTACTGCTCCATATAAAATCTCATTGATAAAGTGAAAGGCCTTATCTGAGCGGTCTCAGGAACACTGCAGAGCTTCATACAGGACCAGGCCTGCGGCGAGAACTAACTGCGTACTGGAGAGGAGTCCATTCCCGGGCGGGGCATAGGTAGGACTGCTACCTCTCTCCAGGAGAAAACTTAATGGGAGCAGCCCCCTCCCCCACCCAACCTGGGGGAAAAGTCAGGACTTCTCCCAAACCAAACCCCAGAAAAGTGGCAACCCTAAACAAAAGGTGTCTCAGCCCTGCCCTCAACCCCCTCATGATCTATGGCTGCATGCCTCCCAATATTTCCAGCAGCCAGAGGGCCAAGCTCCACACACTTAGCCAATAAGAACTTTGACCCACCCCACCCCCTGCAGGAGGGACAGTGGGATTCAGCACCCAAAGAGTGCCCATCTCAATACAGACAGTTGGGAGGAATGTGGCTGTCTGGGCCCCAGAGGGCCTGTATTCCCCATACTGTGGGGGAAATGCAGTGTCTAGTCCATGCATGCAAGGGGGGGGGGGCAATGCTCCCTCTGGTCAGGGTGGTGTGCTCCGTGAAGCAACTGAACTCTAGCAAGCACTTTCCTCTGGGAGGCTTCAAGCCCCAAGAGAAATCCTGCTCTTTGCCCTGGTGTACTTCCCTTGCTGCACAGCCATGTCACAGCAGGGCTTTGCCGACACGGAGATTCTCCATTTCCCCCCCTGCCCCGAGCATGGTGCAACAGGCCTGACAAAGACATCTTCACCCAGAGCCTTGGTAACCAACAGCTCCCACCACAGACCCTCCCAACTAATGTCCTTGGAGGGGCACCAAGAAAACAAGGGGCACAGATCTTTTTCATCTGCAGCTTGGACACATTCCCTAGGACATCCCCCCCCCAAAGGGAGGGTAGTTTCTGCCCCTAGCTCTTTGCTTTCCATAGTTCTGCAGATTTCACTTGTGGCTAACTGGAATCCAAACCCAGTCACAGCAGCTGCCAGTCAGGCCACCCAAGCAGAGGGAGCACTGTGGCGGGGGATGGGATTAGAGCAGGCAGGTGAGGGGAAGGAAGCCTGCCCCAAATCAACCCTGCTTTCTATATGGGATAAGGAGGAGCGGGCCAATCTCTCCCACTGTCCCTCCTAAACACAGCCAAAAGGAAGGAAAAGAAGGTGTCTCTCCCACTCTTCCAGGATGTGCGGGTGGCAGAAGTCCATCAAATCAGGAGTTTCTTTCAGGTCAGACTCTCTTCCCACCAAGTCAATCAGGCTCACCCTACAGCTCTAGAAGTCATCCCCACCCCGCACCCCTCAAGGAGGAAGAATGGATCTTCCCTCCTCCACAACTAGGGTTACCACCACCTCTCAGAGTTTGACCCCAAGTTTCCGAGATTTCAAGTATCCTCCTCTCTGGGCTCAAGGTTAAGCCAATAATTCTTGGGGTCAGTCAACTATCATATTTTACCTGCCTTTGCATGGGCTGAAGGAGGGAGAGGGAGCTGTACAGCCTTATCTAGACTCGGTTCAGCTGGCATGGGGAAGTTTATATTTTGTTCCCACCCTGGGAACCCATCTGTGGAATATATCCCTGGGAGCCCATCTGTGTACGATCTATGGGGCTGCCCATTGTCCCTTTCACCCCCATTCCTTGCACCCAGCCCCTACAACATGTATCCCACACCCACCTCCCACCCCTCTCTCTTTTATTAGCCAAATTGAAATGTTCCTTTAAATTTGCATAAATTATGCAAACACATGCAAATTGGCATGGTCAAGATTTCTTTACTGGGAGAGATGGCAACCTTATTCACAAGACAGCTCCGGCAAGAGCAGTAGCTCCCAATCTTTTAATCGGTGCGATTCCCTTTTAAGACTTAAATGGGATTCTGTGACCCCCAGAGAGCAGCAAAGTCTTGCAGAGTATAGCCAATCATAATTGGAATTGTGACCCTGTCCACCATGTCCGACTGCATTTGGGGTTCTGACTCATGGGTTGGAAGCCTCTGAGCAAGACAGAAAACAAGAGGGACTCTATTCCCCCCACACACACACATTTTGGGGTCAGGCAGTGGAGGAAGAAGCAAGAATTGGCAGGGAAGGTAACCAATTCCCCCAGGGAAAGTAGTACAAAAACCCAACACATCACTTTTAGTAAAATAGTTACTGTTTACGGTGGTGTGAGGCGGCGCACGTCCGAAGGTGGAACATCCATCTCTACTGGTTGGCTATTTCATTAACAATTTTAGATTTTTTTATCCTATCCTTTAGGCTCAGGGTGGCTTATTAACGAACATTTAAAAGTTAACTCAACTCTTAATCTGCACAACCACCCTGTGAAGTAGGTTAGGCGGAGAGGTCCATGACTGGTCCAAGGTCACCCAGTGAATTCATGACTGAGGGGAGACTTGAACTGGGGGCCTCTCCCTATCTCCTGGTGCAAGTACTGCCCTCTTAACCACTACACCACACTGGCTCAGACCAACAATCTGTCTAGTCTAGCATCCTGTCTCTACCAGTGACAGCTTTGGTTGCACAAACAGGTCATCAATCCCTTTTGAGAGCCTACTTCTTCCATCAGGCTTTCCCTAACCATCAAACTGCTCATGCATGCTCCACCTACTGCCTTTCCATCAGAGTCTCTCTTCTTTCCGTAACTAAGCTAAGTATGTGCACCTACAACTTCATGAATGTGTCCCTTCCTTACCTTCTCTAGCCTAGCTTAACTGTAATCAAGCCAAGGACATGTACCTGAAAATACTCAACTTCATGAACATATTCCTGTCCCCCTCTTGCCTCCCCTAAATTCAATTGTAAGCCTCAAGGAGGCAGGAAGCGGTCTAGTGAATAATTGTTCAGCGCTAGGTACATTATAATAAATAATAATAATAATAAATGGATCAGACTGTGATTCAGTCCCAGCTGTTCACTCCAAGCCCTCAACAGTCAAAGTTCTCAAGGCCAACTTGACTAGTAACCATTTATGGATCTATCCTCCAAGAACATCTCCAATCCTTTCCTGAGCCCAGTTATGCTATTGGCCTTCACCACATCCCCTGGCAAGGAGTTCCACAGGTCCACTGGATGCTTTGTGAAAAAAGTACCTCCCTGTGTTTGCATTAATTAGGGCTGCACCAAATAGTAAAAATAAAAATAAAATTAAAAATGTAAGTATTTCCGATCAGTCCAAGTGTTCGTCCACTCCTCAGTAACTGGGCCAGATACTCGATAAAATAAAACCAAGTATCGAATATTTTCCAAATACCAAGTTCCCTTATATAGGACCATGAAAAGCCCCATATGTTGCCCATCTGAGGATTTACCCGAGTACTGGCCCAATTCCTTGGTTACTCGGTAAAAACGAGATAATCTGTAAAAACTGAGTAATTGCGAATACCAGGTTTCAGTACTTGCTTTATTCCTGTTGCCGGAGAGAAGAACCAAGGGACACTTCACATAAAAGTAGGTTAAGAAAGGGGGGGAAATACCAACTCCTGGTTTACTTGTTTTGCATCATACTTAAAAGTATGTACAGAACTAAATGGGAAGGAAAGTAGAAACGTCTAGTGTTACGTGCTTGGCCCATGGAAACACAGGTCATTGGTTATTTGACTTAAGAAAAAACAAACAAACCACCACATGGCTTTATCCTCCCTAATGCTCAGTGTCTTAGTTTTTCATCCACACACACCCCAGTGACAGATCTCCAGGGATGGGAGACGTGATGAGGGGGGAATCTTGCAGCTTTTGAGAGCACAAAAGTGGCTCCACTCCACAAAAGCCTCCATGTTCAAAGCAGGATGTTGTAAAGGGCAGACAACAGCCTGGTACTTGGAACTCGCTGTCCCCTTTGATTCTCCTCCTTTGCACGGAGTCCCTCTCCCTTCGCAAGCCTGGCCAGCATTCCACGTTGTGTGGACGAGTTGCCTAATTCAGAACAGAGAAGCCATGCTCCACCCTTATAAAAGAAACCCTAACCCTACAAGCTCCTACAGGAATGCTCCAGGGCCAGAGGACGTGGTAGTGCCTTGGTGCCATTCTTGCACAAGGATACTTTATTTACTAGGATTTTTAAAGTAACAAGCCAAGTCACAAAGTACTCACCATGGAAGGCAAGTGGCTGCAGGAGCCAGTCTTTTCAATGTTACCCAGTCATGAAAGGAGAATTAAATTAAACCTTTTAGCTTGCTTTACATGAATTTGCTTTTTTTTTTTGTAGGTCCCATGCCCTCACACCAGATCACAAACGTACAGAAAATAATTCAACCAAACATAAGTGTCCAAGCAGCCTTGCACAGACCGTTACCACTAGAGTGGCCAGATATGCAAATTTTATAGGACATTTATAGAATACAGGTTGCAGGGCTGCATTGTGTCCGGCCCTGCAACCTGTATTCCTCACAAGTGTCCTATAAAATTTGCATATCTGGCCACCCTAGTTGATTGATTGATAAGTTTAATCTTGTTTAGCAAACCGCCATAACAAGGAGAATACATAATACATTTAAACATAGTAGGTGCGCAGAATCACGCGTCAGTTAAACATTTAAATAAGAGAATAAGACCATGGACTGACCAATAATTACAAATGGAGCTCTAAGCCCCAAGGGTATGGACAGAAAAACAGGGGCTAATACTCCCTCAGCCATAAGAACCCAATGAAAATTGGTGGGTAGCCCGAGGTATTTTGGCTGATTTTGCAAGCCCAGGGGACTCCATCCGGAGAACAAAAGGAACTTCCACTAACAGATTCAGCGCTTGCTGTACTGGTATGCCCAGCCAGCAAGGCTATACAGCATATCCAGGGAATTCAATCTCAGGCAGAAGGGCAACGATTGCACCGGGGATAGACATGGTCGATTGGAAACCCAAGGGACCAAATACAACTCCCCAATGTGCAGTGAGAGGGCAAACAAACATGCATGGGGTAGGTCCTCTACATGCCCCAAATTACAGGAGCAAATCCTGTCCCCAAAAAGGGATACCATTCCGCCTGCCAAAAAGCACTTTTGTAGAGAGAAGATCAAGGCATAGTAGGGTCAGAGCCCTACGCAGCTTGGGGTCTTCAAAATAACCTCCAAATACGACTCGCGCTTGGAGACCAACTTAAATAATCTATAAATGGGGAACTCTTCAATGCCTGGACAGCCCCCAGATCTAGCTGGACGATTTGATCCGTCAGCTGCTTTCGGATTATCCTTCTCCTCTCGGTGGTTGGTGTCCCATCCAGCATCTCAGGCGATAACCCCAGGCTACTTAAGCATTTTAAGACCCTGCCCAACCATAGCCCCGGAGTAGACCAAGAACACGCCTCCTCAAGGCATAAGCAGGGCAAACGGTCCTCTGTCATGGCCTTGATCTTAAGCCAACAACATAAGGGTCGAAAAAGCAATTCGGTTCGCAGCGGGAATTACCCTGTCTCCAAGTGTAGTAAGCAGGCTGGAGTACTTTGCGGAACCCCCAGAAGTGATCTCAACAGGAAATTCTGGAGAGAGATTCCAAAGTACCAGGTACAAAAGGGGCCCACACTTCAGCCCCAAACAAAGTACCAGCTTTGTACTTTAAATCAAACCGCTTCAAGGCTGGAGGTATGGATCTTCCCCCAAAACGCCACCAAAATCTCAAGAGGCCCATAACCGCCTGCTTCAATTTGAGCCTTGCTGCTTCGACATGGGTTTGCCAAGATGCAAATTTATTAAAAAGCAAGCCCAGGTACCTGTATGATTGTACCTGCTCCAACCTTGCTCCATCAAGTGACCAATTGTGGCTAGCAGAACGACGGCCCAGTACCATCACCTTGGACTTATCATAGTTTATAGACAGCTGAGAATCCTTACAGAATCGGCTCACCTCAGAGTGCATCCTGTTCATCCCCAAGGGGGATAAAAGCACCATATTGTCTGCAAATAGTAAGATGGAAACAGATCTACCTCCAGCCTTAGCGGGGAAGGAAAAAATCCGCTTTAAGCAAGGCCACAATCCCGTTGATGAAAAAGTTAAAAAGAAAAGGGGCCAGGACACAGCCCTGCTTGACCCCATTGGTCACAGGGATCGAGCTCAGGATACGGCCACTACCCCTTACCCTAACTCTAAGAGAAGTCTGGGAATACAAAGCATGGACCAGATTGATCAATCTCTGTCCCACATTTGTGCAATACAATCTGTCCCACAGAATATTCCTATTGGCCAAATAAAAAGGCAGATTGTAAATCCAGAAAGGTCAGAATCAGTCTTACATTACTAATTTTAACATACTTCTCAAGCAGGTGCCATAAGGTGAAAGAATGGTCCACTGTCGAGTGGCCAAGTCGAAATCCGGCCTGTTCCTCAGGGGGGAAAAAAATAAGCCGCCCCAGCCCAGTCTTCTAATTTAGACAATAGAAAATGCACATAGGTCTTGGCAGCCACGCAAAGTAGGCTAATGGGCCGGTAGTTTGGGGGCCGGTTCCGATCCCCTTTTTTATGGATGGGCACCACTATGCCGATGTTCCACCCTGCTGGAATCACCCCACAGTTGTTTACAATAGTGAACAGCTTGGCAAGAATAGGTGCCCACTATTCCATGTTGTGATTGAACAGATGTACCGGGATGTCAATCCCAGGAGCTCTTTTGGATTTAAAAATAACCAATATAGATCTCACGACCTCTGGGTCCACTGGAGGCCCAAGGGGAAGGGCTGCCAATAGTTCCTGATTAAGAACAGTGGTATCCGGCATACTGGTGAAAATTCCCTTAAAGTGGAGTTGCCAGGCTCCCCAATCCTGTAGACCCTGCACAAAAGGAGATCTACTTCCTTCACCAAAGCCCAAGAACCAGTCTGGTCACTGTCCCAAGCCGCACTAGTCAGAGCCTCCCATGCCTTTGACTGGAAAGCCTCCTTTTCTTTAAGTAATTTTTTATAACTGCTTTTATCTTTAGTATACTGAGAGGCCGCTGCCACACTAGGATCTGCCTTAGAGACTTTAGTGCTGCGCCTAAGGCTAGCCCTATGGTTTAGGCACTCCTTGTCAAACCATCTGGGCTGGGTATAGGAAGTGGCGGCCAATATGTAAAATTACTACCAGTCAGCTGTTCCCCAAACTGCTCCAGTAGGGCTTCAAAGAGCTCATAGACCAGTTCTGGGGTCATCTGCTGGGGATCCAGCAAGTGATATTTCAGCTGTGTGAAAAAGGCCTGATTATAGAGCCCCAAACATTTCCTATCCACCTTATCGGACCAACAAAGCCGTGGAGCCAAACTGAGGGCTACATGCCCCACAGAAGCAGATTGAGAGTCCCTACCTGGATTAGCTCCTGCAAAAGGGGGGGGGGGATTAATACAATGGGGAGATGATCACTAACCCCTCAACCAATACAGAAAAAAATCTACATAGCAATCTAGAAAGGCCTCTTGGATGCAAAAATAGTCGATTATGCTTTTGCCATTCTGGGAAACAGGTATACTGTCCAATGCGTCAGAAATGGGTCCTCCCATTAAGAATCTTCCAGCAACCAGTATAGAGAAAACAGAGGAACTGGACTCCATAGGGGTTCAATTCCCTATCTCTGGAGATACAGGGAGGATCACAAAACTCGTCAGCAACCTCAATGCCCAAGATGGTCGCTTGTCTAGCAGGGTCCATACCAATCCTGGAGTTGAAATCTCCCACCAAGATTATCGGGCACCCAGGATAGTCATCTTCAAGCGTATCTATGAACTCTTCCACTTGCAACCAGAAGGTCCCTACCTGAGAGCAATGGGGAGGAAGATACATATTCAAGATCATCATCTCATACCTAGTGTCAGCAGAAAAAAGTACTACAAGAACATTAACAGGGGCCCTAGGCAGCATGGTCCCTTGAACTGATAACGAGGAATTTAACAAGGTCAATAAGCCACCTGACGCACGGCCAAGCTTGGCCTCTCTGGTGGCTGGATAGCACCACATCTGGAAATCAGATAGTGAAAGAAGAGAACTATCCATCAGCCAAGATTCCTGTATGCAAATGATATCAAAATTGCCCACCAACGACCGGACCTCATGGTTCAACAGCCAACCCCATCCAGAAATATTCCATGAGAGAAGCTTTAAATCTGAATTTGATCTCCTATAGCCCCGGAGCACAGAATTTCTCAGTAATTCTGCAGCTAAGCCACTCCCCCCGGCTTGGAGGGCTTGACTAAAGGTCGGGGAGGGTGATGAAGTAACGGATATATATGAGCTGCGGGGCAGACTCTGGCCCCGGCCCATCCCAACCCTCTTCCATGCCTAGGGGTGGGTGGGGTGGGGAGTGAAGGTCCCCCATGGGGGAAGCCCTTTGGGTATTGACAGCGCAGCCAAGCTGGTCCTGGTTTAGATCAGTGTTTTCTTCCTGGGCCAGATAGTCGGAATAGCCCCTAACCGAAGTGGACCCAATGACTTCCAATCCTTTCTCCACCAGGCAGGGAGCTAGATTTACTTCCTCCTGGCCAGTCCCACTCCTTTCCACGAGCAATGCCCCGGGCTTCGGGGCCACTAAGGCCAATGGGTTCACCTCAACGGAGATATTACAGCCACACCGACTATCCTCTTCTGCTGCCTGCATACTGTCTCTGCATAATAGTTCTATCTGCAAGATAAGCTGTCAATAAACAGATTACGTTCCCTAGACTTTAAATTGTCCAAAATAGCCTCCACCTGCACATCATCAGACCTGGGGTCCGGAGAGCTAAAGCAAACTTCAGCGAGCTTTAAACCAAAATTTTAAACCCTGGGAAGATACTACCCCACCCTCCCCCACACCCTGCAGGGCCAGATATTCCATTGGCTCAACTACAATCTAAGCCTCTGGGACACGAGATATGTCACCCACACTATACAGTGACATCACCCGTGATGCTGCTGGAACCACCAAATCTAGGGGCACTGGCTGAAACTCAGTGCTGGTTTCTTACGTCTGAGCTGGACTGTTTATATGGGGCAGGAAGTGGTTTCCGGGCAAAATCCAAAATATGTGTCAGTTTAAGGCATGGTTGGTCCTGGGCACCCAACGGATAGTTAGAGGGTCTACCCTGTTTTTTGTCCATCTAGGATGTCCAAAACCATCCTCCCCCCTATCCACCACACAGAGTATCAACAATGAATAAGGAGTAAAAGCAAAGGACAAGCCCCACGAGCAGCAGAAAGCAGCCGGCCGCTTGGCCTGCGCCTAAGGCTGCGCGCACAAGGGTGCGCCCTTGCGCACGCAGCCCTTAGGCGCGCCGCTCTGGTGCATGCCTCCAGCGGCGTCGGAGGCCCGGTTCACGTCTAAAAGCCGCACAAACGGAAGTGACGCGGCGGGGGGAATCCCCGGCACAGGGAGGCCGCTGTAGGACAGCTCAGTCAGGCAGTAAGGGGTGGGGGGAGGACACTGGCACTCAGGGAGAGAGTCCCCTCTGCCAATGACCCCCACTCAGCCTCCAACCCATGATACACAATGTGCTGGAAGTCCAAGGGCAATTCCGTTCAGGATATTGGCAGCCGTCTCCAGGAACAAAACCCCACTTAGCCGAGCACTGCTCTCCTTTAGTCCAAACACCAACCGGCCACCCTAGTTACCACAAAACCCCAGTCCTCTGGCAATGTCACAGCTCAGGATCTTTGGCTTGAATCTTAGTCCCTTCAGTAGCATTTAGGGTGAAACAGATTCAGACCCAGCTCCCTTCATAGAGCAAGTCCTGCCTTGGCTCCCAGTTCTTACCTCCTCTGTGGCCCAACCTTGCACAGTCAAGGCTTCAATGCAGGCCAGCCCAAGAAAGCTTCCAACACTCACAAACCTGGCTTTCCATCCTCCCAGCTTGGTGGCTGCCTGCAGCAAAATGCTGGGCTCATGGAGCCTGCTGGTTATAGAGCCTTAAAAGGGGGTGGGTCCATGGTGACTAGCTGGTGATTAGCAGGCTCCCTTAAAGGGGCTGCCACCTGCTTTTTCACAGCCCACCACTGGCTAGAATAAGCCAAGATCATCCACATGCCAGTGCTGTATCCCTTTAGAAGTCTGGTGCTACCTTTGGGGATCTTCTAAACAGGAAGACAAGGGGGGTGGGGGGAGAAGGGGGGAAAAACATGGAAAAGATACATGACCGATGTAGGTCAAGTGGACTGACAACAGGATTAAGTCCCTCACATGTTGTAAGAGTGTACCAGAGGGAATAAGCACAAATGTTAAATCTTGGTTTGTAAGTTAAATATTTTTGATTTTAAAAAAACATGCATTATGCCCACCACCCACTGCATCCTGTGACCTTACCTTTACACACAAAAGATTCACCGACTTAGTATAAATGCAGCCCCCAGGCTCACCCCAGAAGCCTGATTCTACAAGGTTTGCCCAGTCGGAGTTAGCATAGCAATCTATGCGGCGATCAGAAAACAGGCAAATTTAGGACGCTCAAAACACTCGCAAGGAACTATTTGCAAAATAGCCTACAGACCAGAAGAATTATTCATGGAAATTATCCGGTGAATAAATTCACATAGATTTGAGGAAACCGTGATCAGCTTTGTGGACAGTTTGCGAGGAGAGAAAGGTGACAAATGTCACGTTAATAAATTAGTGAGATAAATTATTCCTTATGAATTATTCACCTGGCTCTGCAGCCACAAGAGGAAAAGAAGAAGCAGCAAAGCACGCCAAGGGCTCATGCAGGAGTATCGGACGGAACTGATTTTCCTCCCGCCAGTCAGAAATCAATGAGCATCTGATTCAGACAGTTCCAGGAGAAGCTCAGACTCAAAGCAATTATGGACTCAATCAGTTTTAATACAGGAGATGGGAAGTGACTGGAGGGGAGGGGGCAGCTGGGAACTTTTTCAGGTTAGTGGACTCCCTGATTGAGTCCACACATGCAGCACTCTAGCCACTCCCCACCCAACCTCATGCCACAGGGTATTTATCCTTCCATTCACATTATGACTACTGACTTCTGTATCATTAGAAGGTGCTACTCCATTTGATAGGGGGAAACTGCACTGATTAATGAAAGTGGTGCTCACTATCTTTCCAAACGAGGACAGAAAAATCCTGGAGCCACCTTGTGGCAGGGGGCCCGATGTCACCGAGATACGGGGAATATAGATCTCCCAACTGCCACATAACCTGCAAGACACCAGCTGTGCCCCAGCTTATACAGGGTTACCCCAGTTTAATGCTGACCTCCACACACGCCCCATTCCATTAAAGGGTATGGAACGGCTTCCGTACAAAGAGAGGCTTGACAAGCTGGGTCTCTTCAGCTTAGAGAAGAGAAGACTGAGAGGGGACATGATAGAGGTTTATAAAATCTTGAGTGGTGCGGAACGAGTAGATGGGGAACGGTTATTTACCTTCTCAAATAGTACTAGAACTAGGGGACACTCCACGAAACTAGCTGCCAGCAGATTTAAAACAAATAAAAGGAAGAATTTTCCACTCAACGCATCATTAACTTATGGAATTTGTTGCCAGAGGACGTTGTCAAGGCCAGTAGTATAGTTGGGTTTATAAAAGGCCTGGATAAGTTCTTGGAGAGTAGGTCCATTAATGGCTATTAACCAAGTAGCTTACGGGATGGACTTCTTACTGTCGGGAGCTGGGAGTGAACAATGGGGAATGGATTGCCCATTGGGACTGTCGGTTCTTCTCCCATGCAATCAAGATTGGTCACTGTCAGAGGACAGGATGCTGGGCTTGACGGACCGTTGGTCTGACTCAGTATAGCACTGCTTATATACAGCTGTTAGGAGGCGGGGCCTGTTGCACTGCAGGACCCCCCCGATCCTGGGGTGCTCCCACTGCTCCTGTAGTACCACCCGCCACGGTGTCCCCAGGCCCACCGGCATCAACGGTTGCCAAGGCAGCCATGCCCCGGATGGCAAAGCACCCGCACTTCCAGGTGTGGCACAGAGCATGGGGCAGGGCCTGGGCCACTGTGGCATTCAGCCCAGCTTTAGGCACGGCAGGGGGCGGGGTCTCAGACGTAAGAAGCTGGCACGGAGTTTCAGCCGGTGCCGGCAATCAGAGTGAGAAGCTGGCCCCCCCCCGTTTGGAGAGATAAGTGACTTGTTTGTGTGCGGTGTACTTCGCGTGATTATTGAGCTTACCGAGACTGTATTTTGACTGTGTCCTTTCCTTGATTTCTTCCCGTGGATTGTGAGTAGGGCGTGGTTGCTGGGTGTGTGTCTGGGTGTTCCTCCCCCCTGGGGCTCCTTTCCTATTTTGTGTGTTTTTATTGTTGATGGGTTTTGTAAGCTGCCCCGAGCTGTGCTTGAGCAGGAGGGGGCAGGGCAGAAAAATAGCAAAATAAATAAAATAAAATAAAAGGCTGGTGCTTCTGATCCTCCAGGTTAATAATCCTAGTTTGGATAGCCTGACTAGTAATGGCAGTGCCTACATAAACTCAGAAGGCAGGCAATTGTCCCCACCACACTGCAGGGCCAGTGCAAGGAGGTGGGCACGCAAGCAGCTGTTGGGGAGGGGGGCGCATAGGGGTGTGTGTGCTCCTCATCCCCTCCCCTCCCCTGACAGTTTACGGGGAACCTGGGAAGAGCACGCGCCTTCTTCCCAGGCTCCCCCCTACATCAGCTGTCAGTTGGGTGAATTGGGAAGAGTACAGGCTCTCCACCCTCCCATTCATCTGAATTGATTGGGGGGGGTGGCTAGAATAAGCCAAGATCATCCACATGCCAGTGCTGTATCCCTTTAGAAGTCTGGTGCTACCTTTGGGGATCTTCTAAACAGGAAGACAAGGGGGGTGGGGGGAGAAGGGGGGAAAAACATGGAAAAGATACATGACCGATGTAGGTCAAGTGGACTGACAACAGGATTAAGTCCCTCACATGTTGTAAGAGTGTACCAGAGGGAATAAGCACAAATGTTAAATCTTGGTTTGTAAGTTAAATATTTTTGATTTTAAAAAAACATGCATTATGCCCACCACCCACTGCATCCTGTGACCTTACCTTTACACACAAAAGATTCACCGACTTAGTATAAATGCAGCCCCCAGGCTCACCCCAGAAGCCTGATTCTACAAGGTTTGCCCAGTCGGAGTTAGCATAGCAATCTATGCGGCGATCAGAAAACAGGCAAATTTAGGACGCTCAAAACACTCGCAAGGAACTATTTGCAAAATAGCCTACAGACCAGAAGAATTATTCATGGAAATTATCCGGTGAATAAATTCACATAGATTTGAGGAAACCGTGATCAGCTTTGTGGACAGTTTGCGAGGAGAGAAAGGTGACAAATGTCACGTTAATAAATTAGTGAGATAAATTATTCCTTATGAATTATTCACCTGGCTCTGCAGCCACAAGAGGAAAAGAAGAAGCAGCAAAGCACGCCAAGGGCTCATGCAGGAGTATCGGACGGAACTGATTTTCCNACACACACACACACACACACACACACACCCCATGCGTGTCTCTTGGACTGGGCCTTCTCATTCCATGGGAATTGACTGCTGCGCCCGCTAACAACGAGGACTGAACGTCTCTCGCCGAGGAAGGGGAGGCAGCTGCTTTCGTTTCTTGTGCACGAGGGTCTCCTTGGAGCCCAGCACAAGCTTGGAGCTAGACACGTTGTGCTCAACATCTTTGTTTGCCCTCAGTCCCATGCAACCTGCTGTCTTCGCATGAGTCCCCTCCCAGTTGCGATTCTCAGCGTGATCGCAAGTCACTCGCAAACACCCTGCCAGCTCAGCCAGTTGATTTCACAATTAGAGGAGCTATGGATTCAAGGTGCAAAATGACAGATTTGATTGCTACACCAGAGACATGAGTCCCCAGCAGCTCTGAGCTAAGTGTGCGTGAGTCACTTCAACTGCAAATCAATCAACAATCCCTCCAACCCCACCTTCATGGTAAAAGCACCAAAAAGGACCTTCTTTCTGTCTTAGCAGCCCCAGGATCTGCCAACAGACTTGGGCTATTTTGGACCAGAGAGAGGAGGGAATTTCAAACTATAGAGAAGTCTCCGATAAAGCACACTGCATCAGCTGCTCCACCCACTTAATTCCCAGAGGGCTTGAGCCCTCCAGCTTTGGAGAGAGCTGGTCTCTCAAACGGTATTGCTTGGGCTGTACATTTAAAGCAGGGCAGGGAGGGGGAACCTCTGACCAATGGGCCAAATCTGGCCTCTGGCTGTTTTACTTGGTGGCCCCTTGGATCTGGCCTACGGCTCAAGCACCAAAAGAATGAGCTCTGGGGAAGGGAACAGAGATGAGGGGACGCACGGTCGCTGTGTTTCCCCCAGTGCTGCCAATACGAAAATGCAGGGAACACAGGTCCCCGATTCAGACCCTCCTCAAGCACCTCCGGCCCCCAAATTCTTTACATAAAGGTAAAACCAAACACGACAGTGACCCGCTCTGGTCAGTTTTGCCCTTGGGCCCCCAGAGGTTTGCTCTGGGGCGTGTTGGTGGCTAGTCCAGGCTGTGATTCGGCAAAGTGCCAAGGTCATAGCCTGGGCTATGCCCCCCTGCTCCCAGGGGTCAGTCTGGGGCAAAGCAGGCCACAGCAGGTTAGAATCTATATTCTGATCCCCCGTGGCCCATCCTGGATCGGAACCACCATGGCTGGCTACTGTAGCAGTCTGTGTTTGGCTGACCTGGCTGCTTGTCATGGCTGGGGGGCACACTGAGTGCAGCACAGAGGGGGGGCTGGGACGGCTCGCCGGCTGAGGTCATGGACGGTCAGTTCCCCGACCAGTGGCGCGGCAGCAACCCAACCCAGCCAGGGTCGCGGCTGTGCTTTACCCACAGTCAGCCATCCTGAGCCTTTGGGGAAAGATGAGATAGAAGTCTCAACAAATAAATTTAAAGGATGCCAGGTGGGGGGTTGACACAAAGCATATTTGCTGTGAAATCAATCCGCCTGCCCTCACAGAGGGGAGCGCTCTTCTGCATTGCTACAGGAAGCCCCCACAACTGAGGACACCCCACGAACCATATTCTTCTTGTACCCCTTTTGCCCTCCCTAGTGGAGCTCGTCTCCAAGGCTGGAGGCGACCGGAAAGGAAGTTCCTTTTCCCTGGTCGGTGCAGGATAAGCCCATTTGTCCTTCGCCCCCCCCCGCCCCCCGCGCACGGCTGGCTTGACGTGATCGCCGCATGGTATTTTTATTTAAATAGATGTTGCTCTCTGTCTGAGATTTCCTTTGCATTGACGTGACCTCTAAGTCCCCGGAGACATGCGGATGTCTCCAAGATTCATTCTCAGGGTTATAAAAGCCAGCAGCCTATTATAAACAAGTACTTTCCCTCTGCAGGATGAAGTCAGAGAGAGGCGCTGGGAACCCAGCTCTGGGGAGCAGAGGGCAGGGGCTACTGTCAGTGAGGGGATGGATCCCACACAAGTCCCC
This sequence comes from Sphenodon punctatus, assembly GCA_003113815.1. Classification (NCBI taxonomy): domain Eukaryota; kingdom Metazoa; phylum Chordata; class Lepidosauria; order Sphenodontia; family Sphenodontidae; genus Sphenodon; species Sphenodon punctatus. The sequence goes on along the minus strand of QEPC01011341.1, from coordinate 12,928,216 downwards.
ACTTTCCCACATTAGTGCAGAGGAGGAGGAAGACAGGGCTAGGATAATATGAAGTTACACGTATGGATGGGTAGCCAGATGTCCTGCATTCTACAGAGACGTCCCATATAGCAGAATCCCACAGTTCCATGAGACAGAAACCCGCAGCTCCATAGTGACCCTTAGTTTTGAAATTTTAATCTGGCCGCCCAAGCACATTGTACCAATTCACACTATGGCAACTCTGGCCAATTACATCCCACGTAGAGATGAGCAGGAAAGACACAGATGGACGGGAAGTTAATTTATTAGTTTATTATTGTGTCAAAGGGAAGCTCACATCCACACTCAACAGGACTTGGTGCAGGGGTGCAATATGGGATCAGAGATGCTACCAAACCAACACTCAACATTTTGGAAGTTGGGAAGGAGATTGGAGATCTGTATCCCCACCCCCCTCTAAAATCAGGGTGGAGGACAACAGAATTGCCATCCTCCAATCTTCCAAAGATCAGTTAAACCACAACTCCTTCCCCAAGTCGCAAGATTGCTTTCAAAATCTCAATTCTTTAAAAGACACAGTAGAAAACCCCTGGTCTAGAAGACACTTCAGGGGATGGGTGTTTTGCCTAGACAAGCAGGGGGGTTACATTACCCTTTGGGCTTCTAACTTGACTATTCGAGCCTCAACATTATTTTTAAAAAACAAAACAAAAAGCAGAGAGTCTCCCACAGTCACGTGACTCCAGCAGCTAGGGATTTATTTAAGGGGGAGGGGGGAAAATTCACACTAGTTATCTTGAGCCTTGCAAGAATTTGCAGCCCCAAAGCAGGTGCACGAGGTCTTTGGCAGAGCTACAGCCTCCATGGCTAGGAGGGAAAGCTTCAGCCTGCACGATTCCTCTCCTTATTGCATCTTTCCCCAGCAATTGTGCGCAAGCTAGGGCTTTAGCGGAAAGTTGCAGCGATAGCTGTTTCCGCCGGAAACAGCGTTTTCCACAATTAGTGGTACGGCGTGGCAGAGGCTTTCATTCCGCTACTTCCGCAGTTCCGCTAATTTCATTCCGCTACTTCCACAGGCTTCACAAATAGCAGAAACATGCCATTTTCACTACTTCTGCCATTGCGCCAGCGCCACGAAACAGCGGTTTTCTGACAGTTTCCGACAATTCTGCAATTTTCCCGATAGTTTCCGAAGTTGCAGAATGTCGGCAGAATTAGCGGAATGTCGGCAGAAAAGCCGCGGGCAATTCCAAAATGGCGGAATGGAATCGCGGCGCGGTAACAGCTGTTGCCGCATCAGCCCTAGCGCAAGCTGTAACTCTCCTTGTTTGGGGGAAAAGGGTGAAAGAAGCTTTTCCTGCCCTCTGGAACTCTGGAAATAGGGTGAGCATTTGGAAATGCTGAGTAATGGGAGCATGTATGTCCTTCCTGTCCTCTCTAGCTAGGCACAGTCCCATGAGTCGCCCCTTCACCTCACTGCAGTGCACACGAAAGAGAAAGAGGAAGGAGAGGGGGTTCCTGGCAGACATCAGGAAAAGGCGGTGAGAGAGATTTGGGGGGGGGGGGGGGGAAGATGAGAGATGACCCTCCAGCATGGGGCAGTCAGTCCAACAAAAAGATCTTAGCTGAACAACTCCATCTCTTACCTTTTGGGCCCACAAGGCAACCACCCTCTCTCTCTCTCTCTCCTCATCAGTTCAGAACAGTCAGCTTTGACCATAGCCAACGAGGCCTAGTCAGATCAGATATTCTAGGCCAGGCCAAACCAAACCAAACCGCGACTTGTCTGGCCTTAGCCTGACACAGCCACGCTCCGCCTCCTGTAGCACCTAGACCAAGGCTGGATCCCGATGTGGTGCAATCACAGACGCCAGTCAGACCTGTGGGGGGGTCAGAGACTCGGTGGGCGTTACCAGACAAACCGATTGCAAAGCCCTTCTGTGTTGAATTGGGCAACGTCATCACAACCGGGCAGCTGGTTATACAAATGTAACAGCAGGTGTGGGTGTGTTGGACCAGCTACCTAATAGTCTCCTCCCACCAGCCACGTGACCATTCCCCACTTCTGTTCCACTCCAGCTTGCGGTTGGCTCCCCACTAAGGCCCTTTTCACACAGACGCTCTAACACTGATAAAATGGGGGTCACATTTTATTATACATGTTGCAGGGCGTCCATAGAGCACACCAGCCCTGCAACATGTATAAATAAAATGTAACACCCATTTTATCGGTGTTGGAGCATCTGTGTGAAAAGGGCCTAAGAAGTGCTACACTAAGTCAGACCGATAGTCCATCTAGCCCAAAATCTTGTCTCCGACACTGGCCAATCTGTCTCTTCAAGTGCAGAACAGGTCAGAATGGAGTGATCCATTCCCTGTTGTTCACTCCAAACTCTCAGGGGTCTCATCTCCTGACCAACTTGCCTAATAGCCATTCATGGACTTCTCCTCCAAGAACTTATCCAATCCTTTTTTAAACCCGGCTAGGCTACTGCCCTTCACAACAGCCTCTGGTGATAAGGTCAACAAATTAGTTGTACATTGAGTGACAGAGCACTTCCTTTTTTTGTGTTTTAAATCTGCTGCCAGTTAGTTTCATGGAGCCTCCTAATTCTAGTACATGATTTGGTAAAGAACTACTGCCTCGTTTCCATGTCGCTCATGAGTTTAGAAACTTCTATCCTATCCCCCTCTCAGTCATCTCTTCTCCAAGCTGAAGATCCCCAACCTATCCAGCCTCTCCTTGTATGGAAGCTGTTCCATACCCAGGATCATTTTTGCTGGCCTTTTCTAGTTAGCCTCCTCTCAAAAAAAGATACAGGTGATCAGACTGCTGTAGGCCGCTGCCCCACTACCCCCAGGCTCCTTAGAACAATGGTGCAGAACTCTCAAGCAGAGGAAGTTCATTCTCTCCGATTCCCATGGAAGGGCGGTACTCATCTAGATGCAACAGCAGCTATACACAAGCAGCAGCTACGGGCTGCCTGCCAGAGCGTCATCTAGGATCACGGCCAGTGGTAAGCATGGGGCACAAATCATGTTTGCCTGAAGAGACTCAAAAAGGGAAATGTGCTCTTAAATGGAAAACAACTAGCTAGCGTTAGCTTGGGAAACACTCTTCTGTCTATCCCCAGCCTGGTGAATGCAGCTGTAAAGAACCACAGTTCAGGGAATTTGTACAAGGACACTTCATCCCAAAATTAGGAGAATATTATCCCGGAATGGTTATCCAGGGATTACAAGTGATACGTATTACATGAACATGGCTATCCCGGATTGAAATCCATCCCGCGATCGTTCAGCAAACAACACGTTGCCGTTACCCTGGTTTGAGACTATCTGGAATGAATAGCAATCCCATGGTGCTTTGTGCTCACCGCACTGATTTCTGGGATTGAAGAAAATGGAGACTGATCCCTTTGTTCCGCGGGTATTTAAACTTGGCGCGCCGCAATGTATTGTTGAAGGAGGACGGCGGTAATACAATTGTCCCCCAGTCATGTGCTACTAGATACCATAGAGACAGAACTGCATAGAGAGGCTGTCAGCTCTTGCCATAACACTCTGCGATACTAATCCCAGGATAGCGGACTATCCTGGGATAGTCGTTTAGACAGACTTAATCCCAGGATTAGTTAACAACCGGATATGACAAACCCTCAAAAAAGAGGTTTAGTAATACCAGGGTTTTTCAGTGATCCCAGGATTATAGTCACTGAATGCTGCGTTTAGAGGGACAAATCATCCCGGGACTAATGATCTAATCCCAGGATAAGTGTCCGTGTAAAAACGCCCACAGACTTGCAGGTTGAAGAATTGCCACCTTTGGTTCAGGAGCCACACTGCAAGGGAGAGAAAGTAAGTAGCTCTCCACCAGCATCTGGGATGGAAGAAATGGCTTCCCCAGAGTAACAGAATCGCTAGTAAGGAGGAGAAAGCGATGACAGATCGGACAGGCTGGCCTGGACAAGGAGGGCATGGGAGAAGTTGTGAATAATTTCTGCGACAAGGCTGGTTTTAGCCCTTAATTAGCAGCTCTCTCTCGGCAGAGTGCTGATAAAGTAAGAGAGACAGATAAGCCTCTGTCATTCAAGGCAATGGGAGTGCAAATGAAATGCCAGGCTCTGCTTCAAGCTCTTCCATGATACCTGCTGCTCCCTCCAACACTCACGTTTCCCAGCCCATTCCCTCAAAGAACACACTGCCAGCCTAAAATAAATAAAGTTTTCCTTCCTGCTCTGGGCTATCACTCTCTCATCTCTTCACAGAGAAGGCAGTAAGCTTACCAGTGCCCCCATGTGGCCAGGTAAGTACTGCAGCGTGGTCTTACCGATGGGTACCTCAGGCACAGAGGGTCACACAGGGAGTCCAAGGTAGTGTTTCCACCCTTTGATCCAGAGTCTCCAGGCTCTGATTAGGAAGCTCTGATTAGGGCTGAATCAGTCACCGCTGTTTTGTTGTAGGACAGTGGCCATTTTGTACATGCACAAATCCTCCCATCAGAATGCCATTCCATCCATTCTAGTGTGCGTTTAGGGAATGTCCCACTGAAGTGAATGGTGGTCACGGTTTGGCCACCGAAGTCAACGGGAGATCCGAATCCATAATAAATCCAGATTCACTGAATCCGAATTAAAAGATATAAACCCCAATCTCAACCCGAATGCCCATCCCTACTACCTATGGCTAACACACAGAACTGGGGTGGAGGGGCCACATCACAAATAGGGGAGCCACAAGGTCATGTTTTTGACCTTCAAAGCCCTTCACGGCCTAGGCCCTGCCTATCCGCGGGATCGCCTCACTCCCCACGTGCCCGTGCGACCCCTGGGATTGTCCGTAGGGGCCTTTTTGGAGGTTCCCCGAGCGAGACGGGTGGCCACTGATGCGAGGTCTTTTGCGGTGGCTGGCCCCGTGCTGTGCAATTCACTCCCGGAGGAGGCTCGGTTGGCCCCCGCCCTCCTGTTGTTTGTGTAAGACCTGGCTGTTCTGCCAGGCTTTTGGCGAGGGGGGTAGGGAGGGGTAGGATTTGGGAGGGAGGGTGAGTTTTTAGGATTTGTTTTAGAACGTTTTATTGTTAAACTTTTTTGTGTTGTTCGCCACCCCGAGCTGCCTTTGGGCAGCAGGGGCGAGATATAAGTTTTAAATAAATAAATAAATAAATAAAGTGATGCTCCATAACGGCAGGGTTACGCCAGAAAGGGGCATGACAACATCCCCTATGCCCTACCCCCTCCCACATGGTCCTGCCCTCTCTGGGATTCCTCCCAGAGGAACATGACAATCCTAGTCAGAGGCAGAACTCAAACTGAAACCATATCTGCCAAGTGCCAGGAACCAGTTGTAACCACTAGGCCAGTGGTGGGAACCTTTTCCTTCCTGGGAGCCACTTTGAACATTAGTCCAAGCTCTGGGGGCTGCATAGTTGGGGATGCTTAAGGGGTGCATTCAGGAAAAGCAGGACCCTGATCATGGATCATCTGTCCCCTATGCTTGTGTGAGTGGCTGAGTGCTCTCATCTCTGCTCCCTTGACCCCCCCAAGCACTAAAAGTCTGTGGGGAAGAACTGGATCCAGGGGTCAGACCTGGGAACTAGAAAAAAGTCAAATAAAAACGTAGGAATTTTGCACCCCTAAGCCCTTCTCAGGCTGCTGCCCCAAGCCAAGTCCCACCCCCACGTGGCTTGTTCATAGGTGGGGGAGCTCCGTGCGAATGGTACAGCGCACGCGTCTGCTGTGACTTGGGGTGCGTGCACGCGCCTGCCTAACACGCATCCCCACTCACCCCCTGCTTGTTCCCATGCACGAAGCAGCCAAGGGAAATGGAGGTTGCTCCGTGGGTGCAGATGAACGGGGGGTGAGTGGGGATGCATGTGCAGCTGTGTGCACACCCCATCCATGCACCAGCACGCCCATGGACCCCTCACCCAATGGAGTCATGTAAGAAGGGCATGCGAGGAGCCACTCGAACAAAAACAGAAGGTTGCTACCTTGTAAACAAGATTCTTCGAGATGGCGCCAAACATTCTCACAGCACCCACCCTTCCAGCCCTGCATGGAATTTTTTTCTTATGTTCTTAGAAAGGGTTGGAAGGAACTGTCACTCTGAGGAAGAGAGTACTTTTTATACTAGAGGAGCTCGAGACCATCACGTGGTCTATTATTTGACTAGGGTGATCATGCACAACCTGGTTGTGAGAACGTTGTGAGCCATCTCGAAGAACCTTCTGATCACTCACATGGGAAGTTTGTAAACAAAACAGCTTTATCTCCCAGCCCCGTAGGTGTCCCTGCTGCTGCTAGCAGGCAATGAGA
>QEPC01011341.1:12802162-12903823 GCA_003113815.1 Sphenodon punctatus | reverse complement strand
CCCCCCCCCAGTTATCCCCTAGCTGCTCCCCTATTGCTCCAAACCCCATTGGCAGCCCCCCCTTGCTATCCCAGAGCCGGCTCCTTGAGCCAAAAAAGAAAAAAGGAAGAAAGAGAGAGAGAGAAAAACAAAACTATTTCAAGTCAAACCACTTCCAGTCATGCCAAATTATGCAGCGTTTAAATGTCACTGTGGGTTTCTCCTCTTTTGTTCCAACAAGCCAGAGAAGCCAAACAGTGTGTTCTCTCCCCCCCAGCCCCCCCGGCCTGCTCAAAGTGCACACACCCCTCTCTCCTCTGAGTGCCAGCAGCCCTGGTGCCAGGCGGGGGCTGAGCAGAGCCAGCCCACCTCCTCCTCCCCGTCGAGGAGCCCCGGGCCCTCCCTGAAGCCAGAGGAGATGTCTCTTCCCAACAAGGCCAAAGTCTCCTTGGCTTCCTTGCCTGCCATGCCCCAGGCTCTGCCGGCCCGTGCAGTCTTTGCACATTAATAAAACGAGGGGCCCCAGACGAAGGAACCCTGCCCGTCTCGTTATGTTATTGTTTCAGGAAGAAGAAAAATGAGCTCTCCGCTGTCCCCGCGTTCCCTTCCTAAAAACTCCAGCCTGGTTCCCCACCCCAACTTCTCCTTCGCGCCTTTAGCGGCTCTCCAAGAGAAATAGTTCTGCTTTCCCTGCCTGCCAGGCAGCGGTTCTCAATAATTCGACACAGGTTGCGGGGGGGGTTCTGGTTTTTTTAAGAGGCAGTCTCAGGTATTTTCCTGTCCAGCAGCTTGGAACAGGCCATTTGAAGGCTATAAATGGCTCTGTCCTGATCTCACTGGCTTCAACGAGTGCCTGAGCATCCCCGGGCGGTGCGTCTGTGGGAGGAGGCGGGCAGGCACAGCTAACCCAAGAGGCAGTGCCGGGCCCTCAGAGCTGAACACAGCCTCATCCCTGCCTTTGGGCAGGAGGGGCGGGATTTACGTTTTGAATAAATAAATAAATAAATAAATAAATAAAATCCCCTTGACCTTCCCACCTCACACCCTCATCCTTCCAGCTAGGAAGGAGAATTCCTATTTGATCCCAGTCCTGCCTCCCTCAGGGGAGGGAGGATGGCTGAATCATTCGGGCGTTAGCGGAGGAGACCATGGTTCAGCTCTTTGCTACCGATCTCCCTGCATGGACTTGCTCATGGTTCCTGGTGATCAGTAAAAATGGGGATAACAGCACTGCCCCCTCCCTTCCGCTAGAGTAGGACTGCCACCTCTCTGGGTTCAGATCCAGAGTCTCAGTGCAGTCGGGGATGTCTCTGACTAACCTGGAGAATCGGGACTTCCGGGAGTGGCCGTATTAGAAGAGGGGGCAGGCCACTGGGATTTCCCTGCCCCTTTTCCAATCTAGCCACGCCCCCTGTGGTGCATCATGACATCATGGCACTCCATAAAGGGGCGGAGTTACATCAGACGGGGTCATGACAGCCCTTTTGGCCCACTCCCTTTCCAGCGTGGTCTTCAGCAGGTTTCCTCCAGCTGGACATGGCAACCTTACAACAACAAGGGCCCAAAGTTTCAGCCGGGCCTGGATGGGTTTTTGGGTGGTCCCGCCCCGCCCCCATGGAACAATGTGACATCACAGTGCTTCATGTGGGTGGGGCCTCCCACCAATGACCAGAGCCTGCCAGAACCAGTTGTGTCAAGTCACAGCACAGGGCTTTACTACCTGTCACCAGCGTTGGAAGGATAAATATTAAGGAAGAGAAGAGCTGCTCGACTACGTTAGGCCAATGGTCCACCTAGCCCAGTATCCTGTCTCTGACAGTGACCAGCAGAGAGAAGTGCACAGCAAGTCATAACTGACTGAGTCATCCAATTCCTGGTATTCGCTCCCTGCTTCTGGTGCTTGACTAACAGCCATTGATAGAAGTATCCTCTAGGAATTTATCTAAGCTTTTTAAAAAAACTAGTTAAAAGTAGCTATTTTGAGAGCCAGTGTGGTATAGTGGCTAAGTGCACACAATAATGGGGGGGGGGACCCCAGTTCAAGTCCTGCCTTAACCAGAAACTCACTGAGTGACCTTGGGCCAGTCAGCCTAACCTACCTGACAGGACTGTTGTGAGGATTAAAAGTTGTGCTATACGTAAAGCACTCCGAGTGCCATGGCAGTGGGGTGCTATATAAAAATAAAGATGATTATTATGCTCTTGGACGTCACAACATTCCCCTGGCAACGAGTTCCACAGGCTAATTGTGCATTGTATGAGAAATTACGCCTTTTTCTTTTCTTTTTTTTAACCTACTGCCTGCTAATTTCAGCAGGTGTCCCCGAATTCTACCATTATAAGAGAGGGTACACAGCACTCCGCCAGCCACTGTCCATGATTCGATATGCTTCTACCTCAGATCCCTTCCTCGGTCATTTGTTTTCTAAGCTTTAATGCCTTGGGTCCTGATCCACAAACCACTTACTCCAGAGAAAGTGGGTCATGGCCCACGGTTTTTACTCTTTCTAAGAGACGATTGAAGCATAAGGGCTCATAAACACAACACCCTTCCCCTTTCCGAATTCACTGCCAGCTCTTTAATCCATGATCATTTGGCTTGTCCAGGAGCACTGCCTTCACAGAATTGCCCTCTCCCTCTCCTTATTACCCTCTGGTATTTCTCACAATGCAAAGGAAATGGAAGTTCACCCTGTGATATCCCTGGGTGAACTCACACAGAACATAAAATCGGATTTTAACTGCTTGACCTGGATTTACTTGTAAGCATGGCCTGACTTCTTGTCCCCGGTTTTGTCCACTTCTGCTTTCAATCCAATCCTCCAAAGTGGGGAGAATATAACATCTGATTTTAGGTTATGTGTGCAGTGCACATGATCCCGGTTTTCTTAGTCCTCCGAGGATCGTAGAAAATCAAATCAAGCAAATAAAAATGGCAACAAACAAGTTGAGGGGAAATGACACACAGAAAGTGTGTGGATGAGGGAGGGTCGAATCCCATTTTGCACGATGGGATAGCTTCCGGGTGAGTGAGTGTGCCAAGCCCGGATTATGCAAATTATTACCAAACCCCCAATTACCATGTGTGTGTGTGCACATGGTAATCAGGGCAAAAGTGGGAATTGGAAATCGAATTTTAAAACACACAAAGGGTATTTTCAGACGTTACGAGATCACGCTCAACCACACTGAACCACGGTCAATCCCGCGGCGGGGCCAAAGCGCCCTGAATGTCTGTTCAGTGGCCGCCAGATGTTCACCACAGTCAATACCCACATGGGGTCAAAATCAACCATGCTTCCAGAGCTCCCCGCCGGACCATCTCCGAAAGTGTGGTCAAAGAGATTCCCGACGGGAACCAACAAAAAGTAACGTCTGAACGGCAACCACCGGCCGGAATCAAAATAAACTATTCCCAGCTGGGGACAAAGCACGCAGCGTCGCTGCCAGGCAATGAGCAACACCACAGGCTGGGGAGGGAGATTTAAAGGACACACAGCAGCAGCCGGAACGAGCCGCCTCGGCGCCTTCCGGGTGCTTTGACCACGGCCCGGGATCGGCGTAACGTCTGTTGCGCTGCCCCGGGCTGTGGTCTGCTGGTCCGATTCCTTGCCGTGGTCCCGCTCCCGTCACGTCTGTTTGGGGCCTCTCTTGCCCACGGGCGGTGGTTAGCCGGTTTGCCACCGCTGGGAATCCACTGTGGTGAATCGGGCGCCCGTAACGTCTGAAATCACCCACAGTATCAGGAACAAGTGGTGTGTTGGCAATGGGGAAGGGGGATTGAGCGAAGGAGCGCACTCACCATGTGGATTTGTGCAGCTACCCCCTCTAAAAGCCGTGATTTTATTCATCAGCTTCCATCTCCTTCCACCCTGCTTATTATGGAAGTCAAAAAGCTCAGCCCCAGAAGCAGGAAGGCAGCGACACTTGATACTGTAAATAAGGGACTTGAGGCCCCAGTCACTTTATCTGGGCACCGGCAGCAGTCTTCGTATGAAGGAAAAGTCTTTGGGGAAACGCAGGCCTGATTAATTGGAGGGGAGAGACAAGACAGAAAGTAAAGCGGGAAAGGGGCTTGTTAGAGGTTATGCAACAGCTTCTTAATCAACCAGGGCTGGTCTCCCAAGGCACAACGGATGCAGCCTGCTCACGGTTTGGAAAGCATTTGCTCTTGGCCCCGGCTCTCTGGGCTCAGATTGCAGAAAGTTTGATCAAGGCTGGAACTGCTAGCGTCTGAACAGCGGAGCACTCACAATGTAATTTCAAGTGACACTGTTTACTTTCAGTTCTCCACAAACATGTGTGTTTCAGCCCCGGCCGTCCAAACGGCGCCATTTGCGACGTCCCACAGGCCTGTGTGCAGTGCACACGCACACACCCTGCTCTATCGTGCCTTCTCCTCCCTATGCACACTCATGCACACACACACACACACACTTGCAGAAGGGTTGTTCTGAGACGGGCCACGTTGAGACTTAAGCAACAGCACAGAAACTGGTTCAGTTTGTCCCTACAGGCAGAATTGGCCTCCTCACCTCTCCTGACAGGAACCCAAGTAGAAAGTAGCCAAAACCCAGCAAGTCACAGAAGCCAATATAGGGATTGGTAGCTTAAGAGAGCCCTCCGCTCCTAGGGCCATACAAGGAAAAGCCATGAGCTATGAGTATTAATTTTATAATGAATTATAAATGTTTGTGATTTTAACAAAGTGATGCAGCTGCCTTAATTATAGGGGTCTCCCACAGCGCTATAATTATTTAAACAACACCAGCAATGCATCAGGTGCTGAACAGTTTGTAATGAGAGACAGGTCCATATGCCAAGGGGTTTACAGTATCTAGAATGGACAAAGGAGGGTAGAGACCGAGGTAGATACGTTCCCATTTTGCAGACAGAGAACTGAGGCTGAGAGAAAGTGACTTGCCCAAGGACACCTTGTGAGTTCATAGGTTCAAATCCTCGTTTAGCCTAATCATCCAGATCCAAGGCCAGCAGCTTCTCCACTAGGATGCATGGTTCCCAATGTAAACAGACAACAGAGACAAGAAGTCAAAAGAGGGGACCCAAACCACCCCTGTGCAGACCGAGTCCCTTCTACTAGACATTCACGTAGCGTGTGCAGAAACACAATTCTACGCTAATGTGTACGGTGATCCTAGTGCCGGGCTGCGGAAACAATACTGATAAAGCAGAGATGCCCCTGGCTCCTCTCACTCCCTTCCCCATTTCACACACAGATGCAGACACACACAGGGCTGCATCCTGCAGTGCGAAACAAGCGACGGAGCACAAACTCTAGGAGAGCAGGGTAGAAGAATAAGCCATAGACGGAAGAGCGGCCTCCAAACCTGCAGCCTGGGTAGGGCTGCAATTGGAAATTTCACCCAGTTCTGGCTCCATTCTGGCTCCAGTGTTTCACTCTGTCCAATTGGATCAAACAAACAAAACAAAACAAAACAGCGGCACACGCGCAAAATGCCAGCTGCACTTCTGTGCACGAGCCGAGGGTGTGGGCTGTACGGCACGTGCACAAAATGGCCACCGCCACACAACGAGATGGCAGCCGCCGTGCTCAGCGAAACTAGGATGACTTATTAAAATTCTGGTCCTACCTGCAGGACCGCCTCACCCTCCGGGTCCTGGATCGGCCCCTGCGGTCAGCCAGGGGCGCCCTCCTCAGAGTCCCCCGGGTGTCTACCACGAGGAGGGCGTTCTCTGTGGTTGCGCTGCGGCTGTGGAACTCCCTCCCATTGGAGGTCCACTTGATTATCGACCTCCCCTCTTTCTGTAGACAGTGTAAGTCCTGGCTGTTCAGGGAGATGGGGTGGGTGTGGTTGGGTTGGGGGGGTGGATGGGGGGGTATGGGCTTTTTAGGTTGTTTTCATTGTCGTTTTATTGCTGTGTATTTTAATATGTTTTCAATGTTTTAAAAATGTTGTTAAAGATGCCCCGAGATGCCTGAGGCAGGAGGGGGTCGGCATATACATTTTAATATAAATAAATATAAATAAATAAAATTCCAACCGAAATAATATTTCAGTCAGAATTCAGACTAGAACATTTTGCAGTGTGAAAAACGGCCTCCACCGTACAACAAGATGGCGGCCACCATGCTGGAGCATCTTGCTCAGCAGTGGCCGTTTTTTGCACACGCAGAAGTGCGCATGTGCCGAAGCGCAGCGGCTATTTTGCGCCTGCGCAAAACGGTCCAGTTGGATTTCTGACCGAAATAGTATTTCAGTATGAATTCTGACTAGAATTTTAATTAGCTATTCCACCTTTGTGTAAAAACCTGCAAAATTGGAATGGCTTATTTGAACTAGCCTTAAGCCTGGGAACATCTTTCTCCAATATACGCCCCAGCCTCTTTAAATGTATTGGGTGGTATTATGGTCCTCAACGACATCAGTGATGTCTTGGGGGACCGCAATATTCATGCTGACACCAGTTTTGGAGGGGTGGAGCATGAGTTCATGGCTGCAATGGCATCCATGGGCCTGTCCCAGATGGTCATTGGCCCGACACATGATGGGGGAACATACCTTAGACCTTATATTTTGTACTGGCCTTGAGGCGGGGATCTGTTAATGGGAGAGATATCAGCTGTGCCCTTGTCATGGACGGATCATTACCTCCTGCAGACCTGTCTCCCCGAACACGTCTGCCCCCGGAAAGGTGCAAAACTGATTCGGATGGTTTGCCCCTGGAGACTGATGGAACCGGAGCGGTTCCAGAATGCCCTGGGTGAGATACCCCCTGATCTTGATGACCGTCTCATCGATGACCTTGTCACCTTTTGGACTACTCTGCTGACTGAGGCCATTTATCGGATGGCTCCTAGGTGTCCGCTCCCTAAGCGACAGCACTGCAAGCCTCCTTGGTTCTCTGAGGAACTGCATTTGCTGAAGTGAGAAGGGCGGCAGTTGGAGCGATGGTGGTGCCGTTCGCATGCTGAAGTCAACAGGTTGCATCATAGAGCTAGTTTACGAGCCTTTGATATGGCTGTGTGGGCATCAAAAAAGGGAGTTTTTTGCTACCCTCATAGCGTCCACAAAATTCCGTCCAGTGGAGCTTTTCCGAGTGGTGCGGCCTCCTTCCACCTGGAATTGGAGTCATCTAGTGCCCGCTGTGACATGTTTGTGGATTATTTAGTAGATAAAATCACTCGTATTCACCACGACTTTGATGCCACACTTATTACATTAGGGGAACCAGAGGTTATGGAAGCCCCGCCTTGTCCAATTTTGTGGGATCAATTTCAGTGGGTGATAGCCGCTGATGCGGGGAATATTCTTGGGGCAGTCAGGGCCACCTCTTGAGAACTGGACCCATGCCCATCCTGGCTGGTTAAGACTAACTGGGAGTCACTGAGGCCATTGCTGGCTGGGGTGGTCAATGCCAAGCTGTCTTAAAGAGGCGGCGGTGCGGCCTCTGCTCAAGAAACCATCACTTGGCGTTGACTCCCTTGCCAGCTATCGGCCTGTCTCTAACCTTCCCTTTTTAAGGAAGGTTATTGAATGGGTTGTGGCTCAACAGCTACAGGAACATCTGGACTGTGTCGGTTTCCTTGATCCTTCGCAGTCCGGCTTTCATCCGAGCTAATGGCACTGAGACTGCACCTGTGGCACTGGTCAACAACCTTCACCATGAATTGGATTAGGGTCGCTCAACCCTGCAGATTCTATTAGATCTGTTGGCTGCTTTTGATACCGTTGACCATGAGATGTTGGTGACTCGCCTGCGGGAATGTGCTGGGTTTGGCGGGACTGTTCTTGAATGGTTCTGCTCCTTTCTGGCCAGACAAACTCAGCGAATGGTGCTCGGGGATTATTTTTCATCACACCGAGACCTCTCGTGTGGAGTCCCACAAGGTTCTTTTCTGTCCCCTCTCCTGTTCAACATGTACATGCAGCCGCTCGGCGAGTTCATGAGGAGGTTTAGCTCTCTTTTTCATCCGTCTCAGACCCAGCAGTCTTGGTGCTTACCCAGTGTTTGATGGCTGTGGGGGACTGGATGAGGGCTAACTGACTGAAGTTGAATCCTGAAAAGATGGAGGTGATGCTAGTGGGACAGGCAGTGGAGGTGGCATCCCCCATTATTGATGGGATTCACCCCCCGCTGGTCCCCCAAGTTTGGAGTCTGGGGGTGCTCCTTGATTCGCAGCTCCGCCTGGATGTCCAGCTGGGGGCTGTGGCGAGGAGTGCATTTCGCCCATTACATCTGGTACGGCAGCTTTGGCCGTACATCTTGGGACTCCAACCTGGCCACTATCATCTATGCTTTCATCATCTCTAGGCTGGACTACTGTAACATGCTCTACGTGGGGCTACCCATGGTGACGGTTTGGAGACTGCAGCTGGTGCAGAATGCGGCGGCCCGCCTCCTAACGGGGTTGGACCGCTGGGAGCACATGACACCAGTGCTCTGATCTCTACGCTGGCTGCCTATAGTCTTCCGGGCCCAATTCAAGTTGTTGGTGCTTGCCTATAAAGCCCTAAGTGACCTAGGCCCTCCTATTTGCGGGACCTTCTCACCCCCCGGGCCCTGCAGTCATCTGGGGGCACCTTCCTCGAGGTCCCCTGAGTCTTCTGGGGGACCACGATGAAGAGGGCGTTCTCGGTGGGCACACCAAGGCTGTGGAACTCCGCAGCTGGCCCCGGACTTCCCCTCTTTCCGACAAAGTTGTAAGATCTGGCTGTTCTGCCAGGAATTTGGCAGGGAAGATGGGTGAAGGGTGGGGGGAGTGGATTTTTTCTTAACCTCCCGCTGTGAGTTGTTTTAATGTTTTATTGTCATTGTTGTAAGCCGCCCTGAGCTGCTACATCAGGAGGGGCAGGGTATTACGTTTTTGTAAATAAATAAATAAATAAATACTCTCTCCTGCCATTTTACCTTCCCCCTTTAAATGGATTTTTATTTTAAATTCATTTTATATTGCTTTATCATATGTTGTGAATTGCTTCAGGCACTGTTTGGTGGGGGGCACTATAGAAATAAATATTTATTTATTATTATTATTATTGGCCGACAGTAACCCATGTACAGCAGTAGAACCAGGTCAAAGCAGGGGATGCAGGCAGAGCCATTTTGGGGCAGAAGAGGGCAAAAGGGTCAAATACTGTGTGTATCTCCTATCTATAGGGTCATCTGCGGTGCCAGAACCCATAAGCCACTTCCTTTACAAATGGGATATGGGGACCTCAAAAACCCGCTTGGCCTAAGGCCTCTAAAAGCTGTTTTTATTAATAAGATGTTGGTTGAACAGTGGTCAGACACTGATGTGCAAAAATCACTTCACCTCAGAAAATGGGCTGTGCATCAAAACCGATTCTCTCGGGAATCAGGTTACTGTGGGACCCACCACACACACACACCCCTTTCTGGCTGGATTCATTTTCCATTGGAATCTGGATGCACAGCCTTAGTTCACACCCATCCCTTCTTTGCTCTGGGTTAATAAGTGAAAGGGCTGCTGTGTGAAAGCTTTACTCCTGGATGAGCCCTTGCTCTCCGCCACCTGATTAGAACTGAAACACATACTCACAAAAACAGGTATATCCTCCATTGAATCGTTAGGGGTGGACCAGGTTTTAAACAGTGCTTGTTTAGTGCCCAAAGAGTTTCTCAAGTCACTGTTACCAATTTTCCATTGCTGTGTTACCGCTAGCCTGTTTTGCACCATTTTACTGAGGACAAATTTACTGTTTTTCTATCCATTTCTGTTCATCTGTTGACTGTTCCGTTTTGGAAAGACACTAAAAATAGTAACACAATAAGCTGGAAGGAATCGGTAAAACGGAAAGTCGGTAACTTGGTAATGGTAAAATACCCAGTATTTCCGTTAGTCGGCTATCTGTCTAGGTATTCGGGTCCCCAATAGGCTACCCAAAATGTCAGGTATTCCTGACATTTGCTATCCCTTTCAGCTCTATACCTGATACAAGGGTATCTGCAGCTGTGTGAATGCCTTCCTCCTCCAGGACAAACCAAACCCAAGCTAAGGAGCAAGTGGTGTGGGCGGGAAGGGGTATGCACGCCAGGAGCATGAAACTTTCAGAATACAACCCTGCCAGTGTTACCCCATGATAGCTCCACACTGAGCAGTGTAGAGGAAAGCCCTGCTCCGGCAAGAAACTTGGGCCTGAGCCAGTCCAAACGTGACTCTATTGGGTTCGAGTTTGGCCAAGGTCCAACGCAGCCAGACTCGTCTGAGGTCCAGCTAGATTTCTCCAAGTGGCCTCACCCCACCATGGAGCACTGTGATGTTATGGCACTCCGTGGGCATGGCCATGTCATGTGGAAAGTGGGTGGTGAAATACTTGAACCCCATCTCTTTCCAGCTGTAGCCCCGCCCCACGCCCTACAGAGCATGTGACGTCACAGCACTCCACAAGGGGCGGGGCTATTACATTCCCCACCCTTTTCCAACATGGCCACACCCCTACAACGTGTCATGACATCCCGGCACTCCATGGAGGCGGGGCTTCCTGCAGCTGTGGCACTGATCTGTGTCTGAAGTTCTCGGGCTGGGAGTGGCATATTTACGGAGACTTTATGAGCTGTGAATTCTTGCCAGCTCGTGTAACTCAAGCGCTAAGGTGCCACGGTCGATCCCTACCATGTCGAAACAGCCCTGCTGTTTTCATGGAACCGTTCTGCAATAATGGAGTCATTTTCTGTCAAACAAAAATCCGAATGACCATTTGCTCTTATTTTTCATTTGAACCGATTGAACCAGCTTGATCCATTGAAAAAGGAATCTGGTCGGAAATGAACTTTCACCCCAGCCCTGCCACGTACACACACAGCCTTGCTGCAACACTCTTGCAGAGTGCTATACAAACCCATGACAACGCAGAGAAAGGTCACACCACCCTGTCGTACAGCTACACACACACACACACGCCCCCAGAACACCACCTCTGAGTCACTCTAGCTGAAAAATCACCACAGGAGTCACTCAGCAATTATTATTTTTTTGCCAAATTCCAGTTTGTAAAACAAATGTTATTCCAGCAGAATTCCTCCCTCATTAGGGCTCATTCACACAACCAGAGGTGGCTCATGTACTGGGGCTAATGGATCTTAGCCCACTAGAAAATCCTGCTTTTATGGATGAGCTGCTGCCTGAAATCCATTGGCCAGGCAGCTGGATCCAAGTTAGCTCTGGGCTGCTTAGGGCAACTGGGAGCAAGCTCTGTTCTGAGCCTGCTCACAGCTCCCCTGAGTAAAGTGCTGTGGGTATTCTTTCTTTCTTTCTTTTTCTTCCTTCCTTCCTTCCTTCCTTCTATCCCGCACCCAGCTCAGGGCAACTTACATCAGATGCAATCTCTATAAAATCCACAATTAAAATATACTCACATTTTAAATTCATTAAAATATACTAAAAGGGCAGAACCAAACCCCACTCCCCTAACCCACTCCACCTTACCCATCTCCCTCTCCAAAGGCCTTTCAGAACAGGCCAGGTCTTACACTGTCTTCAGAAAGAGGGGAGGTCTGGGGGCCAGGTGGGCCTCCGTCAGGAGGGAATTCTACAGTCTAGGAGCGGCCACCGAGAACGCCCTCCTCATCGTCGCCAGCCAGGAAACCCGGGGGACTTTGAGTCGGGCGTCCCCGGCCTACTTCAGAGGCCATGATATGACCCAGGGCCTGAGGTGGTCCCGCAGGTAAGCAGGGCCCAGGCTGTTTAGGGCTTTATAGGTTTTTGGGTATAAGCCCAAAGAAGGACTGAGTGTGGATCAGCCCCCTCCGCACTCCACTGACAGCATGTCAGTCTGTTTTCCTTTCCTCTAATGATCGGGTCCATATGTGTCCATCAACCATCCATATGGCCACTTTCACACGTTACCGGGGAGGCAGGGAAACCTCTGTGAATGCAAGTGTGACTCTGTTCTCACTGGAATTAGCTCATGTGGGAATGCACTATTCTGCTTTTATCCCACGAGAACACCCATCATTGTAAAAGCTACCTTGGGGGACCTAGTTATATTGCACAAGTGTTCTCGCAGGGTAAAAGCAGAATAGCGCATTCCCACATGTGCTCATTCCTGGGAATAGAGCTGCGGTTGCATAAAAAGTGCCATACCGGGTAAGACCAATGGTCTATCTAGCTCAGCATCCTCTTTCTGACAGAAGTTTCCCTGCTTCCCTGGTAATGTGTAAAAGTGGCCTACATTAGAGGTAGGAGTGACATTTAGTTTTAAACAAGATTCCTTTTCCAACAGAATCCGGACATTTGATCCATTCTGGTGAAATGCAGAACGAATGTTCCATTTCCGTTTCATTAGAATCTAAACATTTTTTTGTTGTACTGCGCGTATGCACAATATGGCCGTGGTACAGTGCAGCTGTGGCTGTTTCGTGCATGCACAAATCGATCAGAATTCTGATCGAAAACTTTAACGGATCGGAATTCTGACCAAAATTCCGAACGTCGTTCTGATTTTGCAGAAGATATTGTCGGAACAGGAATGGCCGATTTGACCCAGCCGTTAACGTTAGGAGTGAGGCTATGCCACCATTTCACTCATGTCCCCAACATCCTCTGGGTCCAACCCTGCCCTGTGATTTCAGGACATTTGGCATCTGGGTCATATCTTGAGGTTCGGAAGAGATGACCCCCAAAATCCCTTCCGACCCTAAATTTCTATGATTCTATATCAACCTGGAGAGTCGGCAAAGACCCCACGTTCCTTGGATTGCCCAGGTTGCAACCCTTCTCACCCATGCCTTGCCCAAATACAACTAGCTGTAAAAGGCCATAGAACCAACACGGTGGGCAACCCCATCCACGCCCAACGCCTACCAGATGGCGGAGCCTCGGCAGACATTGCCTATCCCCTCCCAGACATCCAGATACGCACATACAGATGGAGAACGTTAACCCTACCCCACCTCCTCCACCAGCCAATTCTACACCCGCAAGTCAAGACTGCGGGAGGATCCGTCCTCTTGTTGCTTGGCAGTCAGTAGCTACAACAAAATTATCTGGCAGTCACTTACAAAGCCAGGCGTGAGTGCCAAGAAACCACCCCTCCCCTCACTCTCCTTCCGCTCAGGGGATGTAAACAGAATGGCATCTGCTTTCTCATTGCTGCCTGGTAGCATAAATACCTCTAGCGAGCTAATGGCCTCGTTCCTCCCAGCGCAGGCCGCGTAAAGGGAGGACCAGCCACCATCCTCCATCAAACGCTGGCGCGCGGCCACATGCAAAGCGGCGGCACTGTGAACACCGCCGGAGTTGCCAGAAGCTTCTTTCTCCTCCCCTCCCCCCACTTTCCCTCAGCGTGGCCATGTTTGTGATTAGTTCCTCCATTCCAGACACAATGCCTGTGTGGGGAGGGGATGGGGCGTGGGAGGGGGGGGCAGGGGGGAGCCACCACTGAAAAAATATACCAGCATGAAATAAATGGCTTTGGGGATGCAAAAACAGCTCCATAAATTCCTTCGACCCACCCCGTTTGACGTCAATCTCCTCTCTGGAGTTTTGGGAACGTCCCATCTGGAATCCTGGTTTTCCAGCCAGGAAACCTATAAACAGGAGACTGTTGTGATTAGCATCCCCCTTTTCTGTGTGAGCAATGAAGAAGAAGAATCCAGAATACCAGGAAGCTTTCATTCTGGCCAACAAGACAGCTCTCTTTTCAGGTTCCACTGCCGTAGCGGTCAAACCAGTCCCACCCCCTGAATTCCCCTTTCTCTTTCCACGCTTGTCTTGCAGGATGGTTGGTCTTGTGGGCAAGTTGGGAGACCTGGAGTCGATTCCTAGCTCCGCTCCATACCCCATGGTTAACCTTGGTCAGCTCATCTAACCTCTCGATGCACCAGTTCTCTGACTGAAAGATGGAATATCAGTGTCTCCCTCTATCCTTGTCTCTCCCTCTGTACACCTCTCCTTTGTTTCCCCTCCCTTGTCTTTCTCAGATGGTAAACCCCTGGGGGCAGGGACCCGTCTATAACTATTGATTGTACAGCACCAGGCACATTGCTTGTGCTATATAAATAATAAATAATAATAATAATAATAATAATAATGCTTCCTTTCTTCTACTCTTCGCCTCTCTCCACTAGATATAAGATCTTTGAGGCAGGGACTGTCTCTTACAGTGCCAGGGTAACCAAGTGGGTAAGATGTTGGACATGGGCCTGTGAGACCAAGAGATATCTGCCATGAACTCACTGAGCAACCTTGGGCAGGGACCTGTGTTGACTGCATTCTTCCCATATCTGCAGATTGGGGGAGGGGGGGGGAAATCTAACAGAGATCAATGGGGAAGTCGATTGGCCTTGGGCAAGTTGCTATCTCTTGGCCTCAGTTACCCATCTGTAAAATGGAAATAATAGTGACCTACCTCGCAGCCGGGGCATGGCTATAATAGGGACACCGATAATGCACTATCAGGAGTGGGGAACCTTCCCTTACCCAGGGGTGGCCAGATCACCCGCTCCATGGGCCAGAGTTCTGCGGGGAGGAAGAAACACGACCCCTATGCAGGGGGTGTGGCTACCTACATTAGGGGTGTGGCCACTGAGCCAGAAGCACTGACTCCGTGGCAGCAGCAGGCTGCAGAGCATGGCCGCGGGGTTGATTTGAACGGGGATGCTAGGGTCTCTGGAGGCGGATTGGCGGCTGGCTGCGGGCTGGAGGTTCCCACCCGTGCGTTATATAAATGAAGAATAATAATGTGCCTATGGAAAAGATGAGAACAAAAGGGTCCTGCCCTTGTCTGGTGCCTCTGGATGCTACTGTAATACCCCAAATGCCTTCCATACGTGCAGGCCCCATGTCCCTTGGCTTGGCCTTGTGTCCACACTGCAGCATGAAGCCGGACAACACAACCCTCAGAGTTGCTGCCCTTACGGTCTCTGCAAGCCCCCCATTGGGATTTTCGATGCTAATATTCTATTCCCTCTGTGCCACACACATGTAATAAAAGACAAAAATATTAAACTGCTGATGTCAAGTCTCTGCTAAATCACAGGCTTATTGCCACCTTAATAACGTTTGCACATCAACCCAAGAGGAGGGGTACCACCCAGCCCTGAGCAGTACCGACAGAAACCCTTCCAGAGAGCTGTGGGGAACTCTTAGATGTATTATGGCATTACCCAGAAGCCCTACATTCAGAGCCCATTTGTGTTGGGCGCTGGCCGTACCAACTGTAAGAGGGAGCCCCTGGTCTAATGAAATTAGATCCTCGGGGCTGAACTTTCCACAGAGCTGTCTCAATCCTGGTCATTATTAGCTTTCAAGACATCAAATTAACCTAGTAACCATACATTTGTATCAGATTTATTGTGATGGGAGCTAGGTTCCATCAGGATTTCCTTAGCTCAGTGGTTCTCAAACTTTTTTGAACCATATCTCCCACCTCTTCCATTTGTCTGTCATACATGAAGCCCCTCCCCACATCTCTCTCTCTCTCTGAGACACACACACACACACACACACACACACACACGGAAATGTACATATTGCCTTCCCACTTCCCTATTGGTCCCCTGCCCCTCTCTCTCATCGCCTTGTTCTCTGACACACTTGCACCTAGGGGTGAACATGGAAAGCTCTCCTGGTTCTGATTCAATGGAACCAGACGTTTCGTTCGGTCTGAGTTCCAATTGGACCAAACAAAACAAACAGAAAATTATTGTTCACATGCACAAAACGGTCCAGCCGGAATTCCAACCGAAAGATGATTTTGGTCGGAATTCTGACCGGAATATTAATAAGCCATTCCGATTTCGCAGAAAGATCCACGAAATCAGAATGGCTTATTCAAACCAGCCCTCCCCTCTAGGGCTGAGACGAGACCAAGTGTTTCTGTCCTGCAGGGAAATACCGACCTTTGGGGAGCACTTGCGAATGTTCCTCGGTGCTTCCTCACTCTCTGGTGAGTCCACACTTTTGCCATTGTCTAGATCAGAAGCACCTGTGGTTTTTTGGCATTCCCCATCATTTTAATCACTTTCTGGGATTTTTTCCTCGTTTTTGTCACTTTCCTGAACTTTCCAGGACATTTCTGACAGTTTTACAGCACTTTTATGGCAATTCCCAGCAGTTCCCCAGCACTTAGCTGGCACTTTTGTATCTCTGCAGACCCTAGGGGTGTGTGTGTGGGGTACACATGGGGCTTCGGACTGGCCCTGTAGCAGCTTGGTTCAACTCACAAAAAACAACAAACGGCGAAAACAGCAGAAAAGCCAGTGCGTTTCTGCGTTGCACTATTGAAGGTGAATGCTGTTTCTGACTGAAACAGTATTTGCGGCGATTTGTCGTTTCAGGCCTACTCCCTTCCGCTTTGCCACTCCATTATTTTGGATTCTGCCAAGCTCAGCAAGAGTGTGGAGTTACGTGTTTGCCAACTTGGGGTCCTTCTCGCGCCAAAACACCTTCTGCGCTCCACCTTGGGGGTCCGCCCCCCAGCTTGAGGAATCCAGGCCCTAGTTCCTCATCCTTGTGCTTATTAATGCTTCTCCTTATATCATCTTATCCTTCAGCTTCCAAGCTACGCACGTGCACCTGCAACTTCTCCGCTTCCTGAGAATAACCTGGATTTGGCCCATGGACTGGAGGTTCCTCGCCTCTGCTCTAACTCATAGAATAATAGAATCTTAGAGTCCATCTAGTCCAAACCCCTGCTCAATGCAGGAATCCACAGCTACAGCATCCCTGACAGATGGGCCGTCCAGCCTCTGTTTGAAAACTTCCAGCCAAGGAGAGCCCATTACTGCCCTAGGCAGCCTGTTCCACTGTTGAACAGCTCTTACCGTTAGGAAGTTCTTCCTAATGTTTAGCCAAAATCTGCTTCCTTGTAATCTGAGCCCATTGGTTCTAGTTCTGCCCTCAGGAGCAACAGAGAACAAGTCTGCTCCATCTTCTCTGTGACAGCCCTTCAGATAGTTGAAGATGGGTATCGTATCTACCCTTAGTCTTCTCTTCTCCAGGCTAAACATACCCAGCTCCTACCTTCAACCTTTCCTCATAGGACTTGGTTTCCAGACACCTGACCAACTTAGTCTCTGAAGAGTTTCGTCTCTGTGATTTCATCCCCTGGCATCTTGAGCTGAAGACCATGATAAACAGCCAGGATTTCAGATTTATAATTACTCCTCATTAAGGTTGCTCCATTCCTCCACTGGAACCTACAATGGTTTATCACCAGCCTGCTTCCCAGATCCCAGCAGTGCAGAGCTCATCGAGCTGAGAGAGGAGACAACATAGATGGAAAACCCTAGCATTTCACTGGGACCAGCATGGAAAGGCAGTCAGCTAGATGCTGGCCCTCGCCCTGTGGACTGGCATAGCTCAGGGAGAGACAGAAAAGTTTTTGCCTTTTGCCTGGATCAGACAGTGTTTTCTGCTACAAGACTCTGATTTTCACATCCCGTTCCAAGAGCAGCCAAAACACTTGTCAGGGCAAGATGCCCACAAGGTTTTTTTTTTTTCCTTGTTTTTTTTTCTTCTCCTCCCTTTGCTATTTTTTACTAGCTTGCCGTTAGTTGAATGGAGTCCTGGGATTTTCAGAACGCTGCCAAAAATGTGCTCAAAACTGCGAGCTTACTTCAGGCTGACTTCATTAGGTCAGAGCATGGCGGGGTTGGCGGGGGAGAGAGAGAGAGAGAGAGAGAGAGAGAGAGAGGGGGGGGGGGGGGGGGGGGGAGGGAGAACTGGGCTCTTCCATTTTGGCCAAGTGTTTGAAATAAAAAAAACACCAAAACACATTTCCCCAGATTGACTTTGTTAAGGCAGACAAGCAGGGAGTTCTCAATGCAAAGCAGGCTCTGGTGGAAGCAGCATGGGGACCCCACGCCTTCCCACGCTCACCTCCCAGTCCCTCCCACTGAACAGAGACACTTATTTTTAAATGCCAGTATGTTAAATCCCCCTCGCCAACCCACTGCCTTCCTGTGTTTCATTAAAGTCTCCGAACACATTTAGCTCTTGCTGGGTGGATATAGAGCTTGGTGGGAAGAGAACCCAGTCTTCTTATCGGGGGAGAACTCTTAAGATTTCCTGTCTTCCTCACGCTGTTAGTTGGAGTCCACAGTAGGAACAAGAAGACACCTATTTTGGACACCATATCAACTGGACCTGCTCTTAGCAGCTGCAGGCAGTGTTAGCAACTGGAGACCTCCATCTATTGCAGGCAAGTTTGAGAGTCTTCTGTTGTACTGATATTTGGAGACCAGGCTGTTAAAGAGAGCCTCGGCTCCTAGCTCTCAACACCCAGCAGCTCCTATTCGGTGAAGTCCATGGCCAGACTTCAAGAATTCTATACCCACGGCACAGAGGAGTTTGGAAAGTCAGACACACAGTCTGGAGGGATGAATAGGCACCGATGCCTTTGGGTGGAACAGTTCTGTGAAAACTGAATGGCTGTTGGTATTTCAATCAGATTTCCGACTGAACAATTTACACATGTGCAAAATGGATTCCACTCTACAACAAAATGGCGGCCATTGTGCATGTGCAGAACAGCAACGGCCATTTTGCACAAACACAAACAGCCCCCCCCCCCCCCATTTTTCAATCATTATGACTGGAAATCCAAACGAATGATCGTTCATTTGATTTCTGATCAGAATGCTTGGATTCGTCGGAGACGGAAGCCGGGCAAAAACTTCCCATTCAGCCCTATAGGAAGCTAACTCCCTATGGGCAATAATTTAATCCTCCCAACTAGCTATCTAATGCCAACTCCTTTGATGAGCACAATATAAAAACATAGATAAGATTGGCGATGCGCACACACACACACACACACACACACACACACACACACACACACACACAGAGATCTCAACACTCAGGCTATTTGATCTTCTTCCTCTTTTCTGCATTGATTTTAGCAGAAGAGCTGTAGGTCCTTCATCCTTTTCAGAGCCAGCCCCAGATTTACTACGCCATCAGGAACTCTACATCTTTATAGGCTGGGCTTTACACGGACTGCAGTGGAGGAGGGGGGTCAGTCCATGTTTGTGCCGCTGCAGGGGCCACGCATGGGAGGAGGCGTCAGATGGGCACGCACCCACCTCCATGCATGGAGCAACCCTGCTTTTTGCCAGTTCCTCCGTGTGTGGAGAAGGGTGGGTCGCAGGAGCGCACACCCACCCACCGCCACTTTTTACATAGGCGTCCCTCCACGTGTCCACTGGGTGTATCCAAGCCCAAGCTTAATCTACGTTTGCCTTGCCCAGTAGCAACACATACACACAGCTGCCAATTACCCTGCATTTCAGTGGCCTACCACTAATCTCGCATCCAGTGGCAGAGAGCAAAAGGGACGCATGGAGTGGTAAAGATTTCACACAACACTCAGAATGCGAGCTTGTGCCTCTGCCCACTCTCAAAGAGCCCTTGTCTTGGCTTCTCTTGGATGGGCCACTTTCCCACTGGAACAACTTTGATTTTCTAATGAAATGTCATTGTGTCTCTCACGCTCTGCTTTCTGGACTGCATCCACTGATGCTATTGGGTGAAAGTGCTTTCTCTCATCTGCCAGCTTCGCTAGACACAGTGGTCAAGAGTCCAGGGATGAGACTGAAAGATGTGTTTGATCAAGCTGCATTAAACGGCTAAGGAAAGGAGGGAGATGGTTCCCGGTTAATTTGCCGATGACACGAAGAACAATCCATCAACAACTCTGCATCGCTCAGTGGCCAAGAAATCGAGACAAGGAGAGTGCTATTATCACAAGTGCCTAAAGACCCATTTCTCCCCTAGGAAACGGACCCATTTCTGACAACGGTTGTCATTGAACTGGTGGGGCTGGCAGTGATTTTAGCTGCCGAAGTCAATGGAACACAGCTGTTTTCAATGCCGTTGCAGGGAACGCCATTCCATTTTATTGACTGAAGTGTTCACAGCTCCCTGCCAGAGCAATGAGCAAGGTTGAACTAGGTGAGCCCAAGCACATTGGCAGGACATCCAGTGGAGCAGCAGCTCTTTGGGCCTTAGCGGGGTCCTAGTGGTTCTAGGTATCTTGCTTCCATACCTTCTCTGCCGCACAGGAAAGCTTTTACTTCCTTGTGTCTGCAGGTCATGGATATCAGGGTGTCACAAGCGTGGTATATATGGATCAGTTATACCGATAGACACTGCATCTGTGGGGCAGGGGTAGTAGAGGATTTGCCTCATTACCTACTGGTTTGCCCTATCTATGCACACATTCGTGTTCACCTGTTCCAGACCCTCAGTGTTAAGGAGGGAATGCTGTATTCACCCTTAATGGTACTTTGTCTTTTGTTGAATGACTCAAGGGAGTCAGTTACTAGGGGCTGGGGCTGCATTTGCAGTTTCTGCTGCAAAATTAAGAGAGAAATGGGCTCTGAATAAATTGTAACTGTACTGTAGATACATTTTACTTTTATCTGGTTTACTTTGTATATTCTGTTTTGTATTTATTTTACGTCATGGCCAGTACATTGTTTAATAAATGAAATGAAATAAATTAAGGGACGACATAGTTAAGAATGAAACATTCAAAACCGACGGCAACTTTGAAAAATCTCGGCCCAAGAGAAAGAGAAGAAGGTATTCCAGAAATAAATAATAGGGGACCCCAGAAAGCGCTTGCTCTAAAGTCTTGAGGTTTGCAGAAAATACAACTCTCCGTTCCTAAAGATTTCTAACTCGCCTTTAGATTCACCACCAGAAACCCCTCAGATGTTTCTGGGCATTAATCCAGATGGGTTTCCCCTACGTGATCCGCGGTTGCCCATGTGATAAACGTCACCAGTGCCCAGAGGGGGCAGCATGTCTCTTCCTGGTCTCTGTCAAACAGCACTTGGAGGAAGCCAAAGTCTTGCCCATCGCAGTCTGATGCACCAGTGAAGAGGAAAGAGTCCCCAAAGCCTAGGGGGACAGGTGCTCAGGAAAGCAGAAAATCTCTTATTTCACATGCCATCTCGTGGGCAGTAAGTCACTCCAGCATTCCTCCTGTAGCCTCCAAGACTTCCAAACCTAACAAGACATGCAAGGTAGGACTCTTGACTTGCCTGGGTCCCTGCCACTTAAGGGACAATTCTTCTTCCTCAAGGTATATGCACAGCAGTCCCTTCCTACCCCCAACTTCTTTGTTAGAAATGGGAGAAGCAGCTGAGGTCTGACCAAGATATATCTTGGAGCCTCCTTGCAGGCAGATGTTGTCTGTTCCCACATATTTGAAGGCAACCAAAAGCAAGACACTGTTCAGACTTGCTGTCTTTCTTTTTGCCCTTGACCATCCATATAGGCAAGATGGAACCCTACGCCAAACTGGTTAATGGGAGGGGGGCGAATCAAAACTGACAGCAAAAGTGGATACTTTTGTATTATTATTATTTATACAGCCCCAGTAATGTACCTGGCACTGTACAATAATTAATTAGAGATAGGTCCCTGCCCTGAGGGGCTTACATGCAGGACAGACAAGAGAGAGGGGAACATAGAGAGGGAGACATTGGGTGTTTTCAGACGTGACGTTGACACGGTGAACCACGGTGAATACCCACCTGTGGTCACCGTGTCCCGTACGTCTGTTCACGGCGCACCAGATGTTGGCCACGGTCAATCGGCACATGGGGTTCGTTTGAACCACGCTTCCCGGGCTAGCCGGGGGAAGGTCCCGGGAAGCGTGGTCAAATGGACCCCGGGCCGTGGCCAACGAAAAGTAACGTCTGGCCGCGTGCCACGGCCCGGGATCCCCGGCGGGATCCCGGGCCGTGGCACGATCGGCCAGACGCGGCGGCCGCATTGGCCCCGCCGCCCGCCCGTCTCCTCGGAGGGCGGGCGGCGGGGTGCGTGGAGGGGGCGGGGCCGTGCGGCCGCACGTTGCGCCGCGCGGCCCCGGCCCCTCCCACTTTCCCCGCCGGGATCCCCCCGGCACGTCTGTTGGGCCGTGACGGGGTGACCCCGGCGGGGAACGAAGCCGGTGGTGCCGGTACGGGGCCAAAGGGCCCCGTATCGTCTGAAAGTACCCATTCATGAAGCTGAGATGTTGCAGGTTCGAGTGCTTAACTTAGTTACAGAAGCAAAAGGGACCCTGAAGGAAAGTTCAGTGGAAGGAGCATCGCTAGAAACAGAGTGGACCCAGAGAAGCAGAGAAGAGCAATTTCTAACCAACACCACCAGATTTGCTGATATGAGGAACAAAAAGAAAGTTCTGCCGTTCTTTTGGTCCTTGCAAGGTGGAATAAGACCCTTTAGCATCTCTGCTCAGGGTAGGATTCTGTCCCTGTCCAGCAGCCTTGCCACGCGCACGGTCTAGGAGACTGATAACAGATAGCACAAGGGTGGGGAACCTCAGGTCGGGGGGCCAAATGCAGCCTGCAGCTAGTTTTTATTTGACTCCTTTCCAATTCCTGGATCTGGCCCCTGGATCCAGTCCCTACCCCCCTACACAGGGCGAGGGACATAGTTCTGACTTGCTTATAGCCCTAATGAAGGACCCTGTGTGGCTCAAAATCTGACATCCTCTCTCCAACAGAAGCTGGTTCAATAAGAGAGATCATCTGAATGACTTTGTCTCCTGGAGGGAAGGGAGCAGAGATGAGGACATGCGCACGAGGAGAGGGGACGGATCTATGGAAGAGATCCACGATCTGGACCCTCCTCTACCTTCCTGCACCCTAAGTACATACCTTAAGCACCACTGCCCCCAATTTCTATGCAGTCCATGGGGCTTGTACTAACTTTCAAAGCGGCCCCTAGGAGGGAAAAGGTTCCCTTTAGTTCCCCCGATCTAGCACAGCACTAGGAGCCCGACTTCAGCCCCATTGACCTGAACAGAAAAGGTTCTCACCGACGTTCAAAGACTTCAGACTTCCTAGTTGAAGCCTATAGTATTTGACATGGTCAAACAACACCCTGTAGCTTTCATGATGCTCCTCCAGCTTTGAGGGAGTCAATTCTGGCTCTGTCCCTGGCTGTGAATACCAGGGGAGACTTGGTCAGGTTGCTCTGTTCTGTCAACAGCATCTCGAGTACAGCCCTTCCCTCACTCACGTCTCCAAGTTCATTCCAGGATAAACACCACTATAGATTATTTTTTTTCAAAATGCATCAATACTAAAAACGAAAGGAGCAAGTTTCCATGGGTACATGTTGCTATGGGATGTTCGTCAGTTGCCATGGTTACCCAAGGTATGTGTCACCATGCAGCGCTGATTAGTTACCATGGCTATTAAAAGACCCTTGTCCCCTTGAGACGCTACAAGGATGGCGAGAGACACTTACTCTGGGTACACTTTAGCCCGAAGTACTTCTCTCTATGGGGCACTAATGGGTTACCTGGGAGACAGGTGGGAATCATGTGACTTTATTGCCATGGTTACTGAAGGCCAGGGTGATACAGGCATACAGTAGAGATCTGTGAAGTCACACGGCACAGGGTTGCCATGGTGACTGTCAGGCCCTGAATGCCAGCTGAGCTAAAATAAAGAGATTGCTGAAGCCAGAGATTTTGGGGATGGTTTTGTCAGGTGCACTGACCCCTCGGTGCCCCTTGCAAAGGAAAGTTGCTTGAGACGTTTTCAAGTCGACTGGACAGAAGCGCTGGAGAGTTTGCAAGAGAGAATGACCCAGCCCTGGCAGGCGAAGGAGCCAGATGATCTTACTGGGTCTTTCCCGCTGCTAATTCCTGTGGCTAAACCCGACTCCTTGGACTACCATTGGAGGGGATTAGTGGGAGCTCACACAACCCAAACC
Source organism: Sphenodon punctatus (assembly GCA_003113815.1). Classification (NCBI taxonomy): domain Eukaryota; kingdom Metazoa; phylum Chordata; class Lepidosauria; order Sphenodontia; family Sphenodontidae; genus Sphenodon; species Sphenodon punctatus. Next base: position 12,880,155 of record QEPC01011341.1, on the reverse strand, counting down.
CAGACTGAGGGGAGAAAAATGAGGCCTCAGCAAGACACATGGGAACTGGAGGAGAAGGAGTAGGGGAGCGGATGCGGAAGGCAAGGCGATAAAATAACCAAGACATGCTAACTCAGCGCTGGCAGCCTGCAGCGAGGAGGGCGGGGGAATCCGCTTAATCAGCGAGGAAGGGGATCCCTCCCTCCTCCCTGCATCACCAGGGAGAGATGGGAATTCATGCATGGACTGCCTGGATCCTTGCAGGAATCTGGGACTCCAGAGTGCAGAGGCCAAGTCTGAGGCTTAGAGCAAAACAAAAGCATATAATAAGCATTAGCAAAAACAGATGCTGAGCAGCAAGCGGGTTCCAGGAAAGAGCCAAACGAAGGCTTGCCTCCTTTTTGCACGCACCGGACCTTCGGGAGGGAGTGGGGACGAGAGGGGCTTCTAGATACAGCCCTAGATTAGAAGCTGTCCTAGGCTTAACTTGAGACACTGGGAAAATCCCTTCCCCGCCTCGAGCCTCCGTCTGTAACACGGCATTAGACAACACAGGCAAGGGAAGTAGGTCATGAACGCACCGTGCCTGCCTCGCGCAATGGGGATGGGATGGTGGTTGACACCTGTGGAATAACAGGGTCCCTGGGAGCACACTCTACCAACGGACCAAGTACGACTGAAATGGGTATTCGGTAAAACGGGGAAACCTGTCAAATTTGCAGTACCCGAACCGCTTCTCGCAGTTTGGGTACCACGAAGGGCCCCAAAAGTACCCGTTTAGGGAGCATTTTGCTTGCCTGGCATGGGCAGCAGTGCCACAGTGACCAGACGGTGGATGCAGCCCAGGCTGTTGGGCCTCATGTAGGGCCTAGGTTAATCAGGCCACAAGTACAGACTGCTTGGACGCACATACTAGGCCAGGGGTGGACAGACTGTGGCTTGGGAGCCCCAGGCAGCTCAAGTGTGGCTCTCAGCCAGGGTCAGTCCCAGGCCTCCCCGCTGCCTTAATTGTCCATTTCAGCAACTGAGTCGCACCTGTTCCTCAGAATCTCAGCAGCCAGGAGTGTAGAGCACCAGCTCCAGGAGAGAACTTAAGAAGGTAAATATAGTGCCATACTGAGCCAGACCAGTGGTCCATCACCTGTCTCCGACAGTCACCAATCTTGGTCACTTGGAAGAAGTTCTCAACAAGTCACACTACGTCTCCTTTTGGACATATTTTTTGGTGGGGAGGGATGAGGTTCAGCCTGGGAGATACTTCAAAGAAGATCAAGGATGTGTGTGCACATGTTGATGGGCTCTTGCTGTATGAAGGTTTTAGAAGATCTTGGGCTTGAGAACTTTTGCCCACCCCTGTACTAGACCCAATGTGAGGTCTAAGAGGCTGCTCCAGGGTGCCTCTGAATCCTGGACTGCAGCCACCACTACCGCACCCCTGTGCCTTGCTACTGCCTCCACTTCCTTCTCCCTCCCCGGGACCTCACATAAGCAGGGTCTTTACTACCTGGTGGTACTTTTGCAGGTATATATGTCCCCTACTGCTCCTAGTAAATTCTCTGCCTATTTCACTCCTAGTTCCAAGGTCTACACTGGCTTCTTATAGTCCTCTGGGTTCAAGGTTCCCGGTTGTGACCTATAACGTCCTACACAGCTTGGGCTCAACATACCGCAGGTGCCATTTCCTCCCCTATCTTCCATCTCAGTCTCTGCCAGTAGCGGCCTTCTATCCATGTCCTCCATTTGCCAGGTGTGGACCATGAGGATGTGTTCTTGGTGATTGCTCCCCGACGTTCAAATTCCCTTCTTCGCCCCACTCCCCCAGGGCATTCACCAAAGCCCAAGCATCTTCCAGAAAGGGTGTAAAGCAATTCCATTTCGGTGGCCAGGGGTGGGTGGAATATATGTTAAGGTGTTGTTTGGTTGGGTTTTTTGAGTTTGAAATTTTGTACCCTTTTATAATTTATAACCTGCCCTGAGCCTGTGATTCTAGGATGGGATGCAAGTCTTAAACAAATAAAGAAATAAATTGTGGTGAGGGGTGTGTGGACAGCTCAAATCCACTTCTAAAATGGCGGTGGCTACACCCACTCCTCCAGCTTCCAGGAAATTCAAATGCTGATGAGAAGAGTGGCCCAGGGGCTTATAGGGAACCTAAATTAAGTTGAAGACTTCCCCTCAGCCCCATATTCATGGTGGGGTGCCCCCTTCATTCCTCCCCACCCGTTTTTATACCGATGTCCTGGCCTCTCTTCTCTCCAGTAGCGTAGCGAAATAATATCAGTCAGCCATAACAACTAGCATTCACTCCCAGATATTAATCCATCTTTCCTTCCCCCTCCTCACAGGTTGCTGATCCCATGGGGAAATAGAGCTAAATGGCATCGTTCAATCTCAGCATCCACTTGGTATTTACTGAATAAATTCGTCTAAATGCTAAGAATCTGGTCTGGTTCGTTCCTGCCTCCTCTATGGAGATCTCCCACTCCCAGGATGCAAAGCCCACAGGGTACCGACCAAACACCAGTTGCTTCCTTGGCAGCCATGGCTTGTAGAGCTAAACGGCACGCACTCAAATCAAGAACTCTGTGCTATGGGCCCACAGGCCTGGTATGATAACCCTGGCTCTTGCAAGCAAGACAGTAAAACACACACAAGTCCTGTGGTTCAGTCTCCAACCTTGGAGCCTGGGTTTGCTCTGTCTACTTGATGGACATCTTGGTCGGCTTATCTGCTCTGTACACGGCTGCCGTATTGGGGCACCCAATTGCACCGTGCCTTTTATTTGCTTTTTCATTAAGGGCAAAAAAACTGTGTGCTAAATCTAAGGACCCGTCCACACTCCAGTCCTCATTTGCTTTGGGGTGGCATGGGGGTGGGTCGGTTACCCCTAGGGTTACTACAGCTCTGGGTTGAACCAAGAGTCTCCAGGAGTTAACCCCTTGTCGCCTCGATGTCCAACAAGCAGACAGAGCAGACTCAGGATAACCCAGAGAAATATGGGTTTGGGGGTGGCAGGGCCACATTTCAAAAGGGCCCAGACAAAAGGTTCTCCCGCCACCCTTCCAACATACATGGCCCAGCCTTCTCTGAGGCATCCTGATACAACCGCAGTGAGGACGGGTGGGATAGGCACCGCCCTGCCCTCTTCCGGTCCACACCTTGGGAAAGGTGGCAGTCCTAGTTGCCCCCCAAACTTTGGTTTGCCCCCAAACACCCCATTTTCTTCTGAAAGTATGTCTCTGATCCCGTTCTGCTCTGCTGTCAGGAGGCCCCACGACAGCTAGGCCCGAGGCCACCAAGGGCATCCCTGCCTCACTCACACTCCCTCCCAGTGCCTTTGCAAAATGCCTCATCTTAGGCCCTAAAGCAGCGCAGTCCACAGCATGTCCCTAAATAAACAGTGGTGCATGGGCCCCTGGAGCAGGGATGCTGGAGTTCTTCTGGGAGGAATTCAGTGCCCCAAACCTCTACCGAGTGCCGGGAGCATGACTTCAGCGTGGTGTAATACGGTGTCATGGGCATGGGGGTCAGGGCACAGGGAGACTGAAGGGGAGACCTGGAAAAGAGAGAGAGAGGCCAACGTGGGGGGCTGGAGCAGAGTAGCAACGAGGCAGGGGAAACCTCTCAGCCGTTCTCCGATACTACGTTTTAGATGAGCGGGGGAATCTAGCGGATTGACAAATCTGCTTTTAAAAAAGTCGCTCGGGGAGCATTTGCACCTACTGGCGGTCACTGGCCGCCATTGGAAACAGCAGCGCGTCCAGCAGCTTGCGCATTATTTTTAAAGCCAGATTTGTAAAACCGGTTTTTACAAATCCGGTTTTAAAAATCATGTGCGAGCCGCCGGGCGCCACTGTTTTCAATGGCGGCCAGCGACCGCCATTGGGTGTAAATGCTCCCCACGCGACTTCAGGAAGCAGGAAACCAGGGAATGAGGACAAAGATCGGAGTGGGGAACCAGAGCTGGGGGATCAGGGAACAAGGAGGCACAGAATCAAGCAGGAACTTACAGGGGTTCTATGATGAGGGAACCAAACATTAAGCAAGGGAGTCAAACACACACACACACACGAGTCCTGTGGCTACCAGCAGGATTATGTATTGGCTGGTAGCCGAACAGGAAGTTGGGAGGCAGAACTGGGGCAATGGGACAGCTGGGAAGAGTGTGGCACAGGAGGAGACATAGGGAGGAGGGAAGAAAGCTGCGATGAGGTCTGAAGGGTGGCACCAGCAGCTGAGGCAGCACTTCAAGGTCTCTAGGACCAGGGGTTCAAGACCTGGGATCTGACATAAGGTGGTGGCAGACCAGCGCTTCTGTCTCCTGTTGCAACAGCCACCTCACGGAGAAAGACAGTTTAAGAGTTACCATAAGAGGATGCTTATGAAAAATGCAGGGCTGCACTGGAGCCAATGCAGCCCTGTGCTGTGCATTTTTCATATATCCTCTTTTAAAGGAGAAGAATGGTAACCCTAAGCAGGGGCCACACACACACCATCCCCTCTCTTAAAAGCTCGTTCTTAGCAGGACCCTTTGCAGGCACCCAAGAAGGAAATGTTCAGAGTGGGCAGGCGTGGAGTGTTGGCCCTGTCCTTCCTCACACACTCTGAACATTTCCTAGTGGCTCTCGGGTCACTTGCAAAGGCCCCCCTCAGAGACCAGGGTCCAGGCTCAACTGAGCCCCCTGGCTGCATGGTAAGCTAGCTACGTCCCTAAGCATGGCTGGCTACCAAAAGGCCTCGGTGTGGCTCCTTCCTTGCTCCAGAGAATGTGGAGGGGGTAGCCTGGCATTCCAGGTGCCTGGCCAGTCCTCTGGGGCAGGACGGAGGGGGTGGCTCTTGCAGGAGGAGGACTTTGTTCCTTCCCTAAAACCAGAATTTTGTTCTGAAATGACCCTCCTGTTTCAGGGATTCAGCACAGTCTTCTAGCCAGGCAAGGGGGGTAGCTACAGGGACAGGCAGTGCAGCTGCACCACAAGCATTGGGGGGGGGGCATGCTCCCTGGTGCAGCTGCACTGCCACTGGGGCGGGGAGGGCAAGGTGGGATCTACTCCATCTTCTGCAGCAGGGCCCAGTCTAACCTAAGCTATCACCCCTGTAGCCAGGCTGGGTCACAGCGGGCAGGACAGGACTCTCTTCTCGAAGGGAGTTTTCCTTTATTCCACCTCCCCCCGCCCCGACAGACTCCCTCCAGCCTTATGCACGTCTCAGTGTGTTTGCTTTCTGCTTCCACGCGGTCGACTTTTACTAGCACAAACGTTGGCAGAAAACAAACGCAAAAGCTCAATTACTCACACAAAACATTTTCTTCAATGAACGCTTGCACAAGAAGCCTCCTCCTAATGGGGTTCCACTCGTCTAATCAGGAGAAAGAAACAACGCCAGCTCCTGCTTGGGGGGGGGGGGATGGGGGGGAGCAGGGCAGCTTGCACTGGGCGCAAGCTGCTGCCAGATCCCATGATGTTCTCACCACCCACTTCTGAAAACAGCGGATAGGGCGGTGGCTCCAAACTTCCTCAGAGCCAAATCAGTGGCTGCGACAGGACACAGTAACCATTTGGGGAAAGCCCCAGCTCTGAAGGAGAAAGTTTTAGGGCAGGTGACAACCCAGTCCTAGATATGTTTGGGGGGGGGGGGGAGGGATGCCCACTATTCAGAAAATTTAAATGAGGAGATCTTCTCTTTCACTCCTTCTTACTACGTCTACGGTGTTCAACCCAAGATCTTGGCTTGAAGCAAAGAAGCGACCCTACTGACTAGTGCCAGTACCACTACCAGAAACTCTACCAACTAGTACCACTACCAGAAACTCTACCAACTAGTACCACTACCAGAAACTCTACCAACTAGTACCAACACCAGAAACTCTACCAACTAGTACCACCACCAGCAAGTCTACAAACTAGTACCAGGGCTGAATGGAGTAACCCATCCATCTCCACAGAATTTATCCACCTTTTCAGAATCAACTGCAAACGTTCAACGTGGAGTTTTCCCCCACGCCATCCATTTCGACAGTTGGGCGATGGTGAGCGGCGCTGTTTGTGACATTCTCTGGTATGGCCTGAGTCACCTGGGGTCCTGAGCCACAGTTTGGGAACCGCAGTGGTGTAAACAATTGTCATCAATTTTATAAAAGACTATTCTTAATTCTCATTGACTCTTAAAGTCAGGCACTTGGGGATTTTTTTTTATTATTTTTTTATTTTTTAAAAGAAGCCAACTAGAGCAGCCCTAACCTAGATAAACACTTTTGGAAAAGGAAGGAGGCAAAAGAACACAAGACAGACGAGAAGAGGAGGTGGAGGAGGATCAGCCGTTCTTGTTGAGACTCTGATTTAAAGTAATTCCACACATCTCCCACTCGCCCAGCGCTCGCTACCGCAAATACTACAGTGTTTTAAAATAGATAATCATTACACCAGAAATGACCTCTCTCTCTCTAACACATACACACGGCAAAAAAAGAAAAATGTTTAAAAGGGGGGGGGGGATTTATGATGAAAAGTTTCCTTCAGCTGTTGCCATAGAGACTTCTTGGCTCGGAGTAGAGCATCCAAATCATCTTGAAAAAGGAAGAATTTAGGATTTTAATCAGACAAACACACGGGAGGCCACAAGCATCAATTTGTGTCCTGGCTGGAACAGTTTTCCACTTGCAGGAGCTATGTTTGCCCCTCGTTAAATAGTGTGGAGACCGAAAAGTTGGATGGGGATCAGTGGAGAGGTGAAGGGGGGTTGGTGTGGGAAGCTAGAAAGTAAAGGAACTACAAAGAGAGAAATAATAGCCCTCTTGCCAAGCACTCAGAGGGGGAAAGATCAGAAACATCCCGCCAGAACTCAGACATTTCCCCCCCAAGCTTTTGGTTTAAAAAGTAATCGAAACAGGGCTGCTTCATCCCCAGTGCACCCTATTATTTATTATTATTATTATCACTTAAATGGTGCCAGCAAGGTGCCTGTCTCTGAACAATCATTAATTACAAACAGATCTCTGCTCCAAGGGGCTTACAAGTACTAGGAGAGACAAGAGAAGGGAACAGGGGAAGAGATGGGGATACACTCATGAAGTTAAGAAGTTGCAGGGGCATGTGCCTAGCGGACCCTGAGTAGGGGTTGCCACCGATGCAAGTTTTTAAGGAACACTTATGAAAAATGCATGTTGCAGGTGCCAATGCAGGGCCTGCAAAATGTATTTTTCATAAGGGTTCCTTAAGAATTTGCATCAGTGGGAACCGTAACGCTGAGCGAAAGGACAGCAGAGGGGGCATCAGTGATCAGCCTGTGGGGGTGAAAGGCTAGGGAAAGTCCGACAGAAGGGGTTTTCAGGAGGGAGGGAGCAGAACGAATGCGTTTAGGGATTGCGTTCCAGGCATAGGGGGGCAACTTGAGGGTAACAGCGGAGCTGGTTTAGGGAGGAGGCAGCTCGTGGGCAGCGGAGGGTGGGGGGGCAGAGCAGGAGCAAAGCTTCCAGGCAGGAACATAGCGGGAAACAAGGGCAGAAAGCCCTCTAACTCCCTGCTCTTTGTGCTTGGTCAGTTCTGGGCCAGGTGTGGAGGCAGAAGGACAGGTGCAGGAGGCTCAGGAGAACTAAGGTAAGTTGAGGAGATGACAGAGAGGGAGAGTGCAGCCTCTAGGAAGGACAAAGGAGGAAAAAAAGAGTAAGAAAGTTAGAAATGAGGTGAAATAAATGAGGGTCAGGTCTATTCATTCAGGTGCCTTTGCCTGCCCCCCCTGCACATGCTCCACTGCACAGATCAAACCCGCCTCTCCACAGAAAGGTCCTCATTAGGCCTCCACACACAAACTGCTTCCCGACACCACCAGAGACTGTGAGTGACCCAACGCCCTTGCTGCAACTATCTAATCATTCCGAGGACGGAGCCACTGGGAGGCTGGGCCTGTCGAACTCCAAAGCCTTAGCGAGCAGCGCCGTGATAGTCAGAAACAGAGGCTCACACACTCAGGCTCCTTTCCATTCAGGCTGGATGCAAAATGGGTCCTTGGGCCCAGGGGACTGTGCTGAACAAGGAACTTCTAGTTCTCCAAAATGGTGGCGGCAGTATTGCAAAATGGTCGGCACATGTGCAAACTGCGGAGGTGCAGACTGGCGAGACAGCCGCCGCCATTTTGAAAAAGGATGCACGTGTGCAGAACGGTCCAGTGGCCATCGCATATGCACTGTCATTTTAAAATAAAAAAACTATTTAAAATGACTGCGCATGCGCGTGCAAACGGCTGCCAGACTGTTTTTCGCACGCATACCCTTTTGGAAAAGGGCATCCATAATGGCCACCACGGATGCGCGGAATGGCTGCCCATTTCCAAAACAGTTTGGGAAAGGCCGCCCACGTGCAGAATGGTTCAGCGGCTATTTGCGCATGCGCAGCCCATTTTTTAATTTTAGAACTCAGCGCCGAAATAACGCACCGTTTCGTTTCAGGACGGATGAATCCATTCGGGCCCATTCCTTGCAGTTAACGGATTGAATACGAATCCCCCACCCCTAGAAAGCGGCTGCACTGGTTTATCGCTGTAAATAAACCCAGACACTTGGGGAAGGAACTGGATGGGTCCGGCAGTTTTGTGGCCAAGAGCAGCGTGGCAGGGGCGTCCTGAGGCTACAAAAACCCGTAATGCAGCAGCCCTGCTGTTTACCCTATGGCCAATGAGAACTTCCCCATGCATTACAGTCAAGGCTCCTGGAGTCAGCCAAATCCTGCGAGACACAAGCAGCAAAGAGCATGCCGCTGCCCAGAAGAGGGAGGGAACCGCAGGGCACACAAACAGCCCTCCCCCTTCTCCAGAATCCAGGGCCTCAATACAAGAGTTGTTTGGGGCAGAGGGCCAAGCCACGGCTGTGGGGGAAGCAGTTGTTCCCCATAGATCTTTTTAAATGACAGCCCTCACGCCAGGCCAACCTTTTATCTCCTCAGGAGAGGAGGCTACCCGACATTAATCCCTCGAGAAGAAAGCAGGGCCTCTAAAAATCACCACAGGCTACTCTTGTGTTGATTCTCCATAAACCTCTGCCTTTCCGGAGGTTTCCTCCGCCAAGCCACCCATCGGGCTCTCAGATGCCGTTGCCTCTCTCGTGACATTTCAAAGACAGTTTCTTTAAGACTTTTCCACCAAGCTTAAGAGTCATGACATCATGTCCGTCTGGCAAGGCTGCCAAGGTGCAGTTTGACAGCCTTTTCGTGTGCCAGAGCCAGCTCAGGCCACAAGCTTTCCTGACCATCCCGTCAACAGAGGGAGACAAGCAACATTAAAGAAGGACGCTGACAAAACTGGAGTGGGTTCAAAGGAGGGAAACAAAGGGAGTAAGTTCTTATGAGGAAAGGCTGAAGAAACTGGGCATGTTTAGCCTAGCCAAGAGACAATTAAGAGGCACGATAGCCTTCTTCAAATATCTAAAAGGCTGCCAGCGAGAAGACGGCAAGGGGCACTGTTCTGCGCGGCAGCTACAGAGGGCAGGACTAGAGATAATGGGGTCAAGCTACTGGAAGGGAGATTTCATAAGTGCCACACTGGATCAGAGTCATTATCCATCGAGCCCAGCATCCTGTCTCCGAGAGTGGCCAGCTCCAGTAGCTCAAGAGAAGTACATGCACAGGCCACGGAGGAGTCACCCACCTCCTGCTAACCACACTCCACTATCAGTAGCCAGGGGTTTAAGGCCCAGCTAGTATGCATTTTTGGCTCTATCCTCCAAGAATAGTTTCCAGTGTGAAACAAGTTATGCTGCTGGCTTTCACAGCCTCCTCCGGCAATGAGTTCCACAACTCTATTGTCCGCTGTGTGGAAAAAGTGCTTCCTTTTGTTTGTTTTAATTCTGCTATTTAACTTGAGTGTCCCCTTGTTCTCTTTTTGTGAGAAAGGGCAAACAACAGTTCCCTATTTATTTTCGCCATGCCACTCGGGAGTTTATAAACTTCTATCGTATCCCGCCCCCTCCTTAATCGCCTCTTCTCCAACCTAAACAGCCCCAACCTGTTGAGTCTCTCCTCATCTGGAATTCAATCCATCTCTTCTAGCATCCTTGTTGCCCTTCTCTGAGCCTTTCCCAATTCTATTATATCTTGCTTGAGATGGGGTGACCAAAACGGCACACAATATTCAAGGTGGAGTCGTACCAAAGATTTATACAGCGGCATTGGGAGTGTCGACACTATGTTGGCAATGCTGAGAATGTCATTTTCTATTTCTAAATTCAGAAAGCAATTTCAAAGGTTTTTCAACAGAATGACATTGCTCTTTTTTGACTTGCTGTTAAGAAGTGGGGTGGCTGAGCGATTAAGGTACTCAGCTACATCCCTGAAAGCTGTGGGTTCAACTCCTGCTTGGTCTCAGCCTGGAGGGCCACCTCCAGTCCATCCAGCTGTGAATGGGTACCGGAGACATTGGTGATCTGATGTGGGGATGACCGGGTCACTCCCCTGGGCCATAGAAACTGGCACTGCCTTAGTCACACCAGCCTGGTGGGCCTCAAGGTTTGAGAGGGGCTTTGACCCTAGGGGCGAATTCACACGTGCAGCAATTATCTGGATTTTTAAAAACTGGTTCTCAATAGTTCGCTGTTAACAAGTCCTGTTGCATTCACATGCATGCCATACCGATTTTAAGTACAGCGAAATAATGCATTCAGACCTTCTTGTAGTGCGTGCTTACCCGGCTGCTCAGTACGGTTCAGTTACAGGAAGTGGCCTGTGGGGAGCCAGAAGGTTGCTACTTTGTAGCAAAGTACAACTTTGCTACAACCTTTGCTGCAACTTTGCAACAACCTTTGCTGCAACTTTGCAACAACCTTTGCTGCAACTTTGCAACAACCTTTGCTACAACCTTTGTAGCAAAGGTTGCTACTTTGTAGAATCAGGGAGTAGAGGGAGAGCCTGAGGCTGCTGGAAAGAAGCCCCTCACATTCTCTCCCTGGTTTCTTTCCGGTATCCCGCTGCTGCTACTGCTGCAGCACTACGGTAGAGGCAGAGGCAGATGATTGAAAGTCCCTTGGAGGGAAGAACTTTTTTGGGGAGAAGCTGGCTGCAGCCTGCACCCAGCGAGGCAACTACAGGGCTCCAGCTGGTCTCACTGCTTCCGGTAGGGGCAGGAGTAAAACAGCGCACTTGGAAGCACGGTTGCATTCACATCAGAAAAGATTACACACTAGTTAAAACCAGTACCATGTTGCTTTCACACTGCTGTTAAGTGCGGATTTATTGAAAACAGACAGCAAAAAGGTAGGTTTACACGCATTGCTTTAGTGCGATATTGACTCCATTTAATCGAATTTAAGTGTTCAGACAGGCATGAAACATTCGTGGTTTTTTTAAAATCGCACAAATCAGAACGTCTGAATCCCCCCTTAGTTAAGAAGCTACGCCGTATCTCAGAGTCTGGTATATTTCCACCCAGGAGCTTTGCTCCCACTCTCATCCAACTCATAGTCATCAGCCCCCAGGCTGTCCCCCCCCAGTGCCTGGAACTCCTTCCCTGAATGCAGTCACCCTGTTCCCTTCAAACAGGGGTTGGTGATCTGTGTGAGGGTCGGTCTCCTGTCATTGACGTGGTCTGCCCTGCACTGGCATCTCAGGTTTGGAGCCTGGGGGTGCTCCTGCCTCTGCAGCTGTGCCTGGATCTCCAGGTGTTGGCTGTCTTCCGCCAGTTACATCTGGTGAGATGGCTCTGCCTGTACATCTTGGACTCTGTCCTCGCCACTGTCATCCATGCATTCATCATCTCGAGCTGGACTACTGTCACGTGCTCTATGTGGGGCTGCCCATGGTGACAGTCCAGAAGCTGCAGCTGGTGCAGAATGCAACGTCCCATCTGCTTACTGGGATGGGTCGCCGGGAGCACATGACACCGGTGCTCCGATCTCTGCACTGGCTGCCTATGGGCTTCCAGGCCCGATTCAAGGTGCTGGTTTTGATCTATAAAGCCCTAAATGGCCTGGGTCCTGGTTATCTGAAGGGCCGCCACATTCCCTGGGTGGCTCTTGCAATCGTCGGGAGGGTGGGGCACCCTCCTGGAGCTGCCACACTATAGACAGGCAGGCGTTCTCAGCAGCTGCACCGATCCTGTGGAACTCACTTCCAGCGGGGAACCACCTCCGCCCAGATTGCTTTGCCTTCCAGCGTCAATGCAAAACATGGCTCTTCCACCAGGCGTTGGGGGGTGGGGGGGGGGTTGTTTTTCTTTGCACGCTCTCTGCCTGTTTTAGTGTTGTTTATTGACTTTTGTTTTATTATTTTAAATACTGTATATTTTATGGTATTTTATTATATTTATATCAATGTTGTTCACCGCCCCAAGTTGCTGGGGGCCAGGAGAGGTGGGGTAAAAATATATAAAATTAAAATAAATAAATCCCTCCTAAAACCCACCTCTTCCATCAGGCTTTTCCTAGATCCTCGCTGATGCTCCTTCTACTGTCATTCGCAAGGACGTAAGAAGTGCCATACTGGGTCAGAGTCATGGTTCATCGAGCCCGCTGTCTCTGCCATTGGCCAGCTAGAGTAGCTCAAGAGAAGTGAAGTACAGGTCGTTTAGCGTCCCCTTCTCCCCTGTGGCTGAGCTAAGCACATTCACCTGCAAAGTCTCAACCTCATAAATAGATTCCTCTCTCTTTGTGGCCTTTTTTACACAGGCCACAGCGTGGGGGGATCGGTCTGCGCCACGGTGGGTGGGGGGAGGGTGTAGACGGGCGCACACCCATCTCCACCCATCAACACGCACGGAGCAACCACTGGTTTTGCCAGTTGCTCCGTGCATGGGGGGGTGGGTGTGTGCATGGGAGCACGCCCGCCCGCCCGCACACACACACACACGCACACACCACACACACCCGCCACGGGATTTACACGGGCGGCACCCACACATGAACGCGTGGGTGCCGCCCGTGAAAAAAGGGGATAAGTTCCCTTCTCCCTCGTCGCTCCTCCCTTCACTTTCTTATTGCAAGCCCCTTGGGACAGAGACCTCTCTATAATTAATGATCATACAGTGTCAGGTACATTGCTGGCATTACATAAAATAAAGAGCAAATAAAATAAAATAATAAAATAAATAATAAATAATAATAATAATGTAAGTGAAAGAACACTTCCGACTTACTCCATTCTTACAAAGAAACCTGTTTCTGGCATCACAGTCACCTCCTGACTTGGAAAACTGGCTAACACCAGAATGTGAAGAGTCACCCAAAAACATCACGAGCCATTCTCCGCCTGACTTGAAACAGGTCTTTTTCTGCATCTGCTCCAGCTTCCCCTCCGACCACAAATCAAACACGAAGTAAACTCCCTGGTCTGGCGCTGGCTGCCTGGCACAGCCCTGGTTCCAGCCGTGGCATTAAGCAACATAAACACAACCGAGTTACGGTTTGGTGGTTCTCTTTTCAGAGTACACACCCCACGCCAACACCATGCAACGAAGCTGCGGTGACTCTGGAGTGGATTTAAAAACAGAAAGGCTCTGGTTTGGCCATGATGACGAACTTGTGGCTACCTCTGAGGCGCGTGACCGCTAGAGTAGGTCCCGGAGCACAGCAAGGCAAATATCCTGGTCTTGGAGAGCTGCAGCTTTCGGAACGCAGATTTCATACTGGGTGTGGTCCTGAAATATATGCCGGGAGGGCAGTGCCAGAGCAAGGGAATTTGGGACCCTGTGCAAACGGGTTGTGTGTGCTGCTATCAGAACCCTCGTGTACGTAAGTAGAGTAGCTACAGGCCAAGGTCCAGGTCAGGCGCATGCTCCCAAGCAAAGGGCAAGACACCCCAGACCAGATCCAGGGCAGAAGTTAGGTAGACTCAGCAGGTTCAGAACCAAGGGAAAGCAGTATGGCAGGTGACGCAAACTGGAAGGGATATACATTGTGCTGTACTAGAAGTGTGCAAACTGTGGCTCTAGAGACACATGCGGCTCTTTGGCCCCATTGTGGTAAATGAATGTGGATCTCGGGATTAGGAAACTTTGCCCAACTTTGCCCTATACCTTCCTACTTAGCAGGGACAGTTCCCTCTTTGGGTGCTGAATGCCATCATCCTTCTTTCAAGGTGTCAAAGGTCTGTCTTTCATAAGAACATAAGAAATGCCATACTGGGTCAAACCAGCGGTCCATCTAGCCCAGCATCCTGTCTCTGACAGTGGCCAGCTCCGGTAGCTCAAGAGAAGTACATGTACAGTTCATGGAGGTGTGGCCCTCCTGCTAGCTACTCTCAACTACCAGTAGTCAGGGGTTTAAGCCCTAATTAGTAAGCATTTTGGCTCTATCCTCTAGGAATTTATCTAATTCCTGTTTAAAGCTAGTTATGCTAAAAAGCAGAAACTGGAGACTTTGATAGTCTACAAGGCTAAATACTAAAGACTAGGCCAAGTGTAAACTTCCTTAATTCTATTTTAAAAGATAATGCAACAGTAAGCAGATTCTTTGGCTGTACAAGGTTCATATGGAACAGCCGTTTCTTTCTGCCAAGCCTATACAGAGCAATACTTTGGTCAAAACTTAGGCCCAAGTAGGCCTGAAATCCTAAATTTCCACACATATTACTGATAGTAGTTCAGCAATTTTAAATTTGAGTTCTTTCAGTACCCTTGGATGAATACCGTCTGGTCTGGGTGACTTGCTACTGTTTAAATTGTCAATATGCAATAAGACCTCTTCTAGTGTGACATTAATTTCAGATAATTCCTGATTCATCACCAACAAAAAATAGTTTTGGTGCATCTTCATGCTTTTTTTTATTTGTGGTATACATAATCTGGGGATCTAAAATAGTAGTTTTATGCCACTTGCAGGCCTTTGACCCCAATGACTTCCCCTTTTAGTTCCCCCTTAACTAACTTCCTGGACGGTCTCTCTGTAGATGAGCTGGTCCAGCATGGGAACACTTTGCTGGGGGAGGCCATAGACAGGGTGGCTCCAAGATGCCCTCTGCCTCTGTCTCGTCACCGCAGGCCCCCTTAGTTTACTGAGGGGCTGCGGTGTATGAAGCGAGTAGGCAGGAGGCTGGAGCGACGCTGGCGTCGGACTCGATCTGACTCCGACCGTCTTCTCCATAGGGCCCATTTGCGATCCTATGTTGAGGCTGTGAGGACTGCAAGGAAGGAGTTCCTTGCTGTCCTCATAGCGTCTGCGATGTCACGCCTGGCGGAGCTGTTTCGGGTGGTGCGGGGGCTGGTTAGTCCAGCCTCCCTCCGCCTCAATGGGGACGTGTCCCAGGCCCGTTGTGAGGAGTTTGTCACCTACTTCGCAGACAAGATCACTCGGATTCAGAGCAACTTTGATGCTGGATTAGGGGCAGTAGGTGGAGAGCGCAAGGTGATGGAGACCCCGTCTGGTGCAACTTTGTGGGGGGAGTTTCAGGAAGTGACGCCAGCTGATGCGGCGGATGTCTTGGGGTCTGTGAGAGCCACTTGTTGTGAACTTGATCCGTGCCCGTCCTGGCTAGTGAAAGCCTCCAGGGAGACGTTGGGGATGGTGCTGGCGAGGGTGGTTAACGCATCCTTGCAGCAGGGGAGGCTGTCGCCCAGCCTCAAGGAGGCTGTGGCGCGCCCCCTGCTGAAGAAACCATTGTTGGACATGGACACACTCGCCAGCTACCGTCCTGTCTCTAACCTTCCCTTTTTAGGGAAGGTTATTGAGCGGGCGGTGGCAACCCAGCTCCAGGCGCATCTAGATAGCATTGGTTTCCTGGACCCTTTTCAATCTGGGTTCCGCCCCAGCTATGGCACCGAGACGGCGTTGGTGGCCTTGGTCGATGATCTCCGCCAGGAGATGGACACAGGATGTTCAACATTTCTCATCCTGCTAGATCTCTTGGCCGCTTTTGATACCGTGGACCATGGGCTGCTGTTGAGACGGCTGCGTGACCTGGGGGGTCTGGATGGGACTGTTCTTGAATGGTTCTGCTCATTCCTCTCAGGGAGAAGCCAGCGGGTGGTGCTGGGAGCGGAGACATCTTGCCCCCACGCCTTATCCTGCGGCGTTCCGCAGGGTTCTATTCTGTCTCCATCGTTATTTAATGTATATATGCAACCCTTGGGAGAGGTCGTGAGAGGGTTCGGGGTGCATTGTCACCAATATTCTGATGATACTCAGCTGTACCTCTCTTTTTCAGCTGACCCAGACCCTGCCGTCTCGTTGCTATCCCAGTGTTTGGAGGCAGTGGCAGAGTGGATGTGGCAGAGCAGACTGAAGCTCAACCCCAATAAGATGGAGGTGATGGTGGTGGGGAGAGCGAGGGAGGTGTCAGCCCCCCTGATTGGGGGGGTTCACCTTCCTATAGCTCAGTAGGTTCGGAGTCTGGGGGGTGATACTGGATGCAGATCTCCACCTAGAGCAACCGGTGGAGGTAGCGGTGAAGGCCGCTTTCCGCCAGTTATATCTGGTGCGGAGGCTGCGTCCATACATCTCCAGCCCGAACCTGGCCTCCCTCATCCATGCCTTCATCACCTCGAGGCTGAACTACTGCAATGCGCTCTACGTGGGGCTGCCCCTGTTTCTGGTTCAGAGGCTGCAGCTAGTGCAGAATGCGGCGGCCCGGCTCCTGTCAGGGACGGGTCGTCGGGAGCACATAACACCGGTGCTCCGGACTCTGCACTGCTTGCCAATCGCGTGCCGAGCCAGGTTCAAGGTATTGGTATTGATTTATAAGGCCCTTCACGGTCTGGGCCCCTCATACCTCAGGGACCGCCTCGCCCTCCGCGCCGCAGAGCGACTCCTTCTGTCTTCTGGGGGTGCCTTCTTGAAGGCCCCCCGTGTCAAGCGGGGGGCCACAATGGAGAGGGCATTCTCGGTGGCTGGGCCGCGCCTTTGGAATTCCCTCCCGGAGGAAGCTCGCCTGGCCCCAAGCCTTTTAACATTTAGGCGAATGTGTAAGACCTGGCTGTTCGCCCAGGCCTTTGGGGAGAGGGGGTTAGGGGGGTTTCATCTCCCTCCACCCTTATTTATTGTATTAGTTGTTTTACTGTTCCCTAGCCGTGTTTTATAATATTTTGTTATGATTGTATTTTATATTTTGAGATTGTTAGACGCCCCGAGCTGGTTCCAGGAGGGGTGGGATACAAATTGTTAAAATAAATAAAATAAATAAATAAATGTTCCCCTTTTTGAAGTTAAACACCCTTGTGGCAGACTTATTAGGTAATCTCTCTCCTTATTAGTATGTTGAACCTAATTATATTGTGATCATCACTATTAGCAAGTGGCTCTGCCACCGTTACTCCTTCCACTAGACCCTCTTTTCCGGTTAGGACAAGATCTAAAATAGCTTCTCCTCTTCTGCATTCAAGCTGCTCCAGGAAGCAGTCATTTCTGGTGTCTAGGAACTTGGTTTCTGAAACACACTGAGGAGACTTTTTCCCAGTCAATGTGAGGGTAGTTAAAATCCCCCATTATTATTGCACTGCCTATTTTTCTAGCCTCCCTAATCTCCCTTAACATTTCACAATCACTGTCAGCATCCTGGGTCGATAATATAGCCCCACTCCTATCCGGTTTTCTTTTAAACATGGAATTTCTATCCATCAGGGGAGAAAGGGACCAAAAAAGCCAGGATTCAAGTCTCAGACACCTCTTTCCTGGTTGCCTCCCAGGGAAAGCCCTTGAGAAGAGACTGGGGAAGATGATGGAATGACAAGAAACTAAGTAAAATGAGAAGTCGAAGACTTTCCATCCTTCTTTATGCACTGGGAATGTTGAAAAATCTCTCTGTGTGGGGAGGTGCAGAGACGGGCATGGAGCTGATCCATGGAGGGGTGGGGCTTATTGGCCAAGGGGGTGGGACTTGTGTCCCTCTAGCTGCTTGTAATGTTGGGAGGTATGTTACTCTGTCCAGTTTGGGGAATAGGGCGGCCTTTTAAAGGGGCAAGGGCCAATCCAAGGTCAGTGGGGATGTGGCCTCAGCAACCAGTAAGGGGCTTGGAGGGGGAACAGCAAGGCCCAAGCCAGGATACCACAGTGCCACTGTCTCAGAGGACCACAGAGTCTCATAGCCCCCTTTCTTTACGTAGGAATGTTTGATTAATTGAAATTCATGTTTCAGGAAGAGGAAAGCCAGCACCTTTTTGGCTGTTTCCCAAGCTTGGCTGCTCTGAGTTAGAGGAGTTCTGGTAGCTGCAATGACAGCAGAGGTGTAGGGGTGGGAGTAAGTAAGAGAGAGAGGACAGGGACAGAGTGCCAAGCTGAAAGAACATGGAGGTGGCTCCAAGGGCATTTCAAAGGTAGCCCCACTGTGCACGGCTCTTTTGTCAAAATGTGAAAGGGTAATGGCCTTTCTGGGCTACAGCCCCCCTGACTGGAACCAAAGTGTACCGTTTGTATGAAAATCTTCACCATCAGTTCCTGGTCCCTAAAGCCAAGTTACTATGCCTGGACCCAAAGCCTGTCCAACCCAACGCCTTGCTCACTCATCTAAGCCAGAACCTGTAGGCCCACAATCCTCAAACCCCACCAATAATTTCTTCCAATATGGACACTTCTTTTGTCTTGCCTATCGTCATCCTATTCAAGGCAAAGAACAACCAATACCTTCTGAAAGTCCCTATTTAGAAGGGACAGTCGCTCCTGAACCCCACTGTCCCGCTTTCAGGAGAGAGACAAAAAGGGACAGTGGGATTCAACACCCAAAGAGGAACTGTCCCTCCTGAATAGGGACAGTTGGGAGGTATGGTTCCACCCTGGAGGGGAAAAAAAAGACCCCACCCCATTTTGTGACCAGTGTAATGGGCTTGTGTGGAATGCTGCATCCCTGATCTCAGCCACTAACTCCTGGATCGAGATGGAGCCTTGCTTTCTGGGCTCTTGTCTCTCACTGCAGGTTGCACCTCCGGATTAAAATGGGAAACAGATGACATTCAGTTGTGGCTCCAGGATCCTGGCATGCTGTTATTACCAACACAGCCCTCAGCCAGGCATAGCCTCAGTTCTAGACTGAGAACTTTGGTAAGCAGCAGCTTTCAATTTTGGGATGCAGAGAGTCAGGAAGGAGAGGGTACCACCAATGTGCATCACTGATTACAAGGAGAAGACTCACAGGACAGTGGGGATTCACACACCATACCAGAAAATTGCAAGGCATGCCTTCCCAGCCTGTTAATCATCCTGTTCCAAAACTGGAAAGAGTTTTTAAAATTACGTCACTTGTATAAACAGCCAATGCCTTCACCCTCTCCCAAGACAGCTAGGCAAATTTGCTATGACAAATGCCTCATGGTGTTTTGCTTTCATCCCCTCCCATCATTAAAGTGTGCGTTGAACCTGATTTTTAACTTGCCCTCACCACTCTGCTTTTCCCGGCACCGCTGTTCAACTCCAGGAGCTACCTGGCTCGCTTTTTCTAAACCTCGTCCCTTGTTCCTCCAGGATTTCGGGCGATAAACATGTGCCCTACATCCTCATCCCAGTCCAGCCTGACTTATCTTTGCCTTTCATTTCAATTATTTGTGAATCTCCCCAGATGCCTATCATCCCCCAATCTTCCCCTCCTCCCCGCCAGCCTCTCCATCTTTCTCTCTCTCTGCGTCTGTGTGTGGGTGTATTTGGAAACGAGATCTTTCCAGCTGAACTGCAAAATGAAATGCAGAGATCGCAACTCCTTGAATAGATTCATCACACATACACCAACTTTCATTCTGCCTCTGATGTAGAATAATATTAATGGGAAACTAAGTCAATAATCAAAAATGCCAAACAGGAAAACAAGGATATTTAAAAATAGGGTGGATGGAACACTATGGAGAGGGGGAGCCAGTTAGACTGGTCCTACAGCAAGAAGGGCTCAGATTTACAGCTAGGGTCCCCTCTGAAAAATCAGCACACGCTCCAAGGGCCTCGTAGAAGTTGGGAGCAGGAGTGCACTTAGGAAGAGGAGGGTCCAAATCATCTGTTCCGTATCCTGCTGCCATGTCCTCAGCTCTGCTCCCTTTCCCTGAACTCAGGTTTTTTCAGTGCTTGAGGGGTAGGAACTGGATCCAGGGACGAGATCCAGGAACTGGAAAGGGGCCAAATAAAAACAAGCTATTGCCGTGGGCCACATTTGGCCCCTGGGCCTGAGGTTCCCCCGATTTACTGTCAGATTTTCAGCCCAGCCCTACCTGCCCCCGCTCTGGTCTGCGCAGTCACAGATCACTGAAGGCCCAGTTTTGAATTCTGGATAATACATGTGGTTTTGCTTTGTTTCCTAGACAAGCAGAGGAGCAGTTACCCCCCCGCCCCACACTCCATTCAGTTCTTTAACAAGAAAGGGCTTTGATCATTTGTGTTGTTCTTCATAATGCTTACCTCGCATGGGGTGTTGGGAAAGATTAATAATGTTTTGTACAGCACTTTGAACATGTAAAGTGCTCTGTAAAAATGCTATGGTTCTTCCAAAGCATCAAATGCTAGCTGCATAGCCAGAGGTGTCAGGGACGTTAGAAGAGAAAAAAGATACAGCACATTCCACCTTAAAGGGAAGAGGTCACGGAAGGAACTCTGATGATAAAATAAAAGCCTCCTAGCAAAGACAATCACCATAGCAACATCTAATAAAGTTTAACTAAACACAGCCAGAGAGGTGGAAACAGATTGGAGTTAAACAGGAAATGTGAAGGGGATGGATCATGAGTTAAGAGGTGGCAGAATCACTCTCTCCCAGTCCCAACTGCGGGAAGCTAAGAAGCAGGAGATCTCCCACTGCTCATTGCACCAGGCAGTGGTGGCTAATGCAGCTAAGCTCCACTAGAAATCTTGCCCCTACAAATGAACGCCAACAGGCGGGGCTGGATCCAAGCCAGGTATGTGCTGTTAGGGTAGCTGCGAGCAAGCTCTGTTCTGAGGCAGCTCACAGCTCCCCCAAGCCTAGGGCCGCTTTTAGATGAGTGGGTCGCCGTTGCGCGACCCGCTCGCGCGATGTTTCAGAATCCCACAACGCGGGATTACACGAGACGCCGGCCGGGGATCATGCACATTCTTTGCCGACCGTGCGCATTCTTTGCCGACCGTGAATTAAATACCTCGATTGTCACGTATTTAATTCGCGGTTGGCAAAGAATGCGCAACCAACTTCTATGTGCATGATCCCCGGCCGGCGTCTTTTTGAAACATCACGCGAGCGGGTCGCACAACGGCAACCCACTCGTCTAAAAGCGGTTTAGTAGTGGAGGTAGAGCCCAGGGAAAGTTAAATATTGATCAGTTCTCACTGGACTCAGCAGTATTATTAATTATTATTATTATTATTATTACATTTATTTATATAGCACTAGTGATGTACCTGGCACTGTACGTCAGTAGTTACAGAGAGGTTCCTACCCCCAAATGACTTACAATCTAAGAGACGAGGAAGGGAGAGATGAGGGAGAGGTGAACATCAGGAGAGACAAGGATACATTCATAAGCGTGAGAAGATATAGGTGCACGTGCTTAACTCAGTCACAGGGAAGAGATTCTGAGAGAGTAAAGAAGATACAATTTCACGCATGACGAGCCAGGGAAAGCCTGATGGAAGAGGTAAGTTTTCAGGAGGGATTTGAAAGTTGGGAGGGAAGGAGTAGAACGAATGTATCCATGGAGGGAGTTCCAGGCATGGGGGGGGCAGCAAGAGAGACGGGGCTAAAACGTTTAGAGGAGCAAGGGGGTAGCAAGCAGGTGAGGGTGGGGGCAGAGGAGGAGCGAAGCTCCCAAGCAGGAAAGTGGTGGGATACAGGAGTGCAAAGATATGGGGGAGCAAGGCCTTGTAGAGCCTTGAAGGTGAAGGTTGAATGCGGTTGCCACTTTTTGCAGTTTGACCCCGGCCCGAGACTTCCATTTTGGCCCTTTGGAAGTCTCGGGGTCAAACCACAAAAGAGGTGGCAACGCTGGGGAGAGATGGAAGCAAGCACATAACGCAGAGACATTGTTTGGTTTCAAACTGGCCGCACTCTTTAATAATAATAACCATCATCAGGCCGGTGGGTAATAATTGCACTAAGCAATCAGGGTCCAGTATGCTAGCTACTTAAAACTATATTAACTCGGGGCCTGCTCTGGACGTGCCTTTCAGTGTCAGTGCCCCTTAACTTCAAACTTCACCCCTTGGACAGGTCGCTAGCCATGGCCGAAGGGGGCGTGCCCAACTCTTGGCCGGAGGAAGGAGATCCTGTGCCTGCAAGGTTGAGGGCTGTGTCAGTCCTTACTCACCCTGCTAAGACACCCCTCCCAGGGACGTCAGCCCAGTGCCTGCTGTGCCCTGCACTGCCTGGGTATCACTTCCCCATCTCTTAAGGAGATGACTATACATTTCCTATAGCCTTAAATTACCTACTTAACCTACTATCGCATACTGGACCCCTGCAGAGCGCAACAATCTCTTAACCCAGTTCGCCTTCTCAATAAATTCTCTGAGAATATACAATCATTGTCAAATTATGTCAATCATCATGCCCTTCTGACCCAATTCCCTATTTATTTTTGCCAATTGATGATTTAGTTTGTGTTCAAATTGTATTCCAATTGGCTAATTCCCCTGATAAACCAATTATTTGTCTCATATCCCTATTTAGCCCACTCTGCACTATGCAGGAGGCAAAAACAGCGATCCTTTCTAAGAAGGCAATTCGCACAAATTCCTCCTTGGCCCCGTAATGGCAACCAGAATTAGCCCGCAGTGCTAGAGGGGAGGTGGGTGGGGCTGACTGTTCGGCCTCCAACACCGGAATGCTGCGTCCCTGCAGCAACAGGAAGTTCGCCCCTCCTAAAGGGGGTGGGCTTCCCAACCCTCACGGTGCACTTCTTCACGCCTTTTCGGGTGGTTGCCAGGCAACCCGATTGGATGCACGTGGCCAGCCCTTTAACGAATCTGCGCCACAGCGGCTCCCTCTCTGCTCCCGGGAGGGGGAGGGGCTACAAATTCCCCGTCGCCGCCATTTTGTGGCGAAGGGGATCTCAGACAGGCATAGAGTGCAAACAAACCAGGAAATGAACTGCATGCTGGGAAATAGGACTGAAGAAGAAAACCAAACATGGCTGCTTGCCTTTGAACTGTTCAGATGATATTCTCCTCTGGAGCAAAAACCCTCCCTCTTCAAACTAACATACCTCCCAGCATCTTCTTGAGTGGCCAAGGAGGGACAGATCCTCCCTGTTGGCCAATAAGCTCTGCCCTCTTGTGTATTTACATGCACACACACACCCCCTCCCAGCATTCCAAGCGCATAAAGAGGGACAGAAGTTCCCCTTACTCCTCATTCCACTTGGGGGCACATTATTCCACTTAGGGTGGAATGTGGTCCGCGACTCAGCGGACGTGTGGTCCTCTGCCGCCAGATGTTGACCTGGGCGGGTAGGCGGCTGGCTCGGAATGGATCCTGGGCCCAATCCCGGGAGCCCCTTCCAGGCCAAGGGTTGCCCGCACGTGCCAAAAGCACCTGTTCAACCCCGCCATCCTCGCTGTGGGACGGTGGTTACCGTGGCTGCCCATCATCGTCGGGAACGGGGTGCTGGGCGGCGATGAGGCCAGCCATCTGCAGGCATGGGGTCAACATCTGGACAGTGGGACAGCTCTCCTGGCAGCCGGCACCTTTGTTTAGTGCCTCCCACTGACCCGGAGAGTGGCCGCCACTGATTCCCGCCCTGGGCCAGGTCAGAGAGCCCACACGTCTCTTTCACCCGTAGCTTCTCGTCATTCCATCCTCTCGCCATCATCCTCTCAAGGGCTTTTCCTAGGAGGCAACCAGGAAAGAGGGGCCACAGGCTTGAATCCAAGTCTTTTTGTCCCTCTCTCCTGAAAGAGGGATTCTGTCCCCCAAAAGGGACTTCCCCCCCACACACACACCATAGGTGACTCGTGGGGGCCATGGTTGGAAGCCCTATAGAACCCAATACACCCCCTGCCCAGCCCCCACTCCTGTGCCCCTCCCCCCACTATTGACAGTTACCAGTCACCCATGCCCCAACTAGGAACTTTTGGGAGGCGTGTGTTAACTCTGCTCTCTAGCAGCGGAACTACCCCCACTTTACCCTCAGTGCAAGCGTGCGGCCAGGGCTAGAGCCCGTTCATCTGGACTCAAGGTGGAGCCTTGCTCCAGGTTATCACTTCAGGGGACAGCAGTGGTTGGGCCCCCCCTCAGGAAGGGGCATGACAAAGGACTCTTCCAAGCCCAGTGGACCATTGTGTTATCACAAAACTCTGAAGGGCAAGAGGCCATGCCAGAAGAGGGCAAGAGAGTTCCTTTGCTCCGCCCCCTTTCTGGAATAGCTCCGCCCCTTCAGGTCAAAGCTTTGTGGAAGGTGAACATGCAGGAGCGTAGGTATCATGGGAACAGGAGGGACGTTTGTCCTGGAGACTCCTTGGGTATGTGGGTGTGTGTGTGTTACAGGGCCCAAGTTGTGGAGGGGAGGGCACAAAGCCTGTCCTGTCCAGCGTGGCCGGGCAGAGACTGAGCTGAGCAGAACGGGTCACCTCCCTTTGTACCAGCCAGTCATCATTCTCGATGTAACCAAGCCAAGCACGTGCACCTGGGACCTCGCATCTTCGTGAAGGTTACACCCCTTGTCTCTGTTCCCCCTTCCTTCATCTTCCCCTCAGATTGTAAGCCCTAGGGCAGGGACCGTGTCTATTCCATTACTTTGTAAAGCACCAGGTACATTGCTGGCGCTATATAACTGCTTGCTAGTAATAATAATCATCATTAATAATAAGGGCCTGCAGTGCATGGCATGCACAAAGACCCATCCGGTGGGCAGCACAGGACGGAGCACGCGCTGGCAGCAGCACGAGGCAGGCAGCACAGCCAAATCCTCTAGGGCTCAGGCAAAGCAAGCAGAGGGAGGGAGAGGTGCTGGGGGGAAAAAGGAGGGGAGGGGGTGGAACAGGGTAGAGGATGGCAACGCACACCCCCACCCCCAAGTCTATTTCTTGCACCTGGGTCCATTCCAAGCTAGCTACACCCGAGAGCACGTGCGGAAAATGAATGTTGAAAAGGAATCCAGACACTCCTAGTGGAGCGGATTTTCCTTTTGCGGCTCATAGGCCTCGTTATTGGTCACCTGAGCCGCCCCGTCTGAGCCTGGGGAATGTGCTCAGGCCTCCGTCTAACGCCCTTTGCTTTCCTCTCTCCTTTTTAGAAATCCTGCCCTTGGTTATTTCCAAATTGCCATTTCCCCTCCTCCCTCCCCCCTCCGGCTACCACTACCACTTTTGGCTCACGTGGCAGCCAGAGCCTTCTCGGGACAGTGTCTCAGAAAGCAGGGTTTCAATCGTGAAAAATAAAGTGACCCAAAAACCAAAGCAGAATGAGCCAGCCGCCTCCACAGTGAGCAGTGCACACTCTACTTGGCAATGGCAGTGCCTCCTGAAGGGACATTAGCAGGGGGCTGGGAGGGTGGAAGATCCATAGGGGGGCAGAGGGAGGCGATCAGTTGCTTTCTCCATCCTACCCAAACAAGCAGCAAAGCGGTTCGATTGCACAGGGGCGGGTGGGAAATGTCACGTCTAATTCTGCCTTGAAGAGCAGAAATAAGGAAGCATCGTTCAGACCTCTGCCACACTTGAGGGAAAGCCCTGTGTGGCCCAACGGTTTGTACAACTTCTTCCCGGTTCAACGAAAGAAAGATCCCATCCGAATTGTTCTGGCTCCATCTCTTACATTTGGGACCAACATGGCAACCACACTCTGTCTCTCTAGGAAGAAGAGGAGTGATTTCCAACTCGATTTCTCATTACTGGGTCAAGAAAACTGCAAGCAAAGTTAACCCCTCAGGAAAAGATATCCCATCTGGCACCTCGGTTTCCCCTCGTCAGGAAGCACAGAGGCCTATGGCTCTATGGCTCCCATAGTGCCCCCCCCCCGAACCTCCAGTTTCTCTGGGTTACTGGGAGTGCCCCTGGCTGACCTGGAGAAACTGAGACTTCCTCCAGAGACTCGGGATAAAGCCCAGAGTCTCCCGGCAAAACCTGGAGAGAAAGCTACCCTAACCGAGGGCTGACGTGCAACAGGATCAGGAATGTTAACCCCCTAGCAGCTGCATCACTCATTCTTACACACCCCAATGAAGTCCCCTTTCGTCAGGGGATGCTAGCAGCAAATGGGAACACACACTCTCAGCCACATTCGCCCAGCCTGGGAATCTCCAGTCTGACCTGCTTCCACCCTAGCAATCCAGCTCCCTAGCAGCCGGCTTTAATGAGCTCCCAGTCCAACTTTATGTTGTACTTCCTGGTCCCCCGACCCTCTCTGGCTCTCTTATTCCCCCAAGGCTTACGGCAGGTTTCAGCATAAAAACCATCTATAAAAAGACCATATACAAATCCCCTAGAATTTGAAACCCCCACTCCAGCCCCTATCCCTGCCTGCCAAAGGCCTGACCCAAAAGAAGTCAAACTGCCCCCAGAAAACGTTGAGGCTCAGGCTTTGATAAACTTCCAGGGGAAGGGAGTTCCACACCTCCCTGTGCCATATGGACCTGACAGGCAGATGGTACCACTACCTGCCAAAGGGCACTCCCGGCTGACCGCAGGGATCAGGGTGAAGCAAAGGAGAGGAGGCGACCCTTTAGATACATGACACGAGTTCAGCTATTGGGGGGGGGGGGGCACGCTCCCTGCTTTGGCTTAACCCTTGCCTGCTCAGAGACAGTTCAGCCAGTCTCATGGATCTAGTGGAAAGCCTTTAGAAAGAGTCCCTCCATTTATGAAAAAGAGGCTATAGCCCAATTAAAAAGGATGCAAGATTCACAATTAGAGGTTTCATCACTAGCATAAACCACTTTTTTCCTCGGGGGGGGGGGTGCGGATTGGAACCCCCGGCCTCTGGGGGGGGGGGGGGGGGGAGACGGGAAAGCAGTTTGCCATACCCAAAATGCAAGCAGTCAGATGCCAGAGCACAAAGGGTTAGTCCTTCCTAAAATTAACAAACTGCCGTGTCTCTACAGATGGCAAAATAGAGAATGCCACTCAGAACAAGGGATCCCAAGGTGGCACTGCATTGGGAAGAAAAATGACAGAGACAGATGTTGGCAGATGGCAAATCCCAGGACTGGGGAGAACGAGCAGCTGGGGATTCCCCCCAAGAAAATGGCTCCATGGGGCTAGACTGGGGGATGATAGCAGATTGGGGGGGGGGGCGCGATTCCAGGCAGGAGGGCCATAAAAAGGATTCTGATGGAGAAATGCAGTGGGACAAGATTTGGCTTGTGCCCTTGTGGGGAGGTAATGTCACGTTGCAGCTGCAGAGACTCAACACTGGAAGCAAAAGGCAGGATCTAGCCCTTTGTATCATGCACAACAGGCAGGGCAAGTCCCCCAAAGGCATCGGCCTCTGGCAGTTCAAACCCCACTAGAGCTGGTGCACACTAAGCATATAAATTGCATTTGGACAAGCCCTTCACTTACCGGGATAACTCTGCCTGCAGGCCTTTAACACAGAAGCTGCATTTCTTCCAAGAGAATAAACCAACTCCTCCAACCCCACCCCCATCAAACTTGCAGACACACATCACGGTCTCTTGCTGGCAAACCCAACTGCACAGTGGAGGTGGCCTTGGCTCTGTGAGCTGCTGAGATTCTGGTGGAATCTGAAGATCCATCCCTTCCAACAGTTCCTGTTTAGGAGGGACAGCACAGTCCCTCTTTGGGTGCTGAATCCCATTGTCCCTCTTTCAAGGGTCAGAATCCCTCTTTCAATAGAGAGAAATACACACACACACACACACACACACACACACAGACTGGTATTCAAGCCTCAGGCACCTTTTTCTTGGCCACCTCCCAGTTCCATGATCTGGACCCTTCTCTTCCCGGGTACCCCCTTTAAGCAGCCCCACACCCACCACCAGCTATGCAGCCCTTGCAGCATGTACTAATTTTTAAAGTGGCCCCGGGGAAGGAAAAGGTTACCCACTCCTGTTCTAAGCAAATGCAGAATGGTATGTTGGTCTCTACAAAAGACCGCTATGTTTGTGGAGCAAACCCACATTTGGGAATACAGCCAGCCAGATTGACCGGCGGCTTGATGCAAATTCTGTCTCTTTGGCGATTTTTAAACGGGCATGGCTGGGAGGGGTTCGTATGCACCGCAAGGAGCACCAATGGACGTCTGATGAGCGGGGGATTTACACGGACCAGGATGGGGGTGTGCTGCGTGTGCCCCCTACCTATGCACCATTCATTCCTGCCCCTGTATGGAGCAGCTTAGTGCTCTGTGCGTGGGCATGAGTGGGCAGTGCATGGGTGATGGGAGCATATGCCCACCCATGCTGGCACTCAGGTGGGTAAGGGATGGGTGATTGCATCCCATTTAAAAATGGGCATTGTTAGAAAAACTGGCATTTGACTCCAGAGTTCATACAAGGAAAGCCCTGTACAATGGGCCAGGGTAGGATCCAATCTTAAATGTGTGTCCCTAGATATATTTGTGTTCCTTCAAGGCGAATTAAGTCAATGACCCAGCGCAGAAGAAGTCAGAAGTCAGATACAAATTGAATTCTACTCCTCCCTGCCTGCCCTGATACGCATTAATTCACCAGAGTGCTAGGGCTGGGTCATTCATCACTCGTACCGGAATTTCTGCTTTCCCCACTTAAAGCGGGATTAGCCCATCAGATATTGACAGCCCTTTACATACGGAAAACTGAGAAACATGACAGGGGGAAAAAAAAATATCAGTTACCGACACCACGCATCCAGAGCCCCTTTATCTAGAGAACCCTTTTGAGAAGGCAACCAGGAAGCAATACGGTAGAGTGATTAGATCACAAATACATAGCAAGCCCCTGAAAATAGGGATCGCGAAATCTGGAGAGAACGAAGAAGTAATTAACACAGCACTCTTTTCGAGTGGGTTGGGGCACAAACCCACATTCACCCAGCACCCTTCTCTCTTGCTAACACCCCGCTTGATCTGTGTTTAGCTAGTCCCATAGACAGGCATTCACACAGTTACCAATTCTCTTGCATTAGGTGGTAGAGAACGAGGGATCACAAGCAGTGGTAAGGGTTTCACACAACACTCAGGATACGGGTCTGCTACCCACTCAAAAAGAGTATTGTGTGAACGAGCCGTGAATGTTGGAAACAACATTTCCTTTTTGCTATTTAACCTATTTCGATGGGTATTAACATATGACACGGTGGAGCGCCGCCATCACAAACTGATCTAGACCGGTAAGCTGCTTGCTTCCCGGTCAGGATCAGGTCCAGCTGCAGAACAAAACATTCATGCAGCTGGGCCCATGGGCACCCCACCATGACAGGCAGTGATGGTAGGCAGTGACAGCCATCATAGCTGCCCAACGTGGTGGCCACTCCAGACCAGGCCAAGAACAGCAGGCTACCGCCTGTGATTAGCCCACTGTAGCCCAGGCAGGCAGGCAGGCCATTCCCCCGTCGTGTTGGCGACTTGCCCAGGCTGTGACTCTGGAGGTCTCTGGGGTCAGAGCCCGGACTAGCCACTAACACGACTGGGGAAACTCCGGGTCAAACATCCGGATCACCTGTAACAAATAGGATGGTGGCCCGCGGGCCAAAGTGGTTTCAAGTCGGCCGCAGCAGGCCATCGCCACGTTCAACACCCACTGTGTCCGCGAGCCACAGACTGCTAACCGAGAGTGGTCCCCACTGAATCCCTGTGGCCTTGGAACAAGCCATTTCTCTCAGCCTCCCAGCTCGCCAACCAGCCAGTGTACATGGGACTTGACCCAAATGGAGTGGCGCACCATCAATGTATTACCATTAAACCCCCTCAATGTGGTTCCTGCAACCTTTTAAAGAGAATGGAGCTGGAGGGATAGATCAGTCAGCCAGCCAAGAGAGATTGGCTAGTTGCAACAGGATGGCCTTGGGAGTTGGGATGCAAGACTTGTCAGGATCGGGGCCCCAATAAGCCACGCCATTCCAAACGCTTTCTGCCATCACGTGCGGGTTTACTTACAGTGCCAAAATCCAGAACTACCAACTGTCAACAAAACCTCTCACTGAGGTGCTGCAGAAAGCCACTGTCTCTAGGTTCCTGCCTTACTTGAAGTTCAGGCCTGGCTTCTGACCAGGCCCCAAGGCAAACCTCTCCCAGGTCCCCAAGGCAAACCTCTTCCCAGTCCCCAGAGTCAGCGCTCTGACTACCTCCCTGCAGAACCCAGCCTCAATCCTATCAGGCTTGGCAGCCAAATACAAACTGACCAAGTCCCTGCTCTCATAGGCTTTATAGTCCTGCAAGGGGGTGTGGTCACAAGTAACCAGCTCCCTTAAAGGCACAGGCTCCCACCAAACCCCCTGGCCCACTCCTGAAAGTTCACACCCTGCAGGGCCCTGCCCAGTTACACTCGTGCAGGGATGTGGAACCTTTTCCACCCCAGAAGCTAGTTTGAAAATTAGGACAAGCTCTGAGGGCCACATAGAAGTTAGAGGTGGGGTTGTTTAAGGAGTGAGCTCAGGAAGAGAAGAGTTCAGATCATGGATCTGAGCCATGGCTCTGTCCCCTGTCCTTGGGTGCAGGCCCTTGTCTCTGCTCCCTTGTCCGGAGCTCAGTTTTTCAGTGCTCAGGAGTAGGAACTGGATCTAGGGGCCAGATCCAAGTACTGGATGGAAAGGGGGCCAAATAAAAACTAGCCATGGGCAACGTTTGGCCCCTGAGCCTAAGGTTCCCTACTCCTTCATTAGTGCATCGTTTCAAGACAGTTCAGATCCACCTCAATAGCCAGCCAGACTCCTTGGGGCACAGTCATACCTTACACCTTGCTAACACCACACTTGCTAAGCATCCTGGCTTTGCCTTGCATAGACAGGGCATGTTAGTTTGCAGCATCCTGGCCAAACTCCAGCTCAGTTAATTATATTTGGCCTCTCTACGATTCCCCCCGCAGGGCAATTTGGAGACTCCATTCTTCACTTCCACACAGGAAAGCCCCCCCAAAGAACTGGCTTCTAGCATCGCAGCTGAAGAGGAACTGCCACGTTTCAGTGGCGGGAAAAGCAAGCATTGAGCGCTTAGAGGCAGTCTGGAAAACATGCCCTGCTCCTTGAACCGTTTTGATCACATACACATACCTCCACACACACACAATAGACTCTCTCCATCCTTCCTAACAGTGCCTACTTAGGAGGGACTGTCCCTCATTGGGTGCTCAATCCCACTGTCTCTCTTTCTCTCCTGAATGAGGGATTTTGACCCCTGAGAGAGAAAAATACTGGAATTCAAGCCTCAGGCCCCTCTTTCCTGGTTGCCTCCCAGGAAAAGCCCTTGGGAGGACAATAGGGAAGTGATGGAATGACAAGAAACTAAGTGGAACGAGAAGCAAGATGCCTAAGGAGCAGGGCCGGCGGCCCCGGGAGACTGACAGTTGGGGGGGGGGGTGCACCCACAGAGTGAGGGCGAGGTGGGGCCTCTGCTTCTCCCTCACTTCCAGCGGAAGTGAGGGAGAAGAAGACAGAGGCCCTGCCTCTCCCTTACGTCGCTGGCCCCCTCCGCTGCCTGCCTGGCTGTTTCGACCAGGGGAAATGAGGGAGAGGCGGGGCCCCTGCCTCTGCCTCTCTCCCCCTCATTTCCCCTGGCCGAGACTGTGCCAGGCAACAGAGGGGGGAGGCGGCAGTTAATCTGCTGCCCGCCCTGCCTGAAGCTCTGAGCCGGGTGCGGGGCCCAGGCCGGGAGGTGGCAGTAGTGGAGGTGATGGTGGCGGCAGCGGCAACAGCGGATCAGGTAAGTGATCCGAATGGCTGCTCAGGCTTGGGGGTGGGCAGAGGGGAGTGCCCCTTTGCCCATCCCCGAGCCCAGGCCTGGATAGCATGCCGCCCCCAGGCCGCGGAGCACCCCCTAAGCCAGGGAGTGCCCTTAGGGCTGCCGCAGCGGAAGAAGGAAGGGGCATTTGTTCCCCACCCTGGGCCCTGCTTACGCTAAGGCCGGCCCTGCTAGGAAGGGTTGTAGGCTCTGCATCACTGGAGGTTTTCAGAAAGAGGCTGG
This sequence comes from Sphenodon punctatus, assembly GCA_003113815.1. Taxonomy (NCBI): domain Eukaryota; kingdom Metazoa; phylum Chordata; class Lepidosauria; order Sphenodontia; family Sphenodontidae; genus Sphenodon; species Sphenodon punctatus. The sequence goes on along the minus strand of QEPC01011341.1, from coordinate 12,848,272 downwards.
ACAGTCACCTGTCACCGATGTTGTGGCTGTAGTCACCCTGCATCCAAGAACTGGGCTAGGCTAGATGACCTTTGAGACCCCTTCCAACTCTACAAGCCTCTTCCAGGAAGTCACTTTGCCTCAAATCCCTTTGCATATAGACAGGGCTGAAGAGGCAGGAGTCAGGGGTTCTAAGACTAAGGCGACAGCTCCCAGACCAGAAATTCCTCTTGATCTTCCAAATTAAAACCAGGCCCCTGGAGACTCTGCCTCAGTCACATCTTGTAGGAATCCTTGTTCCGGATTTCCTACAAGAGTCACGAAACCAAAGCAGACTGTCGCAGACTGAAGAACGTGATCCTTCTGCAGGATAGTGCCTAGCTTAGCACCTCCTGGCATAGTCGAAGTCTGCATCCTTCCTGGGCTTTTGGTACCCCTCCAGTCAAGCCCCCACGGCCAGTCCCGGGGGCCCAGTCGGAACCCAGAATGCTGCATGCTCATTTTGAGCTACCGAGGACAGGCGAGGCGGACTCTGCCATTAGCTGCATTCATCTTCTAAAGCCTTTGTACAGGCACCATGAAAAAGGAGGAGAAGAAGAAAAGAAAACTTCTGGTAGTCATTTACGATCCTTCTACTCCAGCCTCCCCCTTTGGCAGACAATTCCCCCCTCCTCCCCCCCTTCTCTCCCCAACCCTCAATTTGAAATGCCAGCCTATGATTTTTAAATGAGAAAAAGCTGCGACTCTGCTCTGGTGCTTGGATAAACTCCTACACAAACTTCCAGATGTGACACAACAGCCTGGAAGAGGGAATTCACAGACGGATCTCCTTAAAAACCACACACACATACACGCAAGGCTGGCTCCCTCTGTCAGGGACCCAGCGTATATGTCCAATAGACGACGATAGATGCAGACGGGGGACGAGAGGCATTGTTTAGATTAAGATTACACTTTGACTGGCTTTGCATGGGAAGCACTAATTAGCCCTCTATTGACTTGCTAGAAAAGCAAATAACATTTCCCTCACTTCTTCCCCTCCTACCCCTGGATGATTTTCAAACACTCGACAAGACGCCTCCCAATTACACAGCTCTGCCTCCTCCAGAGCAGCTCCAGATACTTGACTGGGAGGCTGGTCTCTCCCCATCCCTGCTCATCCACCCCACTGGCTTCTATAAAGGTCCTTCCTGACTTGGAAAGAGTTACCTCTTGAGTCTCTTGTGCATCCCAATACTGTTCCCATTTAGGCCACGGTCTTACAAACAGAAGCAAGCCAAAGTAACGACTTCAGTTTAATTAAATCAAAGAAACGACTCCGCTTAGCATTCAGACAAACAGAGCTAAAACCAAGCAACTTCTTTGATTTAATTAAATCCAAGCAACTGCTCCACTTTGGTGGCATTCAGATGAACTGTGTCAACCAAAATAACACAGTGTAAAACAGTGTAAACTAGGGCTGAAACGAGATCTTGCTTATCTTGAATCCCGAGAATCTTGTCGAGAATCGGGCCCTCAATGAGATTTTTGAGATTAAGAATGAGCCAAGGACCAGCTGTTCTCAACCTTGTTCTCGCAAGATTTTTAAAAGATTCTGCGCATGTTGAGATCAGCTGCCCTTTTCTAAAATGGCACTGACGTGGCCCAGGTCATCTTGGAAAAGGGCCGTACATGCGTAGGACGGGCCCCGGCAGTCATTTTGCAAATGCACAGCACGTTGTTGTTTTTAATTTCCTCCCATGAATCTCGCAAGATCTCAAATCGTTAACAAGATCTTCTAGATCTTGCAGACGGGTCTCAATTCTCACAAGAATAATTTTGATTCTCGTTTCAGCCCTAGCACTGTAAACCGATTTATTAAATCAAAGTAATCACTCCACGTCGGCAGTGTTCGGTCAAACTGTGTAAACCGAACTACTTCTACTTAATTAAATCAAAGTAACTACTCCACTTTGGTAGCGTTCGGTCAAACTGTGTAAACCGAACTACTTCTACTTAATTAAATCAAAGTAACTACTCCACTTTGGCAGCGTTCGATCAAACTGTGTAAATCAAACTACTACTACTTAATTAAATCAAAGTAACTACTCCACTTTGGTAGCGTTCGATCAAACTGTGTAAACCGAACTACTTCAACTTAATTAAATCAAAGTAACTACTCCACTTTGGTAGCGTTTGGTCAAACTGTGTAAACCGAACTACTTCTACTTAATTAAATCAAAGTAACTACTCCACTTTGGTAGCGTTCGGTCAAACTGTGTAAACCGAACTACTTCTACTTAATTAAATCAAAGTAACTACTCCACTTTGGTAGCGTTCGGTCAAACTGTGTAAACCGAACTACTTCTACTTAATTAAATCAAAGTAACTACTCCGCTTTGGTAGCGTTCAGACGAACAGTGTAAACCAAGGTAGTATTGCAGCAATCTCCCCCATTTGGCCAAGACACGATGTAATGATCGCTGAAACATGGTCGCCACCCTCACACTGAGAAATGTCCAAACAAATATTTTGAAAAAAACAAACCAATGGGGAGTATGTACTCCAGTTTTTTCAGGGGTACGTACGTCTCTTTCTACTCCTGAATAACTTCAGCTTAGCGCTTTGTTCATGTGAACATTTTAGGAGTGAAACAGAATTAAGGTCCAACTACATCAAATTAACTGAACATTGGAACCATGTTCTTTATGTATTGACTCTTCAATCCTACACATGGAGTTGGCCCAGGCACTGCCAACCTGCATGGGTGGAGAAATGAGGGGAGGGGAGGGGCAGAGGGGACTAAACCCTGCAAGTTTGTGATACATGGGGAACAGGCCTTCTGTCTGTAATCTTTGGATCCTGAGATCCCCACAGGGTCCCAGATCACAGAAGGCCAAAATTAAACAGGGCACTGCCCACTGTGCCACTCTGAGCCTTGGGTGGGGGGGGGAGGGAGGAAGATTCATATTGCCCCCCCCCACCTCTTCCCAAAGCCCAACTTCTTGATCTCATCCAAAATGACATTGACTCCACCCACTTCTCCAGATTCCTGCAAATTCAAATCCCAGCAGTGGGCAGAGGGGCACAGTGAGAAGTCTATTTATTTATTTCTATTTATTTCTTCAATTTATACCCCGCCCCTCTCGCACACAGGCAACTCAAAACGGCGAGCACACGTGCAATAAAAACAATACATTATAAAATATTAATATAAATATAAATACAACAATCATAAAATCCAAAGCAGCAATGTAAAATCTAATCCCGATCTTCGAAAAACCCCAACCCCTGAGTTCCACTTAACCCATCCCACCCCCACCCCCAAATGCCTGACAGAAGAGCCAGGTCTTACCATTTCATCGGAAGGCCAGGAGATCCAGGCCGAGGCGGACCTCCACCAGGAGGACATTCCACGGCGACGGCGCAGCCGCCGGGAACGCCCACCTGTCGATCCGAACCTGCCGATAACACGGGACCTCCGGAGGGCGCCCCCAGACGACCGCAGAGGCCGCCCCGGATCCCAGGGGATGAGGTTATCTTTCAGGTAAGCAGGGCCCAAGCCGTGAAGGGCTTTATAGGTTAAAACCAGCCCCTTGAATCGGGCCCAGAAGACAATAGGCAGCCAGCGCGATGGTCGGAGCACTGCGTGGCCCGTCCCAGTAAGGAGACAGGCTGCTGCATTTTTCACCAGCTGCAGCTTCCGAACCGTCACCATGGGCCACCCCACACAGAGTGCACTGCAATAGTCCACTCTCGAGGAGACAAATGCATGGATGACAGTGGCGAGGTCAGCGTCCAAGACATACGGGCGGAGCCTCTTCACCTGATGTAATTGGCAAAAGGCGCCCCTGGCCACAGCCGACACCTGGGAATCCAGACGCAGCTGCGAGTCCACGACCACCCCAGGCTCCGCGGAGACGGAACCAAAGGAGGGCGGACACTCACAATAATGAGGGTGTTCCCTTCTCCCAGAGCACCGACTCCCCCCACCAGCATCACTTCTGTCTTGTCAGGATTTAGTCTCAGTTGACTCAATTTCATCCAATCCCCCACAGCAGCCAGACAGCAAGGAGGCAGCAGGGCCTGGGTCAGTTGAAAAAGATAAGTACAGCTGGGTGTTGTCTGCATATCGGTGACAACGAACCCCTACAGCTTCACATGACCTCCCTGAGTATACACGTTGAACATGAGAGGGGACAGAATGGAACCCTGCAGGACCCCACACGAGAGGTCCCCAGGGGATGATGGACAGTCCCCTAAGACCACCCGCTGTAATCTATCCACGAGGTAGGAATGGAACCATTGCAAAACAGTCCCGTCCACCCCAGCCAGGTCCCGCAGGCGAGTCACCAGCATCTCATGGTTCACAGTATCAAAAGCCGCCAATAAATCTAGTAGAGTCATATGACCCCTATCTAGCTCTACCAGGTCATCGACCAAGGCCACCAAGGCCGTCTCCGTGCCATAACCCAGACAGAAGCCTGACTGCGTGGGATCAAGAAAACCGATACTATCCAGATGTGCCTGGCGCTGACGGGCCACCACCCATTCAGTAACCTTCCCTAAAAAGGGAAGTTCCTTGTTTAATTTTGGCTCTCTGTGATCTGGGCCCTCTGGGGCTCTCAGGATCCAAAATTATGGACAGGGCTGTTCCTCCTGTGCACAATTATATTCATTCATGTCTCATGCTATTTGGTGGTTTCTCTTAAAGTCTTCACTGCTGACGCTCGGTGATTAATCAAGATTCTCAACTTTCCTTTGTCATTTTTTAAAAATGCAAGTTTGTAGCTCTTGTGGCTGCAGAGAGAATCTGGAAATCCATGAACGCGGGGACGTCCAAAAGGCTTTGAAACCACAAGGTAAACAACGAAGAAACTAAAGCCCTGCAGCCCAAAATATCAGGTATTACTATTACCAAGTTACCATCTTTCTGTTCTACCATTTTAGTGCCCAACATGGATCAACAGATGAACGGAAATGGACAGAAAAACGGTAAATTAGTTAACGGTAAAATGATGCAAAACAGAATAACGGTACTCTGTCGTGGAAAACTGGTAATGGTTATTTGGGTAACACATCAGGTGTTGAACAGGTACCGTTTAATCCCCGATCCTCCCAAAATGATGCGGGCACTGCCATTCGGGTGCGATACTCGTACATTGTACGGATACCCAGTTTAGCTCTAGCTATGAAGCTGTGTGGCTTTATCACAGGGCATTTTTACAAAAGACACGCCCCCCCCCCCATACATGTTATAGGGCACCCATAGGGCAACACTGCAGTGGGGGGTGGGTAGTGGGTGGGAAGCGTCGTGTGTGAAAATGCCCATAGCCCCCTCTGCGGCTGTATCCTAGCCCCCTCCAGCATCAGCGAGCAGTGCCCCCGTGCATCCTGGTATTACCAGGCCTTCTTATAGAAACCTGTCCTGCATTTGGTCAATCTATCGTTCCCCGACTTGTTCCATGCCTGAGGAAGGGCTCCATGTGGCCGGAAAGCTTGCACCCTCTCATCCACATTAGGTGGCCTGATAAAGTGATCAGCTGAACTACTTTGAGTCCATCTCTTATATTTGGGACCAACACCCTCTCCCTCTAGATCAGGGGAGGGGAACATCAGGCCCAGGGGCCAAATGCGGCCCACAGCAAGTTTTTATGTGGCCCCTTTCCAGTGGCCTGGATTTAGACCCTGGATCCAGTCTCTGCCCCCAAGCACTGAAAAACTGAGCTCAGGATAATGGAGCAGAGAGGAGGGCGTGCACACAAGGGTAGGGGACAGATCTATGATCTGGGCCCTCCTTTTCTTGAGTGCACCCGCTAAGCACCCCCGCTCCCAAACTTTATGTGGCCCTCGGAGCTCCGACTAATTTTCAGTGTAGCCCCCCGGGACAGAAAAGGTTCCCGACGCCTGCTCTAGATTGTATAGCAGAAGCAGAGCCTGGCAGCAGCGGAGAGATGCTTTGCAGGCAGGGAACATGAAGGGCTGCTGGGGGCTCTGGAGTGGAATGAGAAGCAGGAGAGCGTCTGTCCCTCTGCACTGGGAATGTTGGGAGGGATATGGGCCTCCCCTACATATCTGAAGGTCTGTCTCCACCCCACCCCACCCCTTACGTCCCCTTGCGGCCTCTCAAGCTGGGAGCACCCTGCTTCCATCTTTGCAAGAGAGGCTGTTTTTAGACAAATGCCTCCCCACCCATCATGCATGTTGCAGGGCTGTATAGGGTGCCAATGTGGCCCTGCAACATGTATGATGAGTGGGTAATGGGTGAGGAGGCCCTTGTCTAAAAACGCCCAGTCACACAATAAGGATGCAAAGAGGTGTGTTCTCGGAGGATGCGCCACAGCTTTGGAACTCCCTCCCCTTGGAGGTTCGCCAAAGCCTTAGTCTGAACATCTTCCAGAGGCAACAGAAGACTCTCTCGGTTGGCCAGGCATTGAACAGGCGGGGATAGGGCTTGGGACGTATTTTGTGGGTATTTTATGTCTGGTTTTTCTCTCTGCTTTTTATACAGATGTTGTTAGCCACCTTTGAGCAAGGGCAGGATATCAAAAATCAAAACAAAAACAAATATTTGCATGAGGGGGGCAGAGTTTATTCGTGGAGAGGCGGGGCTTATTGGTCAACTGGGCTTGCCTCTCTTTGGCAACTCAAAACATTGGGAGGTCTGGAACGGAGAGGAGGTGGTAGGGGGGTGAGCAGGGTGGAGGTTGGGTTGAGTATGCCATGAACCCCCGGGGGGATGGAGAGGAGCATGGGAGGAATGTTGAAGAGGAGGTGGATGAATGACAAGGGAGTGGGGGGGGGGAAACGGGGAGATGTGTTGAGGACAATTCTTCTTCTTGAATCTTTACGGTATTGTGAAGCGGCAGGAGGTGTGGTTCTGGGGTTGTCTGCCTGCTGAGGGGTAAAACTTTTCATAGTTTGATATTGTCTTCTCATTGACTGTAAGCTGCCCCAAGTCCTTCAGGAAAAGGGTAGGACACATATTCAAAAGTGTACACAGATAAATAAATAAATAAATAATAGACATGAGGTAACAAGATCAGAAGAAGCACCAGGCCCTGGTGTCAGGCTTTGGGATGGAGTTGAGACTGAGAAAGTGGCTGGTCTCTCAGGATCACACATGCTATTTTAGCTGGAGGCTTTTGGCCCCATTTCCCTTACTTCAAGGCAGGCAATTTAAACTCTAAAGTGCAAGCTCTAAGCTTGCAAAGCACTGCCAGCTCCATCGTGCCCACCTGGTTGTTGCACAAATCAAAGTTGTACTTTGATCGGATGCCAGTACAGCCTGGGGCAGTGACTGGCCCCTCCAGGGGTCACCCCATGCTTCATTGGTCAGTGAATGGAACAAGGGGGGGGGGGGTTGCCCCTGTAGACGGTGGCACCACCATGCCACCACTGGGAGGCGCTACAGAGCAGCACGGCCACGGGGGCAGGAGGAACCCTGTCGTCACATGGTTTCCGGGCAACACAATCCCATCCCCCTCCGCCCCAATTGTTCTTCATTCTCCTCCTGGAGAAGTCAGAATTAGGGTTGCCACCTAGGCCGTTTTTCAAGGAACACTTATGCAAATTACATTTGCGGGGCCACGTGTTCCTGAAAAATTCGCATAGATGCGTGGCAACCTTAGTCAGAATATTGAGAACGGTGCGGGGGTTGGGGTAACACTGAGTGGTAGCAGCAGGAGAGAACTTCCCCAGGGGCCGATTGCATGCTTATAATTGCAGTAAAGGGGGCCTTGCAGCCCTTACGGGGTTTTGAGGGCCAGGTTTGTGGAGCCCCAGTAGTTTGCTTAAATTGCCCACCACTGGTTTAGGCTCCAAAAGGCGGAGGGTGTTAAGGACCTTTTCCGGCACTGACTTCTGTGAGAGAGGAGGGCTCTCAACACCGCATCAGATAAAGCTTTTGTTCGGAAGCGAGGAACCTTTTCCCTCCCATGGAAATGTGTGTGTGCAAGCTCCGTGGGCCACAGAACGCGTTTGGGATCGGGGAAGGAAGGGGAGGGTCTAGATCATGGCTCGGTGGCATCCCTGTCCTTGGGGGGTTGCCCTCATCCCTGCTCCCTGTCCCCGAGGTCAGCCTTTCAGAGCCTGAGGATAGAAACTGGATCTAGGATCCAGGGAAAGGGACGAAATAAAAAACAACAACACAATTTGGCCCAGAGACGCTGGGTGCTTGCAAGGGGGCAGTCTAGCCGCCGCGTGGCACAGTTGTGGAGCAGCCACTCCGGTGGAGCACGTGGGGAGGGTTTCTAATGCGCGGCTCCTACGGTGGCCACCGCGGCCAGCCACGCAGGCAGTGCCCTCGGTGCTAGAAATCCAGATTCTGGCCATGCAGTTTGGGTCGTGTCCTCTTTTGGATACCAGGAAAAAATGCAAATGACCGAACAACCCGTTCTTTAATGAACAGAGATTTCAATTCCCAGTAACCACCACAAGTGCCAACTCCAGCCACCTCCCTTCTGTGAAAGATGATAATTTCACAGACCATGTCTCCCACTTGCTATTGTCCTGTGGTCAAAGCAGCACGAGTGTCAACTGGGAGGAGAGGAACAAGGGGTATTTTAATAAGAAGCTAGTTCAGTATCTCAGAACTGGTACCTAGCTACATCTTTAGGGCTGCAATTGTCAACTACTCCGGAGCAGGAAATAGGAGGATTGCCGCCTAGGACATTAAGTATTCATCATTAATCTACTGCCAACAATGTGCCTGGCATGGAACCGTTGTGATTAGAGACAGGCCCCTGCCCCAAGAGGCTTACAAGCCAGAATGGATAAGGGAGGGGAACACAGGGAGAGACGAGGATATAATCAAGAAATTGCAGCTGCACATGCTCAACTTAAAGAAAAGAACAACACTTCTCTTGTCTATCAGCCCTCCCCTCCTGCACAGCCTTACTTTTTCAGGGGCGTTCGCTGTTTTCAGACGAGATGCTACCCTGCCTGGCCACCTAGGAGCCACGGAGCCGACTGTTTGTCTGAAGGTGGAGCGGACGGCTGTGCACTCCCATGAGCCTCAGAGCACCCACTCATGGCCACGCACAGAACACTGCTGGGAAATCAGGAGTGCGCCGTGCGGGGCCAGCCAAATAGCTCCGTGGCAGCAGGGAGCCACAGAGCCCCTGCCTATATGAACAGCAGCAGCCAGCCACGCCAGCAGACGAGGCCGCCGCGCCGCTCAGAGGCCCTGTGGGCAGGGGGAATGGCCTTTGCAAGTCACAAGAACCGACCAGGAGCATTGAAGAGCCCCGGTTCCCCAGCGCTCACGCCCAGGACGTGTCACTTGCAAAGACCAGCCTGGCGCACTTCCCCCAACCTCACGGTCCATGCCAGGGGGAGTGTGTGGCGGCTACCTCTGGGGCTGTGGTAGCCACGCCCGTTTGAAACTCTCCCCACACACTCATCTGTGCGAGTGCTCCATGGCAGTGGCCCCCGGCGGTCATGGGACCCCACCACCATCTCCTTACTTGTTTGAAAACACCCTATGTGAGCAGGGGGAAGGGAGAAAGGTTTTTGCTATTATCATAAAGCCTTGGACCCCTTTCCAAAATCCTCCCCCTTATTTTTATTTATTTTAATTTCTAGCCCACTCTTCCCCGAAGGCTCAGAGCAGATAAAGTGAACATAAAAATATACCCAAGATAAAACCAATTAAAAAACCCAAACTGTCTAAAAAATGTTAAAAAAAATCCTCATTTAAAAGCATGATGCCCAGACCCTATCTCCACCGGGCAAATGCTTGGCCAAATAAATAGGTCTTACGTTGCCTCCAGAAAATGCTTGAGCCGCGTTTTATATGCAAACATCTTTCCATACTAGGCATCCTGGTGCCCTCGCCCCATAGCAGCCAATTTCAAAACCTGCATAGCTTTTGCAAACTATCCATACCTAATCTCCGATTAGAAGAGCAGCCTGAGACTGACCCTGGTATCCAGTAAAATCGAAAAGAAACTGACAGGACAGATGCTGGGCTCTCTTAGCAGCCTTGCCATTGCAGGGAGGCTGGTTGATGGAACAAATAAGCCCTAGTTTCCACACAGGGGGTTTCCTCTTTTCAACTTCACCTGTAGGTCAAACGTTCAGCTTTGGTACCGTGGCGATGATGGAGGCTTTGTGCATAATATACACCCTGGTCTTTGACCTCCTTGAAAGACACATTCCTCACCCAGAGCGGAGCGCAGCCTTTTTATCACGGTGACAAGGTCAGGCCTCAGCAGCACCTGCTCATACATAGGAAATGAAACCGTCACTCACACTCCAGAGGCCTCAAAATCTCTTCCCCGAGCCACAGAAGGGCCTGGGCATCGTTTCTCTTGCCGCATATAAGCCAGGGCTGAACTGAAGCCGTTTTTAGACAAGACGGTACGACACACCCACCCAGGGGACACGTGTGGCAACTGGCCGTTTAAAAGGGGCAGTGGGTGGGTGGGTGCGCCCTCCCACACCCCACACACTTCCGCCCAGCTCCCCACATGGAACCAAGCGGGAAAACCCCGGACGTGGTTGAAATAAATGAATTGAACAAATGGTTCAAAAGACCATAAAGGAAAATTGCCAGAATCCCAGGCATTGGCTGATTTGGCTCTGTTTAAAGCTCACACCGGTCCCCTCTCCTTCACCCCGCCTTGCTAGGCCACTGCTCCCGGGGTGCCTCAGGAGTGGAGTGGACGGGGGCGCACCCCAAGCACACACGCATCCGCTGCTGTCTGAACCCTCCCCCACCCACCGAAAGTGCACGTGCGCACCACTCCCCTGCCCCTCCCACCGCATCAGTCTAAAAACGGCCTTAGATTTGGTGGGGCCTGAGGAGCGGGGTACACTTACTGGGGAGGAAGGGCAAGCAGCAGACAGTGCAGGAAATGCCGGCCCTAGGAATGCAGTTACCACCAGTGCTACCCTGCCGCTCCTTCCGAGTCGCCCTCGGTGTTTTGCCACTGCTGCCTAAGGCACCCTGGGAGCAATGGCATAGCAAGGCTGTGGGGGGCTCAAACTCATGTCCCAATCATGGGTCCCCCAAAGAGCAAGATCTTCCTAAAAGCCAGTCCCCCCAAGGCTCCTGGTCAGCCTCAGTCCCCCCCACAAAGGTTGTACTGTGCCCTGGCTTCCAGAAAGGCCCCCAGAGCGGTGGCAACCCCACCAGGAAGGACGTTTTAATGGTCAGGCCAGCACTCCACCCCCACTCACTCTGAAAACTTCCCTCTCAGTGGGGCACTTTGCAAGAGGTCTGTTTCAGAGGAAAATGTTCAGAGTGGATGGGAGTAGAGAGCTGGCCCTGCTCCCTCCGCTGCCCACTCTGAAAATGTCCTGGTGGTGCTCAGGTCTCTTGCCCAGGGCCCGGCTCAACTGAACTCCCTCAGTCCATGGTAGCTATGCCCTTGCTTGGGAGCCTGGCTGCTGCCATTTCTGAACCCTGCCCCCGAGAGCTCCTGAGGGGCACGAGGTCTATGAAAGCACAGGGCCAAAGGTGTAAGCTCCGGTGGTCTCCCCTCCATACGGCTGGCACTGCACATAGACAATCTCTTTTAGTCACAGGGCAGAGAGTGTACATTGCCCTAAGGTTTCCTGCTGGGTCCTCCAGACACAGCTGAGGTACCCCTCACTCTGTCACCACGTGACCACAGACAGATACCACGACTCAAATGAAAGCCTCTATTCGCCCCATCTGCTGAAGGATTTCAGGGGAGGGCAGTTGTGCTTGGCTTTGATTCCGGTCCTGGCAAAGATACCCAAGTTACCGGTTCCTGCGCTAGGGAACCAGCAGCAACTTAAAACCCCCGCACATCCTGCTACGGTCCCCGCTAAAACCAACGCAGGCTGCCGGTAGGACTCCATTGGTCCGCTGAAATGAGTATGGTTGCCGTGCGCCGATGGAGCTCTTTGAAGGCTGGTCGGCAGATTGGCATCCAGAACCTAGGATCCGAGCATCTCTGATCTTGGGTTGGTCAAAATCTGGATCAACCCCAAATTTGCAACTTTTGAGGACGTTTCTAGATTAAAGGCAATGGTGGGAAGGGGGTTATTCAATAAGGTTCTTCTCCTCCTTCTCTCTAAGCCAGGGGTGAGGAATCTTTTCCTTCCTATGGGCCATTTTGAAAATGGTAGGTTAGATAGGGGAGTTGTGAGTGGGTGGGGGGGTGCTCAGGATGGGGGAAAGAAGAGGAGGGTCCAGATTAGGGCTGAAAGTGGGTATTTGGAATTACTCAGTTTTTACAGAGTATCCCAGTACTTGACTCAGTTTTACCAAATACGGAGGAATCGGTCCAGTACTCAGTAACTCCTTGATTGAGCGAAGGGGCAAGGGGCAAGGAAGGGTGTAGTGAGAACAGGGAATGGGCAGGAAGGGGAGCCAGGGGCATATACCTCCTTATAGAGGCTTTTCCTGCCCACATGTAAGGGGACTCGGTACTCTGAACTCAGAAAAATACTTGGTAAAATACCCAGTATTTTATCGAGTATTTGGCTGCATTACCGAGGATCGGCTAAACACTCGGACCCAATCCTTGGAAACTCAGAAATACTCATTAATAATTGTTTTACTATTTGTTCAGCCGTAGTCCAGATCATGGAACTATTATATAGATCCACCCCCTATCCCTTAGCGTATGTCCTCATCTCTGCCCCCTTCCCACTGAGTTCACGCTTGTGCTTGAGGGGAGGGACTGGATCCATGGGACAGATCTAGGAACTGGAAAGGAACCAAATTTAAAAAAAAACAAAAACAACCACCCAGTCGGCGACCAGATTTGGCCCACTGGTTCCTCAACCCTGCTCTAGGCCAACACATCTCAAATTAATTTTTGCTGTGACCACAACAAACCCATGGCGGACGCCATTTTGACAGTTGAAATATTGCAGTGGTTGCTGGGCTTCATACAGAAGACAATAAATTTTGTTCAGAATAAAGAAAATGTCCCACCAAAGTCACATGGGCGATGTGATGACTAATTACTTTTTTTTAAAGAGAGTTTTGTAACAAGCTATGGTGGCCATATGCAAAGCCCCTGATGACAGAGCCGGTTTGAAACATTTCACCACTCTAGGCACATTACTAAAACGTTGCCCTCATCCACCCCCAGCACCATACACACACCCTCCCCTTGTACTAACTGGCAGGGGAGGAAGTGTTCTTTGTTTCCCACTGAACAGCAGGAAAGCAGTGAGCAGGGACCCTCCCCACAGTGGGAAATCTAAAATGGTGGCAAAATGATCCAGCAGTGCTCCCTCCTATTAGGTAGGAGCTTGCACTGCAGGCGCGGGAGGAAAGCATTCTTAAATTTGTCCCATGGGCTTCTGTCTTCTCCTAAAGGCAGTCCTGCTGCCACATGCAGCCACATTTGGGAACTGCTGCTCTAGGCAGGCAGATCATGTAAACCTTCCCCATGGCCCAGGAGATGAATGCATCATAATGAAACTCTGACGAATCGTCCTGATGTGGAACTTTGCATTATTAGTGCGAACACTCCGCTAGGGCTGATGCGGCAGCAGCTTTTACCGCGCCGCGATTCCGTTCCGCTATTTCGGAATTGCCCGCGCCACACCGCGACTTTTCTGCGGATATTCCGCAAATTCCGCCGGAATTCTGCAAATCGCTGAATTGCAGAAAAATCGTGGAAAAATCGCGGAAATTGCGGAAAACCACTATTCCGCGATTTTTTGGCGCTGGCGGAATTGCGGAAATAGCAAAAATGTCATGTTTCCACGATTCCACTAATTTGCGGAATTAAATATGCGGAACCGCGGAATGAAACCGCGGAATGAAAGCCTCTGCCATGCCATTCCACTAATTGCGGAAACACTGTTTCCGCCGGAAATAGCTACCGCTGCGATATTCCGCTACAGCCCTACACTCCGCTGATCGACTGTTTTCCTGCTCCTTGCTCCCCCACTCAAGTCCCCTTTATCACTTCCCATTTACCAAGGTCACTCAAACAGCTCGGAGAGACAGACCAACATCCTTGGGAATAGTTATTACTCCAACCCTCTGTGCGATCGCAGGCCAGCAAAGAGGAAGCTCTGACCATGCCAGGTGGCCAGCTCTTTCCCCTAGGGAGGGAGAGGAAGCCAAGGGCACTGGACCAGGGTTGGCAGAACACCGAGACACCCCTGGTAAATGGCAAAGCGCATCGCAACAAAGCCCACTTTGGGATACAGGCCCTGCCAAATCAGGAATCTGTAGGTTTCCACAATCTGTCCTCGTCTGACAAGTACAACAACTGAATTCATTGAATTAATAAAGGGCATCTGGGGACTTAAAAAAAAAAATTGGAAGGGAGTAGATGCAGTTAAACAAGAGGCCAAGATTTGGAACTCTGCAAACCCAACAATACCCCAATCAGAGAGGAGGCCAAGGGATTAGTGGGTGACTCCCCCCTCAACATCCCTCCCCCCAAAACCAACTTATTGCTACCCTTTCTGCTACCCCACCCTCCTGCTGGGAAAGCAGAATAGCTTTATACTACATGTAGCAATAGCCTGGCTCTCCTTCAAGTGTCTCCCTCCCCCCACACTAATTATTTCTAGCATCACCCCTACCTCCAACCTAAAAGACAAAGCAGCAGAATAAACCCATGCCAACACAGCTCTCACCTGTCAAACTCACTGTGGATCCCAGAGGAAATTTTTATATTTTTTTTGCTAGTCATGTGACACCCCCTTTCTCCCCCTTCTATCAAGAGCAGCTGGAGCCAGCTAAGAATTTGGACTGATGTGAGCCGATCTGGCTTTCTGATACTTATGTGTTGGGGTTTGGTTTTGTTTTTTAAACATCCAGGGTCAGGATTCTTAAAAGATTACAATCGCCATAAGTCACTTTTCAGAACAACCATGCTAATCAAGCAGGAAAACGTAAACGGGCAAACATCCAAAGCCCCAGAAGCGACCATTAAATAAGAAAATGAATCAAACATTTCCAAATGGGAGAGGAATGCCAGTCTGCTTAATGGCATGTATTTAAATCTTCTGCAAGTGACCAGGCCTGATCAATATTCCAAGGTGAAGACAAATTCCCTCTCACTCAGCAGAGAGGGAGAGAGATTGCATTTAAAACCGGACACAGAGCAAATTTAGCCTTGAAATATATAAGAGGTAGAGGGTCGCTGTATGTCTTCTGCCAGCCAGATTCTCCCAGGCCTCTTATCTGCTCTCTGTAATGAACAGAGAACAGGCAACACCTAGTGGAAACTCCAGCAGCCTCCGAAGCTCTGATTAGTGCCTGAGCTTTCTTTGAACCAGACCCCACAGGTGCCCAGTGGGAGACTTAAAATATAACATTCATTTTCCAAAGGACAAAAGTTTAAACCCATTTGTGCAGCCTTGTGTGTAGGGAGACACTTTTTGAGTTTAAAGGAGCACCTAGCATGTGCAAGGGTAAGATGGGGAGGGAAAGAAAAGAGAGGCCATGCAAACATCTGCATATTTGTTTTGCCCTACTGCTAACACCTGTCTCCTAACAAGATCATGTAAAAGAGAAAAGGGGGATTTTGGAAGAGGAACAATCCTATTAGTAAAAAGAGAGCAGCCTTGATATTGACTATCCAGCTTTAGCAAGTATCCCCCCCCCTCGAACGATGGCGCTTTTAAAATGTTTTCAGGCATTCCTCAAATGCATCAATAACTGCATCTGTGAACTTCTCAACTACTGTTAAGGAAATGGCTGGGAGCACCTCAGCCCATCGGAGAAGAGAGACCTCATTTTTCCTCCAAGGAGACATTCTAGGAAAGGATTCAGACCGTTTAACCGATCAGTCTTTTTGTAACCAAAGTAAAATGGTTCAAAAGACCATAAAGGAAAATTGCTTTGCCAGAATCCCTGGCATTGGCTAATTTGGCTCTGTTTAGAGCTCAAACCAGTTCCCTCTCCCTCACCCTGCCACCCCAAAATTGGGGCATTAAGAGACACACACACACACACACACACACACACACGATCTAGACACTAGCTAGTTTCTCCAACAGCTCGAGAATTCTGCACAGGGCCAGAGCTATGACATTGGCATCTTCGGGTGGAAACTTGGATCCATCTGATTTTTCAAGAGGGAGAGGATTAAGGAGGGGGGGGGGGGCTATACCCTTCTCCCCATTAGCCTCAGGCCTAATTCTGCATATGTATAATTAACTTGGCCTCTCCGAGGAGCACTCATCTGAATTTTGTTCCCATTTCCATGCAGCTCTGGAGCAGTTAAAGCATCTCTGGTGGTACAGATCATTCCCAATCACATCTCTGACTTCACAGAGCCTTAAAGAAGTTTGCCAGGGGGAGGGGGTGCTGGGGAATCCGATTTGACTGCAGAAGGATAAGCAGCAACCAGGGCACGAGTTTAGGCAGAAGCACATAGGGAAATGAAAGCTAGCCCCGATTCCAGAATGGGGTGGGAGCTCCAATTTGCTAGTAAACATTAATTTCTTCATTATACCGTGGCTTGTGTTTGAGAGAGAGAGATGCTGGAATTCCCCAGGCTTGAAGGGCCCATACCTTGTGTTCTCTAAAACACCCCACTCTCTCGCGGACCCCCTCGCAATAAGCACAAGAGACAGACAGCAGCTCTCCCGGGCAAGAAGGGCCTGATCCAAAGCCCATCAAGCCTACCGATCCCTGCAGGCTTTGGAAACGAGCCTTCTCTGCTGCTTTGCCCTTCTCATTTCCAAAGCGGCTCGGGGAGAAGCTGGCAGCCCCTTCAGGATAGATTGAAACCAGGCACGCAAGGGATAGCACGGCCACTCACAGGAACCCAGGCTCCTTGGTGCAGTTGCGTCCCCTGCCGCTAGGGGAGGGAGGGGGAAAACATTCTATCTTCTGCACTAGGGCTGTAGCGGAATATCGCAGCGGTAGCTATTTCCGGCGGAAACAGTGTTTCCGCAATTAGTGGAATGGCATGGCAGAGGCTTTCATTCCGCGGTTTCATTCCGCGGTTCCGCGGTTCCGCATATTTAATTCCGCAAATTAGTGGAATCGTGGAAACATGACATTTTCGCTATTTCCGCAATTCCGCCAGCGCCAAAAAATCGCGGAATAGTGGTTTTCCGCGATTTCCGCGATTTTTCCGCAATTCCGCAATTTGCAGAATTCCGGCGGAATTAGCGGAATATCCGCAGAAATGTCGCGGTGTGGCGCGGGCAATTCCGAAATAGCGGAACGGAATCGCGGCGCGGTAAAAGCTGCTGCCGCATCAGCCCTATTCTGCACCAGGGCCCATTCCAAGCCAGCTGGCTGGGGAATTTGGGGAGCCCCTTCAACCAGCCTTGAGCCAATCAGCAGCCCCACTCCATTGCCCAGCTCCTGAGTGAGAAGCTGGGGCTCTCAGGAATACAACTGGGAGAGGAGATAGCAGGGACCGATTCCAGAAGGTTGGGGCTCCTGATTATCAGCAGCACAAAAAGCAACACCCAGGGGCTCAGGAACTGCATGGAAATAGTCAACCCTTTTGGCCACCACCTGCTAAATTATTTAGCGACACACCAGACCCAGGATCAGAAATCTCTCTCTCTAAACAGTAGGAGCCCTGTCTTCCTCTCTCTCCTCCCCTACTTAGCACGTCAGAGCCAGCACTTCCACAAAGCGCTCTCGTTATTAATTATATTATTTATTAATTATTATTATTATTAAAAGCTTGCCATCAATGATGTTTTTTGTAAGTGTATAACTATGGCATAGAAAATAAATAAGATGGATGAGAAACCAGCTGCCACTAGGACAGATTTGGAGAGAGGGAGAAACTCTCCTCTGTGGGGTGCTTGTTGTCATGCAAATGCTATAATTATATATTTAATTTTTGTTTTTTTAAAACCACCCTCTCCCAGTCGCTGCAGTAGCTGTGCCTTTGCCAGAGAGTCCCTCGCTCTAATCTGCACACGCGTGCGTTAATAAACACCCATTAGTGCTCCCTCGCCTTTGTTCTCCTAACACAGATGTTTAGTTGGTAGTGGGGGGGTAAAGGATGGGGGGGGGGGGTATTTACATCGCCACCCTGACTTCGCCTCCCCTCTACGTCGCCTCCTTCCACGAAATGGGCTGATGCTTGTAGAATAGATTTGGGGTTAGGGGTAGACTGTTGTGTCTGGGTGGGTTGTTATAAAATAAATAGATGCCTCTGTGTGTGTGTGTGTGTGTGTGTGTGTGTGTGTGTGTACAAACAGCAATTCCCCAGGGGGTTGGAACAGGCTCCTAAGGGGAATAGGGGGGAGGGTTTTTGCTCAGGGTTCTGCAGCGGGGGCTTGATCCAAAAACCCATTGACACTCATGGCAGACTTTCCAATAGGGCTTGGGGCAAGGGGGATGCTGAAGAATAAAGTTCCCCCCTAAACTTCTGTCAATAGAGCTGGCATCGGGTCAAGAACTTGGTAGTGGAGGAACTTGGTACCAAAGGCTCCCCTGAGAGAAGATAGTGTGTGCGTGGCTTTGTGTCAGTGCAATCCAGGATTATCCATGTTAAGTTTTATTCCCTCTCATCTCCTCAGCTAAAAGATGAGAGTGAGGGAAAGCGGGGGGAGAGAAATGAGTTCAAATCCATCTTTACAGGGAGACCGGCTCTTGGTTCCCTCTCCAAGGCGTTACATATTGTTTCCATTCTCTAGTACTTTGCTGGAATTCCACGGGATGACTTCAACCCCAGAGAAATCCCTGCCTAACAGGGCAAGGAAACATTGAGAAAACCCTTTTCAATAGATCCTGGACAAACTTCCAAGAAATGAATTGGAGACAGACAAATGAGAAAGAGAGAGAGAGGCAGGCGAGCAGAGCACACAAATCCATCCCCCCTCCCCTCCTTCCCCCTGAAGAAATAGCTACAAACTTCGGGAAGGGAAGGCAGACGCCAGCAACGCAAGAGGCTTTGATTCTTCGGGGGCGTAAATAGCAACTCTAATGACTGCTTTCCTCAATATTTGTCTCTCGGTTCTATCAATATTTGTATCGGCTCTCTGCTCCCCCCCCCCCCCTTCACCCTCCCCAGCCTGAAACCGGAGTCAGTCTGTTTCTAATTGCACAATAGTCACCAAGTCTAGGCTCCCCTTTTCCAACACCTCCCTTCGCCCTCCGCCACATGCAAACACGCTTCCCAAACCCTTCCAACATCTGGAAAGCCTCCAGCTGTGCAATCGCTCCAGGGGGCAAAAGGAGGGGGGGGCGGCTCTCCCTTGCAAACAGCCCACCCCTTGGCGGAGAGGAGACAACTTCTTGGGATGGTGCAGCAAAGGGGGGGGCAGAGGGAAGAAACGCTTCTCTCTTACCTTGGAGCCTTGGGTTAGGAGCGAGAGGGGAGTGCCCAAGGCTTACCTTGGCAGTGCCCAGCTGCCCGGTTTGCAAAGGATATGGGTTACACACCATCCGCAGGCACCAGCTCCTGGGTCGGCTGTACTGGTTCAGATAGAAGAAGACCACCGGCGCCAGAGCCGGGTAAGGGAGCCCTTCCCCATCCGAGTCCCCACTACCGGCGTCCTTGTCCCCAGGACCCGAGCGACCCGCATTCCCAGACAGGTCATTAAGGCGAACGAAGGTCTTGGATTTGTCGCTTTCAGGGTCCTGCTCCTCGGCCGCTCTCGGTCCATCCTCGTCCATCCTCCGGCCAGCAGACCCGGGTCCGAACCGGGAGAAGGAGAGAGGCGCCCCAGAAGGGGAGGGGGAGACGGGGGGGGTGCTGTTAGAGGGATAGGGACTTAGAGGGGGCAGCCATGCCGGGCTGGGGGAGGGGGGGGGGACGGTTCTGGCTCAGTTCAGCAGCCCTGGATCGGGGCGAGAATTCAGAACCAGCGCTGCCTCCTCTTCTCTCGGGTGGGCGGATGGATGAGCCCCGAGTTCTCCATGGAGAGCCGCCCGGAGCGGAGCCGGGACCGGGCTTGCCCGGGTAGCTGCTCTCCTTTCTAGGCTCTCGATCCGATTAGAAAGGCAGGGATGCAGGATCAGCCCCTGCTGCCGCCTGCCAGGATGAAAGCCGCTCCCCGCTGCGCTCCTCGCTCGGCTCTCCAACTCCGGCGCGCACCGGGTGGCTGCTCCGGGTGCCCCGTCCAGCTCGAGGGGAATCTAGGGGGTCCGCCTCTGCCCCTTTCGCTTCAACATCTGGCTGGGCCAAGGATGGGGGAGGGCAGGCCTGGGGGGCCCGAGAATGTATATTGGGGGGGGTCACCCCCTTGGCGATGGTGGGGGGCTGGGGGGGGTCCAGGAGCCTCTACTTTGGGGCTGGGCTCCTGTCCTGCAGGGGCTCTTTGGGGGGTGGCAGGGGGCGCACTGATGGAGGGGGGGGAAGAGGCCGGGCGCGAAGCAGCAGAGGATGCTCCTCCTTAGCGCTGTCTCTCGGACGGGAGAAGCGAGCGAAAAGCTAGGAGCTCCGTGCACCTCACAGCTGGATCCCTCACTCCAACTTCAAGCCCGGGCTCCTCCTTCCCCACGGAGCCACCGCGGCAGCCAATCCGAGCTCGCCTTTGGCCTCTCGGACCATTCCCATTGGCTCCGGGGGGTGGCAATAAGGGATACAGGGGCGAGAGCCACAGCTGGAATCCGAGACACTTACTAGAGCGTTGGGTATCACCCCCCCCCCCCACTCGACCCTCGGGGCAGAGGGAGCCAATGGGGCTTGCGGATGGGGCGAACCCCTTTTTTGATTGGCTGTCTCTGGGACTCTGCGCCTTAATTGCACGGGGGGGGGGGGCTGCTTGGCACTTTAATCCAAGCGCCTGGCGGGCTCCCTCGTGGGGGCTTTGCCTTCTCTTTGCAGAAGCCACCTGAGGGTCACCACGCGGGTGGGGCGGGGCGGAGAGACAGCGCGCAGCGTGATGGGCTTGGCTGGAGAGTGGGGCTCGGATGAGAGACTGGGCTCCACGCGTGTGAGAGCGGGGGGGGGGGAATTATTATTATTATTAACAAACATTTATATAGCACCAGCAGTGTACCTGGCACTTTACAAAGTAATAAAACAGACACGGTCCCTGCCCCTAGGGCTTACAATCTGAGAGACAGGAGGTGGGGGAAGAGACTTAGGAAGGGGAACAGAGGGAGAGACAAGGCCAGGGGCATTTCTGTGCGCCACGATTGGGGGGGCTTTTGGTGCCATGCGGAAAGGGGTTGGCTGTGCCATGGGGCAGCGGTGCCCTATGCCCGATCAGCCCCAAGGGCCAAGTTAGGGCCTTTGCGCCAGGGAAAGGCAGTGGGAGTTTTGCCTGCTCGCCTGCCAGCACCCCCTCCGCAACAGGGGTCACGACACCCATAGCAGCCCTGCCAAGAGTGGAGGGAGATCTGCTGCAGAGCTTGCCTGGGGGCTAGGTGGGGGCGCTGGGCCAGGCAGGAGCTGAAGGAGGTCAAAACAGGAAGGGCTCCGAGACATCTCCCTTCTAAAATCTAGGACAGGGGAAATGGTCTCTGGTTCTTTGATCACCCTCTGATCCATCCACCACCAACCTCTCGTGCCGAGCGGCTCAGATGCAGTCATCCACTATGTTTGCAAACATCGTATACACAGATCACACAACTGGGCCCCAGACAAGGGGGAAGACTTACACCCCTCAGCCCCTGGCCTGCCTTCAGGTGCTGACCCGCAGACAGCAATAGAAGGCATCAGGGGATTCCAGAGAGAAGGGGATCTGGAAAGCAAGGTGCCAGAGGGGAGATTTCTGATCCTATTGCAGCAGGCCTCAGGATTTGGTGCAATGGGAGCAGGGAACCACTCCAGAGAGGTGGGACTGGTGCAGTTGGGGCATAGAGCCAGTGTGGGGTAGTGGCGAAGAGTGCAGTACCTGTAGCAGGCGGTAGGGGGAGGTCCCCTCCGGTTCAAGTCTCACTTTAGCTATGAACTCACTGGCTGACCTTAGGCCAGTCACAGACCTCTCTGCCTGTAACCTACCTCACAGGGTTGTTGTGGGGATTAAGAGTTGTGTTAGTTAATGTTACAGTTAATATGTTAAAGAGTTGTAAGCCACCCTTGAGCCTAAGGGATAGGGTGGGATACAAAAATAATATCTAAATAAATAAAAAATATTAGAAGCAAAAATTGACTGGGGGAGGGGAGAAAGGTAGAGGTGCAAGCAGAGGACGCCTTCCTCCAGCTCCTTCTTAGCTCTGGGTGCAGTGAGCTCCCCCTGCTGGTTAATTTTTGCAGAAGCCTTCAAAGGGGGGGGGGGATTAGAAACAGCTGAGCTAAGCACAGGGAAGCAATGTCACTTAGGGAAGAAGAAGAAGAAGAAAGAATTAAGCACATGGCTCAAGGAAAGAGAATTGATAAGAAGAAGAAGAGGGGGGGGGGAAAGTCTGGGGAAATCAGGCTGAACCATCGGGTAATGAGGTCAGTCGGCTGGAACATTTCGGATGTCTGAGAGGCCAGGCCAGAGCAGAGCAGAGCAGCAGAGCACGGGGCATCAGGCAGAGAGGGGGACAATGCTGAACAACAGGATTTGAGTGAGACCTGGTGGAGGAAGGTGAAAATTCAATCCCGAGAGATGATTCACTAGAACGCCCTCACTCCCTTCTTGTACACATTTGCTCTGTTCTCTTTGCATCCCTTCTAAAAGCCTACCTCTTCCGTCAGGCTCCCTCCTCACCCCCACGAGCTGCTCCCTCCCTCTGCTGCCTTATCCTTCACTGTCTCCTTCACCCCTGTAACTAAGCTAAGCACATGCACCTGCAGCTTCTCCGCTTCCTTTACCCT
The DNA here is from genome assembly GCA_003113815.1 of Sphenodon punctatus. Classification (NCBI taxonomy): domain Eukaryota; kingdom Metazoa; phylum Chordata; class Lepidosauria; order Sphenodontia; family Sphenodontidae; genus Sphenodon; species Sphenodon punctatus. The sequence continues at coordinate 12,825,686 of QEPC01011341.1, read as the reverse complement.
CACTAGGTGGCCAATCCATGCGTGGTGTAGCCTCTCGTTTGAAAACGCCACGCGTCATCTCTCCTCCCTTGTCCAGCCTAGATTGTAAGTCCCTTGGGCAGGGGCCGGTCCCTAACTATGGATGTTTTTAAACAAGCAAGGCGGTGTGTGTATGTGTGTGTCCGTGGCCGCTGAGTGGCACAGCTGTGGAGCACCCACTCAGGTGTGGGGAGGGATTCTAGCGGGCAGTTCCTAGCGTGGCTACTGCAGCAACCGCCTGGCACGCCCCCTGCCACGGACCATAGAGAAGGGGGAAGCGTGCCGGGCTGGCCTTCATCGACATGTCCCGGTGGGCACACTGGGTTCTCCAGCGTTGGCAGCCAGCCAGTTCCTGCGACTTGCAAAGGCTGTGTCCCCGGACCAGTGCCTATGAACAGGGGATCTCCCCTGTCTGCTGGCACCGGTGATTGCCCCAGTTCATCGGGCAGGGGATGCGCGGGCACAGGGAAAAGATGCCACTTGGGGGGGGGGGGGGGAAATAAGCATGTGGCTCAGGGGAAAGAGGATTGATAAGACGGAGGAAAAAATAAGCCTGGGGAAATCAAGCTAAAACAGCAGGTAATAAGGAGGTCACTTGGGTGGAATGTTTCTTTTTTTGACTTGCCCTGCACTGCGCACTCCAGATTTCTTGGCAGTACGCGGTGAGTGGCCGTGAGTGGGTGCCGTGTGGCTCACAGGAGCGTGCATATTGCATCCCACCACACCACCATCCGATGAGTGGCTCCTAGGTGGCCATGCATAGCGACATCTCGTTTGACAACACCCTATGATTGTTCAATGCCAGGCTCATTTCTGGTGCTATATAAATAATTCTAGAATTTTTTTAAAAACAAAACCGCTATGGTTTAAGAGAGGAATTAAGGCTCTTACAAGTTTAGTCATGCTCCAAAAAGCATGGACATAAGGCTCCCTAACTTGCGCACCATGTAAGCAGTAAAGGTGTTGTAGTCTCCCATACCTTGCTCACAACTTAAGCTCCATGCACCTACACTTTGCCTTGATCTTTCAGCCCCAAACCTCTCCCTCCGCAGGTTGGGGGCACCAATGAAACTGGGGACAGCAAGCTCCTCCCTGCCCCAGTATCATGGACTTGGTCTCTGTCTCCACTGTAGCCACAATTTCTCCTTCATTTATAGCTCCCCTCTCAGGCAGCAGCTCAAGTGCACCTGTTCACTGCACAGGTGATTAAGGGCAGACAAATATTTGTCCTAGTGTATCATGCATCGGAGTACTATACTGTAATAGAAAGGGATCTGGCTGTGGCTCCTGACTGAGGATTGCTTGCCATCTGCTTTCCTCTCAGCTACAGTCCTCATAAGGGGATCAAGCTACCTGGAGCTCTTAAAAGCTACAAACTCATCTCTCAGCCGTCTCCCAATATCTACTCTCCCAGCACCTGGGACCCCCTCCCCATTCAAACACTGATTCCGCCCCCCAGCTGCCTCCCCCCAGCCTTGTCTGTGGATACACATCACCCACTCTTGTGCGCCCATATACACCTGTCCCAGCACTGGTCTGCTCACTACCGATGCATACACTTCCACCCCTGCCTGCCTCCCAGCCTCATCCATGCATACACAACACCCATTATCTCAGCTTTGTCCCCCATAAACACTCCCCTAGCACCTGGCTGCACAGACACTTACCCCCACTGCCTGGCTTCCCCCAGTCACGTCTCCATGTACACATCTCACATCCATCAACCTTCTTCGCCCCATATACAGTCCCCCAGAACTCAGTAGTCTCATTCTCCCCAACCCAAATTAAAATATATAGGGAAAGCAGGCAGTCAGGGGGCAGCAAGCTACCCTGACCCCCTTCTGTCTCTAACTTTGGTGTTGTCCCCAACATGCAGAGGAAGAGGATTGGGGCTGAAAGACCAAGACAAAGTGTGGGTGGAGCTTGAGCTGTAAGCAAGCACATTATACGAGACTGTACAACGTCTTTACCACTTACATGGTGCACACGTTGAGGCAGGAGCCTTAAATTACAATTTCCATGCTTGTTGGAGTATGGCTGAATATGTAAGAGCCTTAACTCCTCTCTGATACTAAAGGTTTTTTATCCTAGAATTTCCATGTTTTCGAAAGGGAATATACACTAAATTACCCCTCCTACAACACTGCCAACCTTAGCTTCATTGCAAGGCACCCAGAAGGATACAGAATAAGGACTTGAAAAAACACAGCTGAACTTCTGAGAAACCTGAAATATCCTTTACAAACTATGATGTACAAACGTAAAGAAATAATACTGTCATTCATTTTTATAATAAATATCTCCACCGAGATTAATAAAAACTTCATCTTATACCTGTACCACAAAGTATTCCTCAATTTTACAAATTCAAAATCTCTGCATCTGTACCTCATTTCTCCTAACCTTTCCCAAGTTAAACTAAAGCCAATTCATCACATCACTGAAGTTCAAGTACATGTCTCATAATCCAGACAAATGTCTCATTAAACCTAAAGCGAACATAGATTTTTCTACTGCCACTACAGCAATATATGTACAGCAACATCGACACTATGTAAGCCCCTTTATTTTGCATAAATCTATTGAACGTATGACTTTTCTCCTGCCACTCTAGAAACATACGTACACCAACGTAAGTGCAGGATACCATACACCCTTGTATGTTGGGGGGAAATGTACCCAAAGAGTACATACAAATTATGTTACTATTATTAATTTATTATTATTATTATAAGCATTTGTATAGCACCAGCTGTGTACCTGGCGCTTTACAGAACAATGAGATAGACGCGGTCCCTGCCTACGGCTTACAATCTAATAGACAAGGAGAGGGGACATAGGGAGAGACAAGGGATAAATAACATTCAAGCAGATGCGAGGTCTCAGGTGCACGTGCTTGGCTTGGTTGCAGTTAGGCAGGAGTCTTCAGGGAGGGCAGACAGTAAAAATTGAAAGGAAAGTTCTAACAGGCGTCAGGAAAGGCAGCAAGGAAGAGGTGGGTTTTGAGGAGGGATCTGAAGGTGCGGAGGGAGGAGGCAAGACGGATGTGGGCAGGGAAGGAGTTCCAGGCATGGAGGGCAGCAAAGGAGAAGGGGCGAAGGCAGTTAGGGGAGCAGGGGAGATGAGGGAGAGCAAGGGAGGGGACAGAGGAGGAGCGAAGAGTGCGTGCAGGAGTATGTAAGGAGACTAGGGCTGAGAGGCAAGGGGGAGCCAGGTTGTGAAGGCAATGGCATTTATAAGTGAATACCAGGAGTTTGTGAAGGATGTGCTTGGGAAGGGGGAGCCAGTGAAGAGAGGAGAGGAGAGGCTGCACGTGGTCGAAGCGACAGGCTGAGTGGATGACCCTAACAGCAGAGTTTTGGATGGAGATAAGGGGGGACAGGTGAGAGCGGGGAAGGCCAGTAAGGAGGAGGTTGCAGTAGTCAAGGCGAGAGATGACCATGGCATGAACAAGGGTTTTGACTGAGGAGACAGAGAGAAAGGGGTGAATGTTGTGGAGAGCGAAGCGACAGGACTTTGCAACAGAGTCGATGCAAGGTTTAAAGGAAAGGTGAGTATCGAAGACGAAGCCCAAGCTATGGGCTTGGGGAAAGGGGTGGATGGTGACCCCATCAATAAGGATGGAAAGGGAAGAGGAAGGGTAGGGAGGAAAGATAAGGAGCTCAGTCTTAGCCATGTTGAGCTTGAGCTGATGTTGGGACATCCAGGCAGAGATATCAGAGAGACAGCTGATGAGGCGAGCTTGGACAGAGGGGGAGAGGGGGTGGAGAGATAGAGTTGAGTGTCGTCAGGATAAAGGTGATATTGGAAGCCGTGGGAGGCAATGAGTTTGCCAAGGGACAGGGTGTATATAGAGATGAGGAGAGGGCCCAGGACAGAGCCTTGGGAACCCCAACCGACAGGGGGAGGAAGGAAGAGTTGGAGTTGGGAAGAGACACATTAAAAGGAGCAGTGAGAGAGGTAGGAGGAGAACCAGTCAAGGACAGAGCCACAGAAGCCTAGGGAGCAGAGAGAGTCCAGTAGGAGTGAGTGGTCGACAGTGTCAGAGGCAGCAGAGAGGTCAAGGAGGACAAGAATGGAGTAAAGGCGCTTAGATTTAGCGACAAGTAGATCATTGGTGATCTTGGCAAGGGCAGTTTCAGTGGAGTGAAGGGGGCGGAAACCGGATTGGAGAGGGTCCAGGGAGGAGTTGGCAGAGAGGAGATCCAGGCAGCGGGAGTAGACAACACATTCCAGAAGCTTAGAGGCGAAGGGAAGGAGGGAGACCAGGCGGTAGCTAGAGGGGTCAGTGGGGTTGAGGGTGGACTTTTTAAGGCTGGGAGAGACTGTGGCATGCTTGAAGACGGAGGGGAAGGAGCCAGTGGAGAGGGAGAAATTAATGACATGTAAAAGGGGGGGGGGCAACATTTGGAGCGATGGAGGTTAGGAGGCGGGAGGGGATTAGGTCGAGAGGGCAGGTGGAAGGGTTGGAGGAAGAGAGCAAAGAGGAGATTTCATCAAGGGAGGCAGGAGGGAAAGAGGAGAGGAGATGGGGGGAGGGGGAGGGGTGGTGAGGGAGCGGGGAGACGAGACGGGTTGGAAGCAATGTCCCGGCGGATCTTGTCAATCTTTGAGGTGAAGATTGACGCGAGATCCTGAGCAGAAAAGGGAAGAGGGTGGAGGGGGGCAGGGGGGCTTGAGAAGGGAGTCAAAGGTGGCGAAGAGGCGGCGAGGGTCATGAGAGTAGAATTCAACCCGGGAGGTATAGTAGTGTTGCCTTGCCAGGGAGATAGCGGAAGAGAGGGAGGAGAGGGAGAATTTATAGTGGAGGAAGTCAGGGTGGGAGCGGGATTTGCGCCAGAGGTGTTCAGCAGCCCGGGTGCAGGAGCGAAGGTAGTGGATAGTAGGGGTGAGCCAAGGACGGAGGTTTCAGGGTCGAACGGGGCGGGAGGAGAGGGGGGCAAGAGAGTCCAGGGTTATGGCGAGAGAGGCGTTGAGAGAAGAGAGAGCAGTATCAGGGGGAAGAGGAGGAGAAGACAGGAGGGAGGCGGGGGGAGAAAGAGGAAGCAAAATCTAAAGGGTTAATAGCCTGCAGATCATGGAAGGGGCGTGGAGCTGGGGAAGAAGATGGGGGCTGGTGGGAGAGGTTGAAGGAAGCTAGGTAATGGTCAGACACGGGACAAAGGTCAAAGGAGAGGTCAGCAACAGGACAGTTTCTGGAGAAGATGAGGTCGAGAGAGTGGCCGTTGGTGTGGGTGGGGGAATCAGACCAGAGGCAGAGATCAAAGGAGGTGGTTAGGGAGAGAAAGCGGGAGACTGAGGGCTGGGAAGGTGCTTCAACATGGATGTTGAAGTCACCAAGAACGAGAGCGGGGGTATCATCAGAGAGGAAGAAGGTTAGCCAGGATTCAAAGTCCGTGAGAAAAGAGGAAAGGGGGCCAGGAGGGCGGTAGATGACAGCGACACGAGGACTACATCTATGCCTCTGCTTTCTTAACATCATGAACCAAACAAATATGCTGCACGAGCCTCCCCTAGCTGCACTCTCTTGGCCAATTCCCCATCCCCCCTCACTTCCATTTTTTGGGCACATTGTGCCTCTCCCCTCCACTGCCTTTAACTTTAACTCCCGTGGCTCCGTCCACATACAGCTAGTGCAACTACAGCTTCATCCACATAGAGCTGTTTTATTACGAGTTAAAGTCGTGTTTATGGAGTCTGTGGGAAAAAATAGACTGACTTTGGTCTGGCCTCTAATGTGCCCATGAAGAGTCTACGATGGCCATAAATTCCCACAACCATGGCAAGGTGTGTATTTGTATAATATATTACACACACACACACACACACACACACACATTTTTACTAAATTTTTATTTTTATTTGACTAGTAAAAGATTTGTACTATTTTTTTATTTACCTAATCTAACCTACATAAAACCTAATTAACCAATTTTCCTAATTTAGTTCATCTTAATCCATAACCGAACATAAAGAACATTAAATAATAAAATATAATTATTAAATACAGTGTGTGTGTGAGAGAGAGAGAGGGAGACACTATCTTCCTGTGCACTAGGCAGGACTGGGCGAGCTGGTAGTGGCGGGAGGGGATTTTGGTGGTGGTGGGCACTCTGGAAGCCTCTGTTGCCGTGCAGAGCAGCTGCCTATGTTCCAGTAGGGAAGGCCGGCAGGCCTCATTCCACTTTCTGTCCCTGGAGGAGGGAATAGTAGTTACGCAGGCAGCGTAATTCCGCCAAAAGGCTTTGCCACTGTCTGACGAGCCCATCATATTCCACCTACAGCCCATCCAGTGCCTCCAAATTCCCTCCTGGATCTGCATTAGGGCAGGGATAGTGTTGCTGCTAGACCAGGGTGTGGAGGAACCGGTGGTGGCTGCTGGAGCTCAACCGTTGAAGGTAGAGTTCTTTCGGTGAATCCTAGCACCCAGATGAGTGCTCCCGCCTCTGGTCCCGGTGGCTGTGGAGAAACCCTCCTGGCTAGATCGCCCCTTAGGTTCCCTCCGGACCCAAGGCAAGGGACTCTGCCAGACCATATAAGGATAGGTGCTCACCTCAGCCCCTCTGACTGACCACACCTTACATACCTCACCAAAGAAGGAACCCTACCCAAGGCCAGGTAACCTAACTGATTGGTCACCTTGAGCAGGGTCACCTGTGGCTGGGAGCCAATAGCTGAGATGCTAGTGTTGCCCTTTAAAAGACGGCTAGTAAATTTCCACAGAGACCTCATGGCCAGTCGGTAGCTGTGCTGGACTAACTTGCAACACCCAGCTTTTTCCATCCAGCTGGGAAAGAACCAAACCCTGCAGAGCTAAGACATCCACGCTTACCCTGCAGAGAAAGACACTGTGAGTAATTCCATCTATGCAGAGAAGCAGAGTTAGGGACCGTTTAGGCTTAGACGCGCTCTAAACAGGTTACCATACCTGCTCGCAGTTGCCTGTGTTTGCTCACGCGTTCAATGCCTTTTCCCTACCTTTTTGTATCCTTGTAATTAGGTTAACTTAGCTAGTAAAAACTATCAATCTTGTTTTCTCTAATCAAGAGTGCCTGGTGTGCATGCTGTGACCCAAAACGCTTCCCAAGTTCGGCTTATGCTGGGAAAGCAATCTCTAATAAGGAGCAGGGTTTGGGCTTCCAGAGCAGCCCCTAACCCCGGAAGCTTGTAGCTCTGGTGGTGGCAGCAAAATCCAAGTGTTATGGTGATGGGCACAGAGTGAGGGAGGGGGCTAGGAGTAGAGTAAACCCCCCCCCCGGACCCATTACACCACAGTGGCACCTTGCCAAAGCCGCTGCCTGTTGCAAGGTGGCCTCCTCCGAGCACCTTGCCTTATGCTGCCTGGCTCCACGTCATGAACATGTGCTAGATGGTAACGTAGAGCAGAGGTGCCGTGATCTGCTCCCCACCCCGTGCGCACCGTGCCTCTTCTGGGGTCATTTCAGGGGGCTGAATGAAGTAATCCCAGACCTGAGATGACCACTCCTTCCACCCTCCCTGCCCACCACAGCCATGGCCACGAACCTGCCCCCCCCCCAAGATCCCTCCTTCTCCCCCTAAATTCCCACACCCCAGTTCCTGAACATGCCACTGTCGCTAATCATCAGTCTGTCGCTGCCCTAACACAAAATGAACGGAGTTACGGAACTGCTAACACGATGGTTCGTATAGTGGCTAAACGGTGTAAAATTGACAGAAAGTGCCAGTTACTGACAAAATGATGGAAAGTGCCAGAAAAGGATGAAAATACCACAAGTTGACAGAAAATGATTGAAAGTGAAGAAAAATGATTAATGATCGAAAATAACTCCCATGGCTTTGTCCTCATACAGCTGTTGTCTTCTCTGCGGGTACAGGAGCATCTACAGATAAACAAGAGAAACACACACACACCCCTCACAAAACGTCAGACCCCGTACTGTGCTGGGGGCTGTACACACACACACAGAGTTCTAGCTATAGTCGCAATTAGCCGGGGCAGAAGTCCCGTTCACCTCGATGGGACTCACGCTAACTCTTAAGCACAAGTGCTATCCCGACAGAGCTTGCAGTGTCAGCCAGGGGTGGGGGAACCTGGTCTCTCTCATGGCCACTTTGAACATTAGTACACACTTCAAGGGCTGGGTAGAAGTTGAAGGTAGGGGTGTTTTAGCAGCGCACTCAGGAAGAGAAGGGTCCAGATCATGGATCTGTGCCACAGATCTGTCCCCTATGCTTGCGTGCATGCCCTTATCTCTGACTCTGCTCCCTTCCCCAGGAGCTCAGTCTATTATTATTAAGCATATAACACAAGCAATGTACCTGGTGCTTTACAATTGTTATTATTAGAGACAGGTCTTTGCCCAGTTGGCTTACAATCTAAGATGGACAAAGGTGAGGAGAACATGAAGGAAGAAGGGGGGGGGGGGGGGGAAGGTAATTGTGGGGGGGGGGGGGGGGGGGGGGGGGGAGACAGACAGACAGACAGACACTCCCATTTATTACAGATGGGGAACTGAGACTGAGACTTGCACAAGGCCACCCAGTAAGTTCATGGCTATGGCAGGATTTGAACTCTGGATTCCCAGGTCTAAGTCCACCTGCACTTTAGCCACTACACCCCACTGGAGTCGCAGGTCTTTGAGGGAGGAAATTTCAGTGTTCAGTGCTTTCAAGTGCTTGGAGGGAAGAACTGGACCCAGGGGCCAAATCCAGGAACCAAAATAGGGGCAAAATAAAAACTAACTAACCCTGGGGCTGAGGTTCCTTCCCCAAATAGATAAGACAGGCGGAGAGGTGGAAGGGGAGAAGGCTGAACTTTTCAACAGCAACTAGTTATTCAAAGTGCTTCCATTTTTTGGGGTGCCTGGCATGAGACACCTCAAAAGGAGCTTAATATTCAGAAAGCACCGAGGACTTTCCTCTAAAGAATCCTACCTTTTGTAGGATGCATCTGACTGGGTACCCAGCCATTGCCAACATCACTAGTCGCTTTACAAATGTCTTGGCTGAAGCGACAGGAGCTCAATTGTAGGAGCCAAGATTAGAAGCTAGATCTCAGAGTCCTACGTCCCAGCCACTAGCTATGGGGTGGGGGAACCTCAGGCTGAGGGGACAAATGCAGCCCGGGGCTAGTTTTTATGTGGCCCCTTTCCAGTTTCTACCCCCAAGCATCGAAAAGCTGAGCTTAGAGGAAGAGAGCAGAGAGTAGGGCCTGCCCACACGCATAGGGGACAGATCTGTGCCATAGAACTCGGTGCTTGGACTAATTCCCAAAGTGGTCCCTGGGAGGGAAAAGGTTCCTCATTCAGGCACTAGCTCATGATGCCTCTCCAGTTGGGCAGGACAAACTGGAAAAACGATAAATCCTCCTGGCACCCAGGACGGTTGCTATTTGGCCAGTGGAGAGAAGAACTAAACTCCCACTTTAACCCTCCATCATTCAAGTCAGTGGGAGTTTTGCCATTGACTTTAATGGCAGAGGATTGTGATCTCACAGTTGTCGAAGTGCTGAAGACCGTCTGTCCCCTTTTACCCTTTTAGCATCTATCCATAAAGAAAGTCACCAAGACAACAGCAGGTCCCTTCCTCCAAGATCCCCCAAGAGCTGCCAATTGGGTCAGACCAATGGTTCATCCAGCCCAGTATCCTGTCTCCAACAGTCACCATTGGCCAGGTCACAGTAGCCTAAGTCCTCTTAAAGAGTCAGCATCCATCTCAGGTTGCTTATGCTCTCTCCCCCTCAAAGAGCTGTGTTCCTTATCAGACCTTGCCAACACCAGCAGAAACCCCCAGCAAGAGACTGACCAACAAAAAGAGCTTCTCCCCAACCCAGCCAAACCCCTTTTGCGCTCTGACATCCTGCTGGCCTGGGAGTCAGGCTGATCTTGGAATCCCAGCCTGTGCCATGCAGCCTGGGACAGAATGTTGAATTCATTGACGAAGCACCAAGGCAAACTAGGATCCATTCCAGAATTCTGATAGAGCGTCCAACGCGGCAGAGGAAAGTTAAGTCACCCAGGAGGCTGTGCTCTCTGCTTTGCACACGCTGCAGGTCCATATGCATCAGCAGTGCTACCCCACTGAAATCCATGATCTCGACCCTTGCCTGAAAAGGCAGAGTGGAGCTCACACAGAATTACAGTAGGGGAACCATCCTTGGAGCACGCAGAACCAGTGATGATAACTCTTCAAAAGGGGAGTAGTAGGTCCCACTCGTGCCCACTCTGTCTGTCCAGAAGATGGCACCATAAAACTCTAGAAAGTGGGGCAATAAGCCCCCTAGAGTAACAGGGCTCAACAATTTTAAGCCATGCTCCCATTTCTTGTTTGTGGCAGATGAGACCTCTCCCCCACCACCTTATCTTCTCTCCCCCTCACCCCCTTCCATCCCACCCTCCTGTCACGGACTTGCCAGTCCGTCACTTTAGAAATTCCCCCTTGCTCAATCAGAGTGTAGCTAGGCATTTGCCATTTACACTCCTTCTCATGCCCCCTCCCTCAACAAATGCCTTCTGTGCCCCCCACTGGGGAGGCCCCCTGTTTGAGAAACGGTGCAGTATTATAGCCTGGAAACGGGACTCCCATCCCTAGTCTGACTGCCCCTGACTGAAGGCGATTCTCTTCACCCAATTATTCCTGGAAGGGGGACTGTTTTCACTCTTAGAGCTGAAAAGATTATTTGCAACCAACACCTTACCTGGCAAATTAGCCCAGAATTGGTTCCGCCAAAGCAAATACAAAGCACTAGTAGTTTCCTCCTCTGTACATCGGTTGCCAAATGTACTTAGTGACTTGGGTGTTTGATCCTGTGTTCTGGCACCGTCGAGCGCAATTGTGCGCCCAAATTTTTGCACCACAGGATGACCGAGCTACTGCTATTAGTGCACGAGTGTGTTGCACAACAGTTTGGTGCTAAATAGTGCCAAACAAGCTACCGAAGTAACAGAAATACCCAAATAAATGAATACGCAAATACTGTTCCCATGACAAATACGTCTTCAGATAGCTGGAGGGCTAGCCAAAAACATAAATAATGTTCATGGATATGAAAAGTCCTATTTGTTTCAACTGTAGTCTTAGGGCAGAGGTTCCCAAACTTTAGCCTATAGCGTAACAGGGAGCTTAAAGCTATCTTCTGGCCCTTTAAGAAAGAGCACCGATAATTGGGTGCAGGTGCAATTACTAGACATAGGACCGTGCTAGGGCTGGTGCACCAGTGTAGGTGCTAGCCTGAATACAGGATCACAGCATTGGCCAGTCAAATAGTTGAACCCCTAGGACTCTTGGGGGTTTATAAGGAGAGATCTCAGTTACATAGGGAAGCCAACGAGGAAGGAGCTCTGAGCAGAGCTCCTCACTTCTCCCAGCCATAGGCAGGGGACTCTAGCCTCAGATACAGGGGAGACAGCTCTCCTACAGCAGGGAGCTGTAGGAGGACATCACAACCGCACAGGAAGAACCAGACAGCGTGGACTCCAAGGTGGGATTTGTTATGGTTATTGGCCCAGGGGCCCCCGAGGACATTATAAAGGGGTCAGACAGCGGGAAACTATGCCCCCACTAAGCACAACTAGTGGAGGCAGCTGGTATAGGGGAGGTTGGAGGCCGCACCCTATACCCAATAGGGGAACTCTAGTCAGCACACAAGAGCCCAGTAAATACTTACTGCAGGAAGGATCAGACCCTGGTTTGATAAACAAAGAGCAAATAAGGGTGAAAACAGACATGACGCTAACCACCCTTTAACCACCCTTGGGGGTCATTTATGCATGTTTCAGGGCTGCATAGGGCACCAATACAGCCCTGCAACATGCATAAATAACCACCAAGGGTGGTTAGCGTCATGTCTGTTTTCACCCTAAGAGGGCTGGGACTAAAAGTAACCATAAGCCGGGGATCCCGCTGATTCCCCAAATGGCCATAGTACCCCCTACAGTCTGGAACTGGTCACCCCGCTGCATATGGCGACACTTAACTAAGCCAAAGTTGTCCACACCAACCCATACAGCCTATGCCATGCCACGGCACCAACCCATACAGCCTATATGTACCGTGCCACGGCACCAACCCATACAGCCTATATGTACCGTGCCACGGCACCAACCTGTACAGCCTATGCCACGCCACGCCACCACCCGTACAGCCTATGCCATGCCACGGCACCAACCCATACAGCCTATATGTACCGTGCCATGGCACCAACCCGTACAGCCTATGCCATGCCACGGCACCAACCCATACAGCCTATATGTACCGTGCCATGGCACCAACCCATACAGCCTATGCCACGCCACGCCACCACCCGTACAGCCTATGCCACGCCACGCCACCACCCGTACAGCCTATGCCACGCCACCACCCGTACAGCCTATGCCACGCCACGGCACCAACCCGTACAGCCCCTGCTGAGCTGCTGTGTACTGGCTAGTCCCAGCACAGGGACTCAAGAGTTCCTTTGCTTCTTCTAGCAGCAGCTACTTCGTGCAGCGCAGGCTCTTCTGGAGTAGGGGAAGGAGGCAGAGTGCTCATGTGCGGCGCTCTGGGCACTGGCACACACGCACGTTGCTGACTGTTCTCTCCTGGTCCTGACTCTTACACAGCCTCGCACTGCTCCTGGAACCAATCGGTGCCGCCCCAGCGTGGCACACCAGCCAGTTCGGGAATCACTGTCTTAGGCTCTCGGAGGTTCCCTAGGGGAGGATGGGTTCCTAGGGTAGATCCAGATGCTAAAATCTTGGGGTTACCATCTTGGCGAGTGCCAGGACGGAGCTCCCCAACACATACAAAGCAAGGAACCCTAGTGCAGGTTTCCTCTTCACTCTTCTGTAGAGCTTTATTTGCCCCTGGCTTAAGTTAATTGCTACGTGCTTGTCTGCTTGCTTACTATGGGTAAGTTATAAGAAAGAGTACCCGGCCCCGAACTCTCACTCACTTGGAATTATGCCAACAGGGGGGGAAAGTGAAGAAGAAAGGCCAGATTGACAGATCGGGGGGGGGAAGGAAGCAAGATGATGGATTTTGATTCTATGGTGCAAACTATTCCTGTATTTAGTTGGAAACGATAACTATCGCTAAAGCTTTAGGCATAATCACGGGGCCGCACAGCTCACAACTCATCGTCCCTGGACCTGTGGCTGTGGGCCACTCGGACCCCAGTCGAGTTCCCATCGGGGAAAATCTCATCTCACTTCAACTTGCTTCTTGTCTTCTACTGGGTAAGATTTGCCAATTCAAGAGGACTGGCCATCTCCCTGAAAAGGGGTTCTTGCATAGAGAACTCTTTTTAGGATTTCTAGATAGCATTTGCTTTATATTTCTTATTCCTCTCTTCTGGAGAGGATCTATAGCCCGTGTGATTTCTAAATATAGTATTGGATCTGGCTTTTTGTCCAATTCCAGAAATACCTAATTTTTTTGCATTTTTTATCAACTAACATTTTTGTCTTGTGTTTCAATAAATTACTACTTTACTTTCTGTAAACGTCTTGTCTCAGCGGTCAATTCCCGAGTGTGGAGTGGGACACCCACAGAGAAACCGAGAATTTAACTGTCATATCTGGCGTACCAGCCAGCTACGCTGCTGATGCCTCCTATCCCCAAACTAGCTTATCTGTCCGAAGGACTTCGCTCAGCCAAAAGCTTGGGACTTGATGCAGGAATCAAAGGGTGAAATCTTATGGTCCAAAGGTCAGACTGGAAGCGCTGATCCTAACAGTCCATTGCAGCCTTAAAGTCTATACAAAACTGGAAAGAGAACTTTCGGGGAGAAGAAAGAGTATTTCTCCATATTTGGGGTGTGTGATGATGCAACTTTAACTGGGATTATTTTATTTATTTATGTTTACATTTTCACCCCGCCCCTCTCACAGAAAGCGACTCGCGAAAGCTTACAAAATAAAACAAAATTCAATAAAAAGATATAAATGCAAAGATACAAAAACATATAAAACAATAGACTCTATAAAAAAATAGATTAATATAAAAATATAAAATCTGGGCTGTGCATAAATAACCCCTCCCCCCATCCTATCTAACCACTCCCCCCCAAATACCTGATGGAAGAGCCAGGTCTTACAGTTCTGTCAGAAGCCAAGGAGATCTGGGCTGAAGCAAACCTCCACCGGAAGGGAATTCCAGAGCGATGGTACAGCCACTGAGAACGTCCTCCTGTCCATTCGCACGTACCAATAACGTGGGACTTCCAGGAGGGCACTCCCGGATGAGCTCAAGGGCCGCCCGGGAGCCCAGGGGATGAGGCGATCACTCAGATAAACAGGGCCCAGGCCGTGATGGGTTTTAAAGGGCAATACCAGCCCCTTGAATCGGGCCCAAAAGACAACAGGCAGCCAGCGCAATGCTTGGAGCACAGGGGTTCTGTGTTCCCTGCGGCCTGTCACCGTAAGGAGGTGGACGGCAGGCCGCCGCACCTAGCTGCAGCTTCCGGATCTTCACCGCGGGCAGCCCCACGTAGAGCGCGTTGCAATAGTCTAACATCGAGGTGACGAACGCACGGACGACAGTGGCGAGGTCAGAGTCTGAGACATGGGTGGAGCCGCTTCACCAGATGTAATTGGCGAAAGGCGCTCCTGGCCACAGGCAACACCTGGAAATCCAGGCTAGCCGTGAGTCCAGGAGCACCCCTAGGCTCCGCACAGATAGAGCCATTGAAGGACAGACACCCTCAATAATGGGGGAAACCTCCTCCCTCAGATCATTGGACATCACCTCTGTCTTATCAGGACTGAGCTTCAATTGGCTTATCTCGGTGTGCTGTATACACCAGGAGGCCTGTATCCCCAAAATTTATGTTGCAAGTCCCTTTAGCCTAACCACGTGTACCTTGAATAAAGCCGCTATTAAGGCTGACTGCCTCTCTTAGGCCACTTTCACACGTGCAAGTATCTTCCGCATTTTACAATCCTTGCAGACGTTTGTGACACGTCACTGATGCGGGAGGAAACAATGTTCACCCATGAGGCAATCTCCCGGAATAGCCAAAGCGCTTATTCTGCAAGAGGGCATTCACACATTCAGATTTTCTCAGAGAGAGTAAAGAAAAACAGCCGGTAACGTAACAGGCTGCACGTCCCCAAGCTTAAGTTGCTGCAGGGTCCGGACCCAAGAATTGTGCTTCAATGTGGAAGTTGCTCCGACATTGTTTTTATTAGCACCATAGTCTCTTGTCCATCAGCAAGATCTCCAGAAGTTACATAAGGCAACTGTAGCTTGCGCAAGTCCTTGCAGGATCAGGCCCAAGGGATTACATGCCAGAGGGAAATCAATAACAGTTTCTATTCCAAGTACATTGGCATCACAGTAGTCTCTCTAGAGCATAGTTCTCCACCTCTGTAGTCAGCCCAACAAGCCCCAAAGCCTTTCCCAGCAAGGCAAGGGTCCCCTGGCTGGCACTCACTGTTCCAGGCCTTGCAGACTCCCAGGGATTCAGGCTAGAGCACCTTCTCTCTCAGAGACTAGAAGCAGACTCCTCTTCAGGACCCTGGCCAGCAGTCTCCTCAGGGAACTCTCTGTCAGTCTCTCCCAGCAGGGCTTCAACATTGGTCAACTTCCCCTGGCTGGGGGCTCCTAGGAGATGTTGCCTGTTCAGCTCCTAGGCAGAGACTGGATTGCTCTCTGTCTTTCTTCCTCTTATATAGCAGGAGTGGGCATGACCAGCTACCCAGGCTGCCTGCCCTTAAAGGGGCAGTGTCCTGCCCCACTCCCCTTTACTGCTCAGCCTGTTTCTACTCAGGCTAACCTTCTCTGACAGGGCTGGCATCATCACGCTCCATGCCAGGCCCGGCATCACCCACCTGGTGCCTCATGTCCTTAAAGGGGCAACAGCCCTGCAAGGCTGTGCCCTGCTACATACGTGGATAAAAGTGGCAAGTAAATAAAAGTATGAATTGCAATTCTGAGGTGAGATTTCTGGTGTGATGCGGAGGTTTCCTGCTGCCCTTATTTCTCAACTTCCACCATGTATCTGTGGTTAAAATGGCACCCGGAGGACCTTACAAGAAATTACAGTATCGCATGCGTTCACACATTGCCAAACTGCTGCAGTTATAGCATGCACTGTTAATCAGGCATTCACACGTTCAGTTTTTGGCAGAACAGTAACTCCCATCACTGTAAAAATAGGATTTCGCCGCCCTCTCATCCGTGATTGTAATTACCCAATCTCCTGTCATTGACACAGAAAAAAAGCATTCACACATGCGTAGTATTTATGGGAATATTAATTTTGCATGAAAAAACATAACATGTGAAAGTGGCCTCTAATAGGGAAACTCCCCATCTTCCCTTAATCAAACTCGACCATCCAACCCAGGGGTGGCCAGACACAAGGTGCACGTGATTCAGCTGATCCAAGCATCAATCTTAGGTGATCTACCAGGGCCCCTCCCTCCTGCTGGCTTCCAGATCAAGGGCACCTCAGCAACTGGTCTCAGAAGTGGATTGGATCATTCTCCTTAGACAGTCGTCCGTGCTGCACTCAAGGAGTTCTCCTAACCTCTCTCCTCCCCAGACACGCTCTCCTTCCCAGAAGTGATCTCTGAGGGGCCGGCCTCACTCCCCACATCATGATCTACTGGAGACTGATCCACCCATGGAGCCTGATCCATCTCTTGGCTGCCCCTGAGCTAGCCTCTTAAAGAGTTACCACTGTCACAGAGAATTGCCCAGGTTAGGGGAGTACCCCATCATGGTCTTACCGTGGGTGTGACATAAGGCCAGGTCGAAACAGCTGTTTTCACGGAACATTTCCAACAAAATGGAATAGCTGTTTGTTTTTTTAATTGGAATTCCAACTGAAAATTTTTAAAAAAACACAACGTGTCGCATGCACAATGACCGCCACCCTTACCTCAAATGGGGCAACGCTACTGTTGCCATTTGGGGCAAAGGCAGTGACCATTTTGAACACGTGCAATGGGGTTTTTAAATTATTATTATTATTTTTCAATAGTTTGTCCAATTCCAACTGAGATCGGATGAAACGAGCTTGCTCTGGTTTTTGATCAGAACAGGCCAACTGGGCCATTTCGATCAAAAATTGGAACTAGTGGAAATCAGACTTCGTCCCTAGCGTGACATTTGTGATGGAGGGGGGTAAGCCAGATCATCGTAGTGGGTAAACCTTGGTGCTATGTTTGTCCACACCCCTGGGTTGGGTAAACAAGGCTTGATTGTGACCACGTGGACCTTAACGGTAGAGTGAGTCTGAAGCTTGTATTCCTAGTCAGCCCAGTCTCATCTGGATCCTGGGGCTCAACTCGTGTACTATGGGGCACAGTGGTCTAATAGTAAGAGCACGGCAATACTATCCTTGGCCTAGATCCCTGGTGCCGGAACCAAAAGGAGGAGACTTTTCTTCAAGACCCCACATTCTCAAGCGCCCGGTCTTCAGCTGAGATCAAAGACTCCGTGCATTAGGGCTGTGGGGAAAAAAAGCATTGGAGGGGGCAGTCCCTGCCCCAAAGAGCTTACATTGACAATGGCTGGGAGGGGAAACAGAGGCACAGAGAGGTGAAGTAACTTGCCCAAGGTTACGCAGCAGGTCAGTTGCAATACAAGAAACGGAACCCACATCTCTTGGATCCTATGTTAGTCATTAGGCCACATTGGTTCCCTCAAAACGAATTCCTCGGCTACCACAGGTATGATCGACTTTCATGCCGGTACTACCACCACAACAGCCAAGTCGAGTGATTGACTTCAATGAGGACACAATTGCACCCGTTAGGGATGAAGCCAGGGTCTGATCCCTGCGTGGCCCCGTAGCATGCAAGTGGGCCCTAGCGCAGGAAGCCGGGCGCACGAGCAGCCACCCCCCGTGAAGAGCTCTCACCACAGCTGGGCTGGGCTGCAGTGCCAGTCACGCAAGCGGGCGCCCAGCCCTGCCCCTGGCCATGACAAAGCCGCCGCACGCAACAGCGCCCACTGATCAAGGCCCTGCAGCAGTGGCCCCCCTCCCCCGTGTGGTGGGGTAAGCACGGCCCCTCCACATGAATACCCCAGTTGGGGAAGCGTTGGGTAGCAGCCAACTGTTCGCCCCACCCTGGGGCCGGGGGGGGGGAACGTCTGGTGGCGACCAGCCACACAACGCACTACATTGCGTAGCCCAGCGACCCAAGGTGGGGTGGCCTCCCCCTTCGGTCTCGTCTGGCCTCATTTCTCCAGATAATTTTATTCCCCTATCCCTGGTCTAGTTCTCCGTTATTAATTGTCTCATTTACAGGCAGGGCCTGCAACTCCATTTGCACGAAGCAAGTGCAATCTTCAATCGAGCGCATCTCCTCCCAGCGCCAAGGCAGATGGACACAGACCCTTTTGATCTGATTTCCTTTGTACACCCATACGGTACAGAGGACCTTTGTGTGTCATTCTGTTTGCTCCAAATCCATTTAAATAAATATTTTTTAAGCAGATGTGGTGCTGAGCTGTTAAGTGGGTTACCAGGACCACGTGCCGTCTCCATTTTAATTACATTTCTCTCCTTTTTGTTTAATTTGTACATTTCGTTGAATTGCAATTTTTTAAATTTTTTTTTTTAAAGTGAGAACTACAGAATTTTGCTGAGTTGCTGGTGGTGTTCAATGCCGTCCTTCTTTTAGCAGTTTTTAAAATGTTTTTTATATTGGATTTTATTTGTGTTTTTATATTGTAAGCCGCCCCGGGCTGCCTGATGGCAGGAGGGGCGGGGTATTAAATTGAAAAATAAATAAATAAATAAAAATAGAAAGAGAGCCCTCCCCAGGCAAATTTAGACCCTGCCTCTCTTCCCGAGTCTGGTGATACAAAGAGAAGGGGATAAGAAATACAACATACCGCCCAAGTTCCAGCCCAGCATGGCTAAAATCTAGGAGAATCAAAGACTATTTTGCTTTGAGATCATGTCCTTTTTCTCCAAGCACAATAGCTAGGACCTCTGGACAGCAGCAAACAGCACCCTATAAATAGGACAGATAAGAAGGTTACAGGATAGAACTGTCCCATGACAGTTGTGCTCCTTGTGAACAAAAGCACCATCCGGGGGTATAGTTACCATGGAATGAGGGGGTAAAGTTGAGCCAGGCCCAGGATACTAGAGGGGCCCTTTGCAAGCGACTTCATTCTTGAACACCACTAAGAAATGTTCAGAGTGGGCAGCGAAGGACGGGACCAACACCCCCGCCCACTCTGAACATTTTCTAGCGGTGCTCAGGCTGCTAGCCAAGGGCGTTGCCAAGTAGGCAATTGCAGGGAGAACCCACAAAGAGTCAGGGTTCCCTTGGCATTTTTAGAGGAGATCTGTGCAATGAGGGCCTCTCCCCCCTCCTCCTTCATTCGTTCCCCACTCCCCTCTGGGAGAATTCAGCTAAACAAGGAAAAGGGGCAGCCTCAGGAGCCAAAAATGGGGTGGAAAGGGGATGTAGGACACGTTGTGAATCAAGCCTTCAGCAAAGGGCACAGCGACAGTCAAGTAACAAAGAGCATTTGGAAACGCAGAGTTAGACATTTCAGATGTAAATGAGAGAACATTATTTCAGTGATGCATAAGAAGCTAATGAGGCCACATTCATCTGCTGTGCACAGTCCTGGCCACCTAATTATACCAGGGATGGTATGAAAATGGAAATGATGGAGAGCAGAGGGCAATCCAGAGGATAAGGGACTTCAAGGTCTGAGCTATTCAGAGGGGTTACAGAAGCTGCGTCTGTGCTCTTTAAAGAAGGGGTGGGGAACCTCAGGCCTGGGGGTCAAATGTGGTCTGTGGCTAGTTTTGATTTGGTCCCTTTCCAGTTCCTGGATTTGGCCCCTGGATTCAGTTCCTACCCCTCAAACAAGACTGAGCGCAGGGGAAGGGAGCAGAGAGGAGGGCACGCACACAAGGAGAGGGGGCAGATCCATAGCACAGATCAGTGATCTGGACCCCACCCACCCTCTTACCGAGCACACCCATTAAAGCATTGCACGCCCCAATTTCAACAAGGTCCTTGGAGCTTGTACTAATTTTCAAAGTGGCCCCTGGGAAGGAAAAGGTTTCCTGCCCCTGCTTTAGAGAAAGGGAAGAGTATACCGTAGGGGTGGGTAAGGATTTCAACCCCAAGAGACAACTATCAAAATCTTCACATAGCTGAGAGCCACAGGAAACGTATGCGTGCACACACACACACCCCTTTCCTGCTTTGCAACTGGCTGGAGGAACCAATGCTCTGGGGTCCTGGCTGCTGAGACTCAGAGACGCAGCTGTGATGCAGCTGCTGAGACTCAGAGAAGCAGCTGTGATGCAGCTGCTGAGACTCAGAGAAGCAGCTGTGATGCAGCTGCTGAGACAGGGACGCAATGAAATAACACACAAAAATAAAGGTTGCAAAGGGGGTGGAGATGGGGACAATGTCAGGCACTAAATCTCGCAGGCCAAATCAGAAGGTTTAAAAAAATAAAAAAAGTATGGACCAGTGCCAATAGCATATGTTAAAATGTGATGTATTAATACATCATACATAGTTGACAAATGAAACGTCGAGTCTTTATAGGAATATCATGATGAAACCAAATCCCATAGACAAGCGCCGCCCACTCACGGCGTGAAATCCTGCGCCTTGTGGAAGTGCCGCGGGCAGCTTTTAGACGTGTCGTATTTCCGGCCATGCATTCGTCAACGGCGCCAATTAAATACCTCGATATCGAGGTACTCAATTGGTGCCGTTAAAGAATGTGCGACCGGAAATACGGCACGTCTAAAAGCTGCCCGCGGCATTTTTACAAGGCGCAGGATTTCACGGCGCGAGCGGGCGGGCATAGAAAAGATGCCAGTAGGATTCTCAGGAAGTGACTGAAGTATTTCCAAGCCGCTTTTAGTCTTTATATCCTTACTATCCGTTCTAAAACTATCCTTAGACATTGAACTCGTATAGATGTATCATGCATCCCCTACAGAAGAGTTAGAAATGCTCTGATTAAAAACAATGGGCATAGATAATTCTACTAAGGTAAAAATGATATTTTAAGAAATGAGGCTATAGATCTACAATTGTGATTGGTAGGATCCGGTATGCCTTCCTGTCAAGCCCTGGAGAAAGCTCTAATAAAAACACGTACACCCTCACCCCCTGCCCCAGCCGTAGTGTCCCCATCTTTTGGCCTAGGGACGCAGTATGGCATCACTGCAGTATGCTAGCACATGCAGATAGGGGGCGAGAGGCAGCACTGGCATTGACCAATCAGGACAATAGAGTGGGCAGGGTAGGTGGAAACCCATATTCTACAGCAGGGGTGGCCGAGGTCTCCCACCTGAGAGAGCCACAAGGCATTAGGGATGGGCATTCCGGATTAGGATTAATCCGCAACGGTCTGAAAATGGGCAGTTGCGGATTAATCCTAATCCACATACTCCACAGTATGTGACAGATCCACACTTACAGATCCAGATTGCCCCCATCCCCCAGGACCCTGGAGTCTATCGAGCAGCCTCGGAGGGCTTGATGGAAGCACCGCCACTGCTGTGGGGCTCCCGCAGGCTCCCTTGCCGCGGCGTCCGCCCGGCTCCTTAGTGCGTATGTGCAAAATGGCCACCACCTTTAACCAAAACGGTAGTGGTCAAAATGACATCGCTGCCATTTTGGTTAAGGGTAGCAGCCATTTTGCACATGGGTGATTTGCGGGAGGGAGGACGCCGCGGCAAGGGAATCTGCCAGAGCCCCCCCTAGCAGCAGCAGCGCTTCAATCAAGCCATTTGAGGTGGTAATAGTAAGTACCACTCTGTGGCCCTGGGAAACAGAGATGGGGGGAGGTTAGACCCACTGTCCCCGGGGGCTAGACTAAGGATGGGATTTGGGATGGGCTACAGATTGGTTTCCCATTGACTTCGATGGGAGAATCCAAATCTGTAATCAATTAATAAATTACAGTTCCGAATAATTTAATCTGAATGCCCATCCGTACAACACACACACACACACACACACACACACACACACACACCTTTCCTGCTTCATGACTGGCTGGAAGAGCCAGTGCTCTACAATCCTGGCTGCTGAGATCCTGAGGAGCAGCTGCAATTCAGCTGCTGAGGCTCTGGCTAGTCATGCACAAGACCATCCGTGGCTAAGAGGAGGCATTTTTGAACTGCCCAAGAGCCGTGGTTTGGTCTAGTCACAGTTCAGATGCTCAGGTAACCTTGAACGAGTCACTTATGTTTCCCCTTTGTTTGGGGGGCAGAGACTCTCTCATACTAAGGGCTTGTTCAGGGGAATATTTCCCCCCCCCCCCCTTTTTTCTTTTTTTCAATGGAGCAGAGTAGACTAGACTCTGACCAAAGTCCAGCACAAGGAGGCTGGAAGTTAGGAGACCTGGGAAGCAGGAAAACCTAGGAGACAGGAGGGGTCTCTTTCCACAGGCTGTTGAATGTTGCACATCACACACACACATTGCCCATGGGGGAGCACCCACATGTTGTAAGCTTGTTTTGCACACATACCTTCAGGCAGTCAGGGTGCTAGTCATTATTAGTCCCATTTTGCAGACAGAGAAATGAGGCTGAGAGAAAGTGACTCGCCCAAGGCCACCCAGTGCATTCATGGCTAAGTCAGGATTTGAACCCTGGTCTCCTAGGTCTGAACCACTAGGCTACACTGACTGACTCTTGGTAGGAAAGATATTTGGTAGGAGAAATGACATTTTATGTTCCCTGGGCAGCTACGGATGAAGGGGCCATCCTGGGATTTGCAGCAAGGTTAGGAGCTCGTGCATTGGCAGAAATTTACGTCTGACCATTTTGGCAGCAGTTTTAAACATTGAGGTTTCATTCCTGGGAGAACGAGTCACTGTGTTTTCCTGTTGCTATCCAGCTGCAGTAGCTGTGGGTGATTTTAATAAGATGGGATAATATTTCTATCAGTCTGAAGAGCTCTAGATTGAAGCTACGGAAGCATCTGGCTCAGCTGCCGGGTGATAAATCGCATCAAGATCCGAGGCTAAAAAACTGAAAAGGAGATGCAATTTCATTTAAAGTGTCACGCTTTTGAGGGTAGGATCAGATCTCGTCTCCCCATTTATTCAAATTTGACTGTGTTATTAAGAGAGGATTTGATGGCAACAGAGCCGGCCCTGTTCTAAGAGCAACGCACCCAGAAGTGACAGGAGATTGCAATCACTTTGATCCTACAGAGGAACTCGTGCTTCTTCCCGTTTTTTAGACTTGTAATAAAATAACAATGAGGCGGGCAGGTAAAATATGGGACTGACCCTCAGTCACTTCATCTGGGTCAGGGAAGAGTTACCTCTCTGCATACACTCGAGACCCACAGCGCTGAATGCCCTTGGGGGGGCAGGGACACACCCAAAATGTCTGGATTTGTGAGGACAGACTCTCTCCTAGCAGGGCTGCTGATGTTCCCGGTCTACACGACGCATTGGGAACTTCCGATCCTGCTTGGACAGTCCACAGCTCTCTCCAGCCAGGCCTGGAGGTGCCCAGTGTGGCTAGAGAGCCTGTCTGTCAGTGTCTACGTTAGGGATGGGCGAACAGATCACGGTTCGG
>QEPC01011341.1:12757504-12799726 GCA_003113815.1 Sphenodon punctatus | reverse complement strand
TATAATTGGGTTGTGGAATCTACTGCCAGAGGCTGTGGTAAGGGCCAGTACTAGAGCTGAGTTTAAAAGATGTTTGGACAAGTTTCTGGAAGATGGGTCCATTAGTAGTTATTAGCCAGACAGGTTCAAGGAACACGATGGGAGCTGGAGGAAAACAACAGGGAATGGATCCCCCATTGTGACCTGTTGGGTGCTTCTCCAAAGCCACCGTGATAGGCCACTGTCGGAGACAGGATGCTGGGCTAGATGGACCATTGGTCTGACCCAGTATGGCACTTCTTATGTTCAAACCTGCTGAGACTAGGGTGGCTAGATAAGCACATTTTAGAGGACACATGAGAAATGCAGATTGCAGGGCTGCATTGGTGCCAGAGCAACCCTGCAACTTGTATTTCTCATAAGTGTTGCATATCTGGCCACCCTAACTGAGACCAGAGTGGCAGGTCTCTACAGTATACTGAGCATACATAGCGTACTCTATAGAGAGAAAGATACACATGGGCACATCCACACACACACACACACACATATATATACACACCCACATCCAGGTGTGTCACACCGCTATTGTGGCTCAGATCTGGAGGAGGAAGAGGTTTACCACATGGCCAATCAGAGGTGAGTTTACCCCCTTTCTGTCTGTTCCCCACCCACCTGCCCTTGAGCGGGTGGGTGCGTGTGCTAAACTCAAATTTCAGCTTCAGGAACTCGGGCTGAGCTGGCTGTGTGCAGCAGGAAGCTGCAGTCCACAGCAATAGGCTCTGCTGGTCAGATGTGGATGGTGGGGTGGAGTGCCTGTCTACTGAGGAACACTGCCCCTCGGACTGGCAAGTCAAATATCAAGGTATCCAGGTCTAGAGATTACTAGTGTATCTGCGAATAAGATGTATAGGCCCATTTTTAATTTTTGCCTAGAGCCAAGCAAAACCTACAGCCACAAAATCACTAGTGCAGCAAAGCAAGTAAAAAGGGAGTTGCTATTTACACCTTCTCAAAATACTAGAACTATGAGCCCCTAACAAAATTCACTGGCAGCAGATTTAAAATAAAAGTATTTTTTCACTCTGTGTATAATTAACTTGTGGAACTCGCTGCTGGAGGATGTTGAGAAGGCCAATAGTATACCTGGGTTCAAAACAAGACTGGGTAAGATCTTAGAGGATTTGAATGAATCTTAGTCAAGATGGTGGAGGGAGGAAACCTCTGGCTGTCGGGGCTGGGAGTGAACAACAGAGAACGATCACTCCATTCAGTTGTCAGAGGCAGGCTAACTGGACCGTTGGCATGACGCCGTATGGCACTTATGTTCTTAAGTCTACATAGTCAATAAGCAAGCCAGAGTGATGGGAGCTTGCAGTTATCAGACCCCAGGACATTTACATATGCTAATGCCTACCAATTAAGGAGCACAGGACTAATAACTTATTAACACATTCTCCCAGAACAGCATTCTAATAATCTGCTTTGAAAATGAATAGGAAAGCCAAGCATGTTCTAGGTTTGCCCGGATGCCAGGAGACAACGTCCCGCATGCAAACCAGGCCTTCACCTCACTGGCCCTGCCCTGGCTTCCTCCTCCAAGAGTGACGGCAACGTCACCGTGGGTGGGAAAATGCCGGTGCATGCACAGTCATGCATGGGCACGCCAACTTTGCTTCTCCCCCCACCCCTTCCTGGTGCGTGTTGCATGCTGTTGGGCCAAGCACCAGGGGGGCAGGGTTTAGACAGCCGGTGGAGCCAGAGACAACGGGGGGGGAGGAGAGATGTAGGGCAGCCGGGCCAGGAATCTGATTGGAGTCCACATTAAAAAAAACCCACCAGAATTAGCAAAGGGCTAAGCACTGCAGGGCCCCCAGCCAGTGTGAGCCCCGGGACAAATGTCCTGGTTTGTCCAATGCTGGCTATGCCACTGGCCCCACCTCCAGAACTTACTAGGGTGGCCAGATATGCAGATTTTAGAGGACACGAGAAATACAGGTTGCAGGGCTGCATTGATGCCACTGCAGCCCTGCAACCTGTATTTCTCATAAGTATCCTCAAATCTGCATATCTGGCTACCTTAGAACTTACTATACGATGACCTCATTCTTTCAGCCAGGAAGAGGGTCTTTCCCCAACATGCACGACAGCACAGACATTACACCCACACAAATAATACGTCCCATCTGACGCTCAGTTCTTCAGGCTCCATGATTTAATGACATATTTTCATAACCTCTGGCTTTTCCTTGGGTGTTACTTGGTAGGAAGTAGCTATGAAAGGAGATCAGAAACAGCAGGCACTGTTCGATAGAATTAACCACCCCAAGGGCAGCAAAGGATAGGACAGAGGTGTCTAAACTAAACTGTGGGTCCTAGCCAATGATGTGGGGTGGAAAAGTTTCCACTGTATTTTCCCAGTTCTAAAAATGTATTGTTTCATAAAATCAGTTAGTAACACAATGAATGGATACCAATACCTAATTCCAATAAAAATTATTTCCAAGTAAAGCTTTGAATTTGTTTGGACATTTAAACCACATTAAGTGCTCTTTATTGAATTTTTTCCCTAATTTATTTCTGTTCAACTACTTTGGGCTATTGTAAAAACTTTTGAGATATTTATCCAGCACATAAAATTAACAGAGTAAACAAAACTCAAAACGTTCACTAAGTACAAGTCAAATCCCAGTTGATTTAGGGCACTGGAAAAATCTTCTGAAAATTTGCATCAGAAAATTTTCCAGTACAGAATTTTCCGGGAAACCCGCATCACTAATCCTATCCCCCAGTGGGGTTTCATCATCTGTGGATGGGGTTATGATCCTAGTTGATATTTACTTTGCATGACTTTGTTGCTGCCTGGGATTATGCTGAAGTTTCAAATGGGGGTGTCATGCAAGAAAATGTTCGGGAACTTTAAAAAAAAAAAAATAATCTACCTAAAAACCACCCTCTTCCATCAGGCTTTCCCTAGCTCCTCACCCTTATAGATTGCTCATGGATGCTTCTCCTGATCCTGTAGTGTCTTAGCCTTCAAGATCTCCCTCCTTCCTTGTAACTATTCTAAGCTAAACACATGCACCTGCAACGTCTGAACTTCCTGAATGCACCCCTGGGTGTTTTCAAACAAGATGCTACCACACGTGGCCACCCAGGAGCCACTCACCTGACTGCCTGTCTGAAGGTGGTGCAGGGGATGTGCGCTCCCATGAGCCACGCGTCACCCACTCATAGTCACTCATGGAGCACTGCCAAGAAATCCAGAGTGCGTCCGTAAGCCAAAAAGTTGTGTGGCAATCAGTGGCCACACATCCCCTGCCCATGTGAACTGGGATGGCTAGCTATGCCAGCAAACCAGTCCGCCACTCAGAAGCATTGTGGGTGGGGGGGACATGGCCTTTGCAAGTCACAGGAACTGTCTGCGAGTGCTGGCGAGCCTGGGTTCCCATCCCAGTGATCCCGCTGGGACATGTCAATTAAGGTCAACCCGGCGTGCTTCCCCCTCCCCCAGATCCGGGGCAGCGGAAGCGGAAGGCAGCTGCTGCGGTAGTCACCCGCTAGAATCCCCCCCACTCACTCCACCAGCGCTCTGCAGCTCTGCCACTCAGTGGCCATGGACACCTCTCCCAGCCTTACTTGCTTAAAAACACCCCCACGTCTCCCTACGTGTCGTGTATTTTGTATAAAAAGCATATGTTTTATTGGCCGTGTTTCAATTTACTGAACATTAGAATTAACCTCTGTGTGGTGAGCTTCTAATTAACAATCTCTATAATGACCTTTTTACTGAACTCTTGACCATATTCAATTTATGATAAAGGGGAGCTAGCTTCCACCATGCTCTTGACCATATACTTGGAGAGAGAGAGGATTCGTCTGTCTCTCTTAAGGATTCAACGTTTTCTGTTGACCAGTTTCAAGAGACGTGACTCCAAGCAGGGCAGAAAAAGGTTTGGCTGCTATGGAGTAGATGCCCCCACCCCCTGCTCACATACCCCTTCTCATTACACTGCGGTATAGGGAGATGCTCTGGGTGCTCAAACCCTGCCCAGCCACAGGCAGCACTTCTGGAAACAAAAAAATAACAAAAGCAGGCCATTAGAGAAGCGATACGGTTTCCAGATCCATACGTCCCATTTTTGTGTAGACAGATGAGGATTCCTCCTCCTCCTCTTGTTTTGCAGGCTATAGGCCCCATCCCGCGCCTTCTGCAAGGCGTTGAGGACTTCCAGTTCCCAATAAAGTTAACAGAACACTTCAAGACACTTAGCATCTCAGTGAGTTTTTTTGGCCACATTAATGAAGAAAGCTAGGATGTCCTGGCTCACTCAAGCAATTACAGCCTGCTCTGTTCTCTCGACTCGTGGCTTCAGTTGAATCATACAACGTTCTTCTGCTCCTTGTCCATTCAACAGCTGCCAACCTTCACACGGAAGGCAGCAGCATTTCAGTGCTGGGCGACACAGTTAGAAGCCTAAAGTGCCCTAAGTTCTATGACAGGGGTGAGGAAATCCAACCTGCAGTTGTTTTTAATCTAGCGCCTTCCTCATTTTTTGGATCCAACCAATGGATCTAGTCCTTTCCCTCAAGCACTGAAAGTGACTCGGAGGGAGGGAGGAGAGAGACCAAGTAAATCAGATGCTATCTTTTATTGCACCAACAGAAGTTGGTCCAATAAAACTGGTTTTATCCACAAAAGATCCCAGCTGATCTACTCTGGGTGCCTTCAGACAGACCTGGGGCTGGCAACCTCCAGAGCTAGGGTGGCCGCAGATTTTAGACGACACTTATGAGAAATACGGTTGCAGGGCTGCATTGGCTCCAAGGACAAGTGTCCTCTAAAATCTGCATATCTGGCCACCCTACCCAGACCTCTTCCAGGCATGGTCAGCCCTGCATCCTGCCCTGCCTGCACCGTGTTTATACGGACCCGGCAGTCCACCTGCATGATGCCCCCCCCTTCCTCCACACCATAGAGAGTTGCAGGCGGATCGCCCGCCCATCTAGACTGCCGCCTGCAACTCTATGGGGTTGCCCAGGGCAACAGCCAGCCAAGAACGGAGCTGCAGTGGCCATCCGCCAAGCAGATGGCCAGTAGCCCCCCCACCTCCAGCCAGTACCCTGGGTTTGGGTGGTCCGCTCCGCTGGCAGTGCTTGGGGACGTTCCGGAGAGCCGCAAGCGGGGTTGGAGCAGAGCAGGCAGCTTCTGTTCCGCCTCCGCTCTGCCTGCACATCTGACAGTCCAGTCCTCCTTTAGACTGACGGGGCCGCCGGGGGGTGCAGTGGCGCAGAGACGGGGCTGCCATCCGTCTGCCGATTCCCTTTGCCTCCAACGCGGACATTTGGACGTGGCAGGCACACGCCACGCAACATGGTAGCCACACGTGTTCTCTCAGCTATAATGGAAGATATTCACATTTGATGTTTTCACATTTTGAAGAAGGAAGCCGGACTCAAAAGACGTTGGTCCAATAAATTAGATCATCTGAAGTACTTTGTCTCCATCTCTTACCTTAGGGGTCAACACAGCAACCACACTCGCTCTCTCTCCCCCTCTCCCTGCCCCCCCCCCAGAGGCCACTCTGAAAACTAATACAAGCTCTGAGAGCCACACAGACGTTGGGGGTCAGGGCTTCTTAAAGGGGGCACTCAGCCCTCTCCCCCAGTTCAGTCTTTCAGTGCTCGGGGGTAAGAACTGCATCCAGAGGCCAGATTCAGGAACTGGAAAAGGGACCAAATAAAACCAGTCATGGGCCACATATGGCCCCTGGGACCAAGGTTCCCCACCCCTGCTCTAGACTCCCTGTAGCAGAGTGAAGTCTTGCCCAACATGAGTCACTCAGGATTAGGCCCCAAGTTCATCCAGTCTCAGTGGGAATTAGATAACAACGAGTCATTTTATTTACACACTATCTCCACTGAGTTAGCCCTTAGTTCAGCCAGCCCTTGGCGCCTGGCTAGCTAGCCCAAACAGTCCTTTGGGATTCCTAGACCACGGACTCTCGCTTGCTGTCTCCTTCAGCCAGGGCTCCCCCGTTCTCAGTAGCTGCCCTGCTGGGGTTGCCATACATGCCAATTTCCCCAGGACATTTATGAAAAATGCATGTTGCAGGGTGCCAGTGCAAGCCCTGCAACATGTATTTTTCATAAGTGTCCCGGGAAAAGTGGCATCTATGGCAACCCTATGCCCTGCTCACCCACTATGAGTTCCTTGCTGTGAGGCTCCAGGGTGTTGGAGCCCTGCAACCTGTATTTCTCATAAGTATCCTCTAAAAATTGCATATACGGCCACACTATAGGGTTCACAGCCCTCCTATTCCCTTAGAGTGTCTACTCACAGCAAAGGCTGGCTTCTCATAAGCCCTCTGGCCATCTTCAGGAAGAATTCTCCTGCAGATCCTACTCCCTTCACGTCTGTGGCTTAGCTCTCCCTTGGCTGCTACAGCCAAGCCCAACACACCGGTGCCCTCAATTTGGTGCTATCCTGCCCAATTGGCAGCACCTGTCAATCAGCCAGTGCAACCCATGCCCAGGCGCTGTCTTTAAAGGGCCCGTAGCCCACCGTGGCTCTGACCTGCCACACTCTGCAAGAGGAAAGAAGCAGAGAGGAGGGCGTACCCTCAAGAATAGGGGACGGATTCATGACTTCAGCTACCTTCAAGTAGGGTGGCCAGATATGCAAATTCTGAGAAATACAGGTTGCAGAGCTTCACTGGCTCCACTGGAGCCCTGCAACCTGTATTTCTCATAAGTGTCCTCTACAATTTGCATATCTGGCCACCCTACCTGCAAGATTAGAAGAGGCAAACAGAAAATCCTAGTCACCCCGCTACAACTGGGGCCTGGTAGAGACAGCAGCATGTATGACTAGGGGATGGAAGCTGGTTCTCTGTCCCAATCTGTAATCCCCTTGGGGCAGAGACCTGTCTCTAATTATTATTATTATAAACATTTATATAGCGCCAGCCATGTGCCTGGCGCTGTACAGAACATAGAAATAGATGCGGTCCCTGCCTGTGGCTTACAATCTATGCACCAGGCACTCTATTGGCACTATGTTAATAAATAAATAAAATAATAATAATAATTAATAAATATATCATCCTTCCTAAAATTCTCCAGCTGCTCTTTAAAGCTGTGGGACTGGATCCTCATTTCCAGAAAGCTCCAGCCTCAGCGATTTGCAGGGAACCCTCTGCATCTAGGCCGCAGTGCCCTTGCTGGCTACTAGCTTGCTTCTCCTCGTGTTTTGCAGTGCTGATGCGACTTTTGCTTCCTGCCTGAGAAGCTTCCTGGGTCACTGGAGAGCTCTCGATTCCCAAGGTCTCCCTCCCTCCACCGTCATATCAGTTTAAAGTTGAATCCGGTTCCCATGCAACCCAGATGCCGCCGGCAGCCTGTGAGGAAAGAGAGCTGGCAGCAACACCTCCCTGAGTGACCAGCTCCCTCAGGAAGCGAATCTTGACAAGCGAGAAATGATGAGAGTCTGTTTTAGAAGCTGTGGATTTCGCAGCTAGAATCTGCCCCAGGTAACTGTTTGCCAGTCTCTCTCTCTTAGGGTTGCCATAGTCTCTCTCTCCAGGCCTCGCTCCTGGGGGAAAGGCCATGCTAGCAAGCTCTGCTGCAAAACAGCCCCATTCTTCAACACTTGGACACACTCTCACTGCCTGCTATTCCTAGAATAAATACTTGGCTATATTGTGTAGCATCCTGACACACTTGATCTCAGCCCACCCAGAAGAGCTTGGCTGAAACAGGAGACCAGGCACGACTCTTTTGGCCTCTAATACCTATCTTCCCCTTACAGTAAAACTTCCTCACATGCAGCAACCAGGAGGTAGCGTTGCCACCTGTGCACATTTTTTAAGGAACGCTTATGAAAAACACATATTGCAGGGCCTGCACGGAGTCTAGGGTGCCAATGCAGGCCCTGCAACGTGTATTTTTCATAAGCGTTCCTTAAAAATGTGCGCAGGTGACAGGCCTAGGTGGTCCTAACCTCTCTGCAGTGGACCTTGGTGAAAAGCAGTCTCCCCAGGTCAATCGCCATTCGCCTGTGTTCGATCCAGCCCTGGAGCCAGTCCTGCCCCCAAGATTCACTGCAGCAGTGACACATCTGCAGGACCAAGCAGGCACAACACGGCCCCTCTCTTGGATAGAGCCCACGGGCCAGGCAATCAGTTTCTCCTGGCATGGGAACCTGGTGCAAGTCTGCAACTGAGTGTATGTACCAGGCAGGGGTGCCATGCAGAGAAGAGAAGGGAGAGCCCATGTGCCTGTCCTTCTCAAATTCAGCGGTTCTCACATTTTTTTTTTGAACCAGCGCCCCTCCCACTTGTCTGTAGTAGCTGAAGTCCATTCCACCCCACACTCCCTCTCCTTCTCCCCCCTCCCCGCTTTCTCTCTCTCCCCTTGCCACCCTGTTATTTTGGAGAGTCCCCCTAGCTCAGTGCAAGTATGGAG
This sequence comes from Sphenodon punctatus, assembly GCA_003113815.1. Classification (NCBI taxonomy): domain Eukaryota; kingdom Metazoa; phylum Chordata; class Lepidosauria; order Sphenodontia; family Sphenodontidae; genus Sphenodon; species Sphenodon punctatus. Next base: position 12,791,281 of record QEPC01011341.1, on the reverse strand, counting down.
CTGGGTGTTTTCCAGCTGGGATTCTTCTTGCCCCCCCACCCCTCTAAAATTTTGGCTAACCATTGGGAAGAACTTCCTAATGGTAAGAGATGTTCAACAATGGAAGAGAGACTGCCTAGGGCGCTGGTGGGCTCTCCTTCGCTGGAGGTTTTCAGACAGAGGCCGGACGGCCCATCTGTCGTGGATGCTGTAGCTGTGGATTTCCTGCATTGAGCAGGGGGCTGGACTAGATGACCTCTGAGTTACCTTCCAACTCTAAGATTCTATGATTCTCCCTGCCCCGTTTTAGAATCTGGTTCACCCTCACAATAACCCTGGGGCTGGGAGGTAGATCATTATAATACCCATTTTACAGACAGGGTCAAAACACATGTGATTGGGGTGCACTGCCATCTTAACCCGCCCCAGGGTGGGAAATCCCAGGCAACATGTCCTGGGCCAGGTCGGGACACACGACCGCAGCTGGAGGAACTGTCCCGCCAGCCGCACAGCCCAAGTACGACCGGGAGCACAACCTATGTGCGGGCAGGCGGCCTTGCCCACCCTGTGCTCCCAGTGCCCTGGCCCCTGCCATGACAGGCAGCCATGGTGGCTGCCAGTGTGGCTGCAGGCCGTGGCATCCCCCGGGCCTGGAAAGCCGTGGCTGCACAGAGGTGCTCAGTCGGTTTAGCCCACTCTGGCAGGCCTTAGCCTGCCCTGGACTGTGACCATGGAGGTTGTCCAGAGGTCACAGCCCGGGGCTAGCTCCGACGCTGTCCTGGGCCAACATCTTGCAGCACAGGATTACAAGCCAGGCCAAAGTCAGTCTGGTTTTACCCGCAGAGAGCCGACACGGTGATTAAGGCCATTTTTCACACGGACAGTTAGTCCGCACTAACTGAATCTAGTGCCGACTAGTTTGTCCATCTGAACGTTGTCAATGGCGCTTATTAGTGTGGACGAAGAGATAAGTACGGTTCTTATAAAACCCCAACCACTTGGTTTATAAGAACCATACTTAAAGCAGCCCGCACTAATGTCCTTGTTTGGTAGGTTATAATTATTTTCTGAGTCATTAGTCCGCACTGCATTGTCCATCTAAAAGACATCGCTGTGTTAATGTGGACTAACAAACACCGTACTTATTTCAAACTAGCGTGCATTACTGTGGCTGTCTGAAAATGCTCTAACTTGCTCAAAGCCACCTAAGTCAATTCATGACTAAAATGGGATTCGAACCCTGGTCTCGGCCTAGTGCTTTAGCCACCAGGCTACAAAAGCACTTGGTGCCTTAGAGCTTGGTTCTCACTGTAGAGTCACTCACTCCTGCATAAAGCAGGTGCCCCCAGTTCAGGACAGCCTTGTTTCACATCCACTTGGGGCCGGTGTGAAGCAAAGGAGATGTAAGCCCGGGAGAATTCCCCATCCTGAGCTGGCCCCGCTGTAAAGCATCGACAGCCTTGTCCTCGCCGTTGTCCTTCCCTTGCAACGAAGCAGCTGATTTCACCCTTCATTTCCCTCAATGAAAATAAATTAGCTGAATGGTATTACAATAAATGAATGTTAGCCAAGTGCATCTCATTAATAAGGGTTATTGATAGACAGATTTCTTTCTCTCTCTCTTGGAGCAACATGCTGCAGCCGGGCAGACTTGGGAAAGCTGGCAGAGGCTCTAGGGTGGCTACCTTTTTGCAGTTTGACCCTGAGACTCCCATGTTGGCCTATGGGAGTCTCAGGGTCAATCTGCAAAAGGTGGCAACCCTAGGCAGAGCTGGTGGCAGGGCACAGAGGAAGAGACATGGGCCGAGGCGGCTTACTTTGTATGGGGAGAGACTGGGGTTTCTTTATCCAGCCTGGGTTGGGGCCTTGCAGAATAGCTGTGACCGGGTCTGGAAGAGGGACTAAGGCTGCCTGGATCCCACAAACTGAGCCCGGGCTCGGAAAAGGTCATCAGGGCTGGTCACCGGTGGTGAAACTGAGTCCTGGTGGTGAATCCTGTCCAGGATCAGGGATAGGGGTCTGCAACCTGTATTTCTCATGTGTTCTCTAAAATCTGCATACCTGGTCACCCTAGGCAGGAAACTTTTTCCATCCCAGAGGCCACTTTGAAAATTAGTACAAGCTCTGAGGACCACATAGAAGTTGGGGATAAGTAGGGTTGCCACCTATGCAAATGTATAAGGAACACTTATGGAAAAAAATGCCTGTTGTGGGGCCTGCATTGGCACCTTCGGTAACAATCCAGGCCCTGCAACATGTATTTTCCATAAGTGTTTCTCACGAAGGAACCTAGGGCCACACATGACCAGAGGGAACATACATGCGCTGTTAAGTTGTAGAAACCAATCTGAGACATTGCGAAATAGGATCAACACTGATCCCCATGGGGCATTGATATGTAAACAGAGGTCTTTCCAAAAGGTGCGAGTGTGTCTAGCACCAGCTTTAAGAATGTAAATGAGAGGAAACTGCATATGTGAGTGAGCCCAAAGGCACAGGAGAGGAAAGGAAAAAACAAAAGAACTTTCTGGAAGACTCAAGAACAAACTAGGGTTTTCCCCCCAAGGACTTATAAGGGACATTCGAACCCATAGAGGACAGTTACTGTTGGGATCTCACTCAACCTCTGACTTGCTGAGTCTCGGATTACAGCTGGGAGGCAGGAGCCTGTCAGCAAGCCTGCTAAAACAATGTCCTGAGAGAAGAGGCTTTGCTTTCTAACCAGCTTAAGGACAAAAAAAGCCCAGCCTCACTATACCTGGTTGAGAAACGGACTCAAGCTCATGGACTTTCTGTAGGGTAAGGTTTTAACTAGGGACTTACTCAGTACAGACTAGGATTACGTTATTTACTTTGTTTTATTTGCCACTCTGCGTTCAAACTATCTTTGCTTATGTAATCAGTAAACTTTCTTCTTTACTAAGAAGTGCTTTCTGTTGTCTCACATTGGGGAACACAGTCTGAGTATCCTGTGCCCTCAAGCACTTGCGAACCCAGAGAGACAGAGTCTGAGAACGGGAAGCCTCTGGAACTTGGATGACAAAAGTGTTGCCCCCTTTGCAGGACTGAATCAGCTAGAGAGAGAACTGATTCAGACGGGCTGTAGCAAGTGATGGAAACTGAGTCACCTAACCCAGAAACGTGGGGTAGTGGACCCCAACCCCATGACAGTGTTCCTTAAACATTTGCATAGGTGGCAACCCTAGGGATACGGATGCTTAAGGGGTGAGTTCAGGAAGAGAAGGGTCCAGATCATGGATTTGTGCTGCGGCTCTCCCCTCTCCTTGAGTGCACACCCTCATCTCTGCTCCCTTCTCCTGAGCTCAGTCTTTCAGTGCTTGGGGGGAGGAACTGGATCCAGGGGCCAGACCCAGGAACTGAAGAGGGGCCACATAAAAACTAGCCATGGGCCACATCTGGCCCCCAGGCCCGAGGTTCCCCCACCCCACCCTAATACAACAACAATTTCACACCTAGAGAGACTCTGCAGGCTAGCGGGGTGTAGGGTTGGCACCTAGGCACATTTTTAAGGAACACTCATAGAAAATACATATTGCAGGGCCTGCCTTGATGCCTTAGGCAGGCCCTGCAACATGCATTTTTCATAAGCGTGCCTTAAAAATGTGCCTAAGTGGCAACCCTAGCAGGGCGGGAAAAGGCCTAGACTAGCCCCTTCTCCAAGGCTGCCGGGCTTGATTTTCTCCTCTTTCTTTTCTCCTCCTCCTTTTTTCACCCCCGTGCTTGCCCTGAGGCTTAGATTTAAATCTCATTATGTCAGCTATGTTTATAGCGGTGCCCTCGCGCCTCACACTCTCTCTGGCCTAATTTAGATTTAAAACAATCTCTGATTCAGAGAAAGTGTCTGCCTTGAAAAAAAAAAAAAAAACCAACTGGTTCCAATCCAGACTGGTTCATCAGGCTGTGTTTACATTCCCTTCCCCAGGGCCGGTCGAGCAGCAAGGCACCTGCACAAGATGGAGTGCCTGGGTTTACACTGGAAAAAATGTTGTCCAGCTTCCAAGCTCTCTCAAATATCCCCAACCGCAATTAATGGCGCGCACGTTAGCTCTGCATTTCTTTGACCGAAGTTCATTTCTCCAGGGGGAAGCGAGGGGCCCGGCCGCAGCTCGACGCCCCCTTTGCTGCACTGCACTAGCAGCTGAGGTCAGGGAGGGAGGAGCGGAAACTCTATGGGGCTCATACATCCCTACGTTTGTCAGAAATCTCATTGAACAAAGGATGTCCCACAGGCTAGGGCAGCGATGGGGAACCTTTTCCTGCCCATGCGCCACTTTGGAAGTTGGACCAATCTCCGCAGGCAGGTAGGGGTAGGAAGGGGAGGGCCCATGTCATGGATCCTGTCGCTGAATGACTGAACGCCCTCGTCTCTCCTCCCTTCCCCCTTGAGCTCACTCTTTCAGGGGAGGGACTGGATCCAGGGGCAGATTCAGGACACTGGAAAGGGTAGGGTGGCCATACTTCCCCTTTAAAATAGGTCAGTTATGAAAAATACATGGTGCAGGGCTGTGCTGGAACCAATGCAGTCCTGCAACATGTATTTTTCATGTGTCCTCTTTTAAAGGGGAGGTATGGCCCCCTCTAGGAAAGGGGCCAAATAAAAAACCAGCCGTGGGCTAGATTTGGCCCATAGGCCAGAGGTTCCTCATCCCTGCTCTAGATACCCTGAACTGTCCCCTACATTCAGGGGACAATCGGTTTCCCAGATTTGAGGGGAATCAACCAGTTGCCTTGTAGCTTCATGGCCACTCTCACAGCCTCCCTTCAAAAACAGCAGCTGGCAGCACACAGTTAGCATGGGCAACAGGCAGCAAAGAGAGGGGGTTATTTCCCACCCACTGCACCCCAGTTTCCCAGCAGCAGCAACAGCAGGCAGGCCCATGCCTCCTGATGCTCTGCTGGAGCCAGTGGCGCAGTGGGGCCCAATGGGGCAGGCAGTAGCCCAGGCAGGCGTGCAGTGGTCTCTGCCAGTAGGCCCCTTTTCCCAAAGAGGGAAGAGCAAAGGTGAGGAACCACTGCCCTGCCCTGCCCTCTGAATTCGCCACCCACTGAGCACTGGGGATAGGGCTTCTGAGGGTAGGGGGGACATGACTTCCAAATAAGGGGTACCGTTTGGGGCAACCTCCTAGCTGCTCTGAATTCTCACCCATCACCCCAAGCAGGGACATCATGATGCCCAAGGCCACCACAGTTCCTTCTCTTCCTCCCAGAACAGCACTCTTCTGTGAATGCCATAATGGGTGTAAACAGACGGACAGCAGCTCCACTGCTGCCCGTGCCAGCCTGCTTCACCCCCCGTCCCCGGGGTTGGCCCGGCCGGTCTGTGTCAAGGAGCAGCTTTGCCGGCGATGCTCTGGAACATCCTGGAGCATGCTGTGCGGAGCAGGCCAGCCAAAGCCGGGGCAACAGCCAAACGTGGAGCTGTTGTCCGTCTGTCGAGCCGACCCACGCCGTAGCACCATTCCCGGTCGTCCTTTACCCCATTCAGTATTATGGAGTTGCAGGTGCCAGCCTAGAGCGTTGGGCGAGTACTCACAACTCTATGGTATGGGGAGGGGGGCACCATACAGGCAGCCCAGGAGAACCACCGATCCGTCTGTTGTAGACCCAGGAAGGACTGGAAGCGGGCAGACACTCTCCATCAAATGTTGGAGAGGATGATGCCCCATCTTTAAAATGAGAATAATAATGATCTGCTTCACAGGGCCATTGTAACGGTGAACTAGATAAGGACTGTCAAGCACTTTGAACACTGAAGGTTCCTCTAGGAATAATAATACTTTGGGGATTTGGCAACCCCATTCATTCCTACTCTATTATTATTATTATTATTATTATTAAACATTTATAAAGCGCCAGTAACAACCTGGCGCTGTACAGAACATACAATCAGCTGCGGTCCCTACCTGTGGCTTACAATCTAAAAGACAAGGAGGGGGAGACAAGGAGAGGGGACAGCGGGAGAGACATGGGAGAAGACAAACAAACATTCAGGCGGATGCAAAGTCTCAGGTGCGTGTACTTGGCTTGGTTACAAAGTAATCAGAACATGGTGACATGGCGGCTCGCATAGCAACACTGGTGCCCACTCTTCCCCAGGGAAAGATACCAGACACAGAGTGCTTCCCTATCCTGCAGTAGGAAAGGACAGCCCTTAAGGCAGATGGGGACTCTGTAGACTGGGACTATCGCAGGCACTGTTTGCCATCTGGTTTTCTCCCCAGCATGCTTGCTCCTGCCAACGCTCTTCAAACTGAGGGGCCTGTTCCTACTCCTGTTACTCGCCTCCATAGCTGTTGCGATGTCCCATAAGCTGAGGAGGTGTGGGTGTACCTAAGCAGAGGGCGGGGCGGGGTGTGCAGCACATTGTATTCATTCATCTAGATAGTCCCATACTGGAAAAAAGATTAAGAAACACTGTGTGATTGGGATTCAAAATTCCTGCCTCTGCCACAGAATTCCTATATGACTATGGGAACGCCTTGCAAGCTCTCTGTGCCTCAGTTCCTTCATCTGTAAAATGGGGATAGCAGCACTTCCCTATTTAGCACGGGAAGGGTGAGGACAAATCCTACACTGCCTGTGAGGTGCTTAGATGCTGGGGGGGACAGCATCTTCTCAGAGCAGACCCCAGCCCTGAGGGGGTGCAGTTCTAGTAAACCCCTCAGCAGGCCTGGAGGCTTCTAGGTCTATGACGCTTTCAGAAACTTACTCAAAGAGAACCTGGTTACTGAACCTTGGCTTAAAAAACGTTCTCTCCCAAGTTACCCTTTCACAGAACTAGAGCGCCACAGAAATATGCAAATGAGGAATGGTTCATTTAAATTTAATGCTAATGAGAAGATCTTCCTTCCCTTATCCAGCAGAGAGCAGATGTTCTCATTTCACACAGGCAAAGTGTCTGTAAATCACCTCCCCGGCACGGAGGTGGACAGTGATGTCATTGTTTCTAGCTTATTAGTTATTGTTTTATAGACAAACCTGACGTTTTGCCTTTTAAAGATACATTCGGATGGCTTCTGGGTTGGTGCCACCGAGCCTATCCTGGCAATTCTCTCATTAGCCTCCTTCCGAGCTTCCAAACGCTTCCCTTATAGCACATGATTAAAAAGGCACTTTGAATCTTCATCAGCTATACAGGAAGGGGGGGGGGGGGAGGGAATGTGTGTGTGAGTGAAAGATAGTGGGAAAGAGGAGAGGGACCCGTGTTCCCTGCATTTTCCCCATTGGCAGCGCCTGCCTGCATGTGTGTCCGAAGGAAGGAGAGACAATGGGGGCTTTTAGAACAGACCTGGGATTGGCCACCTCTGGGTCAGCTCCTGGGGGGCCACCCCCGGCTTTACATCTGGCGGCGGCAGCTTTAAATGGAGCCCATCACTGCTGCCCACAGTCCGCCTGCATGCGCCCCCCCGGTCCTTGCCACAGAGCCGGTCTAGGCTGCCACCCGCAGCTCTATGGATGTTGCCAGGGCAACCTGCGACCAGGAGCAGCAGCCCATCCTTTCGATCAGGGGTGGGGAACCTTTTCTGTCCCGGGGGGCCACACTAGGACGAGCTCTGAGGGCCACATAGAGGTTGGGGGCTGGAGAGCTTAACGGCTTCATTCAAGAAAAGGAGGGCCCAACCACGGATCTGTGCTGAGACTCTGTCCCCGACTGGGGAGCCGATGCCTGGCAGCCACACGGTGGATGGCCTCCGTCAGCATAAAATTCCACAAGACCACGAGGTCATTGAGTGAACGGCCATCGAAGTCAGAGGAGATATCCCCTAGGGCAATCCGGAACCTTTCTGGTTCCATAAGCCTCCGGTGGCGAACCAACCTAACTGGTTCCGCACCCTCCCGGGGACCGACATGCACCATGATATAGGCCTGGAGGAGATAATGAGGAGGAGGAGGAGGAGATAAGATTGAGACGATCAAGCATGCCATCCATGCAATGGTGCAGCAGCGCACCCAACAACCACTGACCCAGCAAGAACCGCCTCCCCTGACCACGCAACATGAGGCAGGGGCCCACTCACAGGAGGCGGGCAGCATGGGTGCCGGGGCATTAGGCCAGGCCTGGTCCGCAGCAACACGGGCCCCCGGAATGGCCAGTGGAGCAACAGCTGGTCCACGACAGGGCCTAGAATCAGGCAGTGGCCGGGATGTCAGAGCAGGGCATTCAGGCAGTGGGCCATTGGTGGTCAAGGACCTTCCGGCATGCCCCCTCCCACGGCCAGTCCTGAACTTCCTTTTGTTCCCTCAGGTGTTCCTCCTTGCCGCCGAAGGCAAGTCTGGATCATCAGTCACAGCCTGGTACGTTGGGCAGGCAAAGCGGTCGACCAGACCTGGTGGGGAACCCAGCTGGGCTTATCGGCACGAGCGGAGATACAATGGAAGGGCCGTACCGGCATGAGGTGGCGCCAGATTTTGCCAACACTCCAGGCGTCACACAGGGCACCCCTGCCAGATGTCATCGTCCTGCATTTGGGCGAGAACGACATACCCCAGTTGAAGGGCGTCCAACTAATAAGGAACATCAAGAGGGACGTGTGGGAGATAAAGAAGCTTTTCCCGTCTGCCCTCATCATATGGACTGACACAGTAGAGCGGATATAGATAGACAGAACTCGGAGGACCATCAATAGGGACGTAGGAAGGTGGCTAGCAGGCCTGGGAGGAGAGAGGATCCGTAACTATGCCCTATCACATAAGCGGCCCAAGCTGTACCACCGGGATGGCGTGCACCTGCCAGCTAAGGGAAATGATTGCTACCTGGATGCCCTGAAGGAAAAGCTAGTTCATGTGTTAGGGAAGTTTTAGGAGGTGGGGGTCGGGCTCATCTGAGTAGCCCCAGCGACCCCTTAGTGGCAGGGGTCCAGTACTGCGGGTTAGAGCGTAGAATAGAATTAGGATAAGTACAAGTTATCTCCTTAAGAGATGGGGAGGCCACACCTACCAGAAAAGCAGGGGTACGGCAAGTGGCAGGGTAGCCTTCCTGGGAGGGGTGTCCAGTGAGGGTTTTAGGGACAGGTATGGTCCCCCTCCTGCAGGCGCCCTCCTCCTTACTCTAGTCCTGAAGGACTTTGGTCCCCCTCATCCGTGGCAGGTGCCACAGAGAGGGGGAGATGTTGTGTTTGTGACTGGGGTGGTAATCGAGGGTATATCGAAACCACCCCTGAGTTGCTGTCTTGTTAAGAGTTCAAGCATTGGATCTGAATCACACTAGGCGATTTCCCCCACCTATTTTAATTATAATTGACTTAATAAAGAGCGTGGCCATTTAAACCTAGTCCTTGGTGTCCTGTCTCCTTCGGTGCTTCGGCAAGTATCCACTGGGTCATAATGGAATGATCCATTCCCTGATGTTCACTCCCAGCTCCTGACACTCAGAGCCTGCGTCCCACAACCTACTTGATTAATAGCCATTTATAGACCTACCCTCCAAGAATGTATCCAGTTCTTGTTTGAACCCATCATGGCATCCTTTGGCAAGAAGTTCCACAAGTTAATGGTGAGTTGAGTGAAAAAGCACTTCCTTTTGTTTGTTTTCAATCTGCTGCCAGTTAGTTTCATGGATTGCTCCCTAGTTCTAGGAGTGCTTGAGAGAGTAAATAATTGAGAGAGTAAATAACAGCTCCATATTTACTTGTTCCCTGCTGCTCACGATTTTATAAACCTCTCTCTTATCCCCTCTCTGTCGTTTCTTCTCCAAGCCAAAGAGCCTTATCCTATTGAGCCTCTCCTTTTACGGAAGCCATTCCATACCCTTGATCATTTGTGTTGCTCTTCTCTGTACCTTTTTCCATTTCTTTTATCTCTTTTGTGAGATGGGGTGACCAGAACTGCACACAATAACCAAGGTACAGTTGTGCCATAGATTTATTTGATATTTTCTGATTTATTCTCTGTCCTAATCTATCTATCCCTCTATCCCTTTCTCATAAGAAACCTCCATCTTCCCATTGCTTGGTCCCCAGCTGCAAAACAAGACACAACGTCTGCCGCACCTTGCAGCCATGCACCAGACACAGGAAACCCAGAGGCCCCTTTAAGAGCGGCTCTTGTTCTCGTGTAAGTCGCCAGATTCTATTCGTTAGTTCTTTTGAAAGGTAACATATATTGGGTGAGCCTGCTGAAAGGCAAACCCCTCCCCTGTTGGAGGGAGCCGGACCTCAGCCGCAGACCCAGCCAAGAATTTGGAAATCTAATCCCCTGCCCAAGGAGCCTGGTGGGAAGGAGATTTTTGCTGCCTCCATTCTCAGCACAGTTTGTTTTGTCTGCTTCAGTCTTGGAGAAAAGTGAGAGGAAGGCTAGGTTTGGCTCAGCCGAAACCTAGACTCTGCTTCAACTCATGGCCTTTTCTTTCCTAGACTTGAATCCCCTCAGACTCTCGATACAGTAGGCAGAGGGGAAATGGAAACACCTGGAGTAGGGCTGCAGTTCTCCAAACCACGTGAGATCACCTGGAATGTGCCTACAGGAAATTTAAAACACCTGCAAGGGGATTGATTGGCTCCCAGAACAAGCCAGAGGAAACATTAATTTCGGGGCCAAAATCCACAGTCAGGGAAAGCCTAAGGTTTTGTCAAGACTCCAGGATTAGCTGGATGAAGTCAGGCCCAGAATAGCAGCAGAATCAGGCCCAGATGGCTGCTTGCAGAGCCTTTGGCGCCGCGGGAGCATGCGCTGTTCAAATGTAGCGCAGCTCCCATCTTGTGGGAGAGGAGGACGTGCAGCTGAGCTCTCCTGCCTGAAAGCTTGCACATCGGACAGGCCCTGCCCAATGCGCAAGCTTGCCGACGGGAGAACCGCGCTTCCTCCTTTCCCACGAGACGGGAGATGCGCTACGTTTGAACAGCGCATGCTCCCGCGGCGCCAAAGGCTGCTCACGGGAAGGGAGCTTGCGTTAAAAGGCTGCTGGTGGGAAAGCAGCCTCAGAAGCAAGCAGGCGCAGGTGGCAGGAACCAGACCAGCAAGAGAGCATAGTTGCCATGTTGGTTTCAAATCAAAGGGCTGGGGACAACGTAGTTCAGATGAGATCTTTGATTGGACCTACCAAATACTCTGTGGCCTAAAAGCTTGCGTGTTCTCGTCAACAGGAGTTGGTCCGATAAAAGAGATCATCCAGGGTCAGGATCAGATAGATTCAGGAACAATCAGGCATGGGTCACAGGATCAGGCAACCGGAAGAAGAGGATGATCCATCATCACACAGACGCCAAGGCAGTCAAACATCAAGTTCTGGGAGACCAATCTGAACATGGAGCCAGGAGCAGGCAAGGCTGGAACCAGGCAAGGCTGGAGGGCAAGACAGGAAGAGGAACAAACAAGCAGGCTAGGAACAGGGCTGGAAGATATAGGCTCAGGAATGGACCAAGGCTGGTAACAGGCTCGAGTTCCCTGCTCCTGTTGGATGGACCTTTATACAGCCATGCAGCCAATCAGAAAGCTGTATGTGGAAGGTGGGGAGGGAAGTTGGGTGGGGGAGGGAGATGCCTGGCTGGATCAGAGAAGCCTTCAACCCAAATTCAAGGCAAGATCAAAGCACACTGGGGCTGGCCACTGCCTGGGAACCCCATAGATGCTGGTTCGAAGCTCATGTTCCCCATAGGTTTCACCAACTGCAACGTGGAAGAGACTTCCTCATACCCAATGAGGTGGGGTTCCATCTTGTCTCTCTCGGGTCCTTCATTCCTCAAAAGCATGCAGAATGGCTGGGTGACTCTACTCTTCAGGAAGAACCTGACCCAAATGGATTTGGGGGAGTAGTGGGAAGTTGGCTGTGTACCACCACAGTATGGACTGAGCAAATGAGGATGATGACCATGTTGGCTCTTACTTTTAAAACCATCTGTCTGTAAGGTCATGCTTCGTGGGCAGGTTCCTCTGCACAGGAGTGTAGTAAGACTGTGAGGGGCCCAGACATAGCTCCCAATTATGGTCCCTCTAAGAAGAAGGGGGGGAAGGGTATCCAAGGTGAAGGGCAGAGCCCTTATCTTGGTGGGGTAAGAGCAGCAGCAGTAGAAGCGATAGCAAGGAGGCCCCAGAGCCTGGAGAACTGAAGGAACTCTGGCCGTGTGGTCCCCTTCCCTTACCCTGCTGTTGCTCCTCCTGACACAGCTGCTGTCCACATGAGACCCACACCCTGCAGCGGCAGGAAGGACGAGGTGGAGGTAAGAGAGGGGAACATCTGGGGAAAATCCCCTGCCCCTGCCCATCCATGGGAAGCGGGGTAGGAACAGTATCAGGAGCAGGACTTCTGGGAGTCAAGGGCATCTTCTCTCCTTCTTTAGCAAAGTTCTGGTGGCCACCCTGCTTCAGCGGAAGTGAAATAAAACCTAGAGCAGAGGTGGGGGAACCTCCAGACTATGGGCCAAATGCAGCCAGTGGCCCCTTTCCAATTCCCAGTTTTGGCCCCTGGATCCAGTCCCTCCTCTCAAGAACAGAAAGAGGGGGAAGGAAGCGGGAATGAGGGAATGCACCCAAGGACAAGGGATGGATCTTAGGGCTGTTTTTGAAACAGCCCTTTCGATTCCGCAGAAACGTTCTGTGAAATCAGAATGGTTGTTGGTATTCCTATTGGAACTTTATTCCGACCAGGATGCCAATCGGAATACTGATTGGTGATTTGTGCATTCACAAAATGGCTACCGTCGTACAACAAGACAAAGACTGCCGTACTGAGTACAGCGGCTGCCATTTTGTTGTATGGCAGTGGCCATTTTGGGCATGCATGCCATGCAAAGATCGCCAACAATTATTTTGATCAGTCCAATAGGAATACTGATCAGAATACCGATCAGTCTGGAGTCCAATCGGACTGCCCCGTTGCGACAGAATCAGAACCTGGGGGGAAATTTCAGCTCTAATAAATCTAGGCAAGGGACAGGCAAGCCATGGCTTGGGAGCCACATGTTACTCTTGGGCAGTTCAAGTGCAAAACTGAGCCTGAGCTGGTCCTGGTCCTCCCAGCACTGCCTTAATGATCCTTTGTGTGGCACTGTGCTCGCAGGCTGTGGCAAGTCGTTGCAGGATTAGCTCCCTGACTGGCCAGCACACAGTCACCAGCAGCCACAGCTAGGCTCAAGCCTGAGCACAGCTGAGCCCAATCGGGGCTATATAAGTAGGAAGCCCAGCTAGCAGAGGGGAACAGATGCATTGAGGTATCAGACTGGTGAGGAAGCTGGCTGTATAGCTCCTGGTTACAGGAGTTACCAGAACCCTAAGGTGGGGGGGATGTAGTAGCTGGGGAGCCCGTGGCCTGTTACCTTCAGGTGTCCTGGGGAGGCTTTACTAAGAAACCTGGGGGAGGCACTCTAAATAAAGACATGTTGGAGAAGGAATTGGGGCTACATGCTTCTATACCTGGCATCAGGGAGAATCACGGGCCCTAGTACTGCAGGGAGGGACTCGCCCACCGTGAAGGGCAGACCCATGACAAATGGGTGTAAAGAGATGGACCACAGTCCTGCCTCTGCTCCGCCTCACCTCCAGTCAGATGGCCCGTCCGTCTAAAGGCGGGCTTCCAGATGTGCGGGCGGAGCAGAGGCCAAGCAGGCAGGGCTGCCTGAAGAGCGGGCCACCCAAACCTGTGGCACCGGCACCGGCTTGTCTGCTTGGCAAGCTCTATTCTTGGCCAGCAGTTGCCCCAGGCAACACCATAGAGTTGTGGGTGGCAGCCTAGAGTGTCGGGCAATCCTCCCACAACTCTGTGGTGTGGGGAAGGTGGCGCCAGAAGGGCAGATCATGGGCTGCGGCAACCGCTGGGTCTCCTGTCAACCCAACCCAAGTGGGGCTGAACGTGGGCAGACACCCCCAGAGCTGTTCTGGGGTTGGCCAACCTGGCTTCTGTCTAAAAATTCGCACCTGCAGTGGCGGCAGAGCAAAGACGCGGCAGCGGGGAGGAGCCCGATGGCTGCAGTAGAGCCAGTGTGAACGGGGTTCTGCCGCGGCTTCCCTCGTACATGTCAGGGCATGATTTTGCGCCCTGACATACGCGAAGGAAAACACAGCAGAGGCCCATCCATCCACACGGGAGCTACTTCCAGAATCAGGCTCCTTCCTGGGACACACCTCTTAAGCATACCTGCCCCCAACTCCTAACTGGCCCACAGAGCTCCTGCTAATTTTCAAAGTAACCAATGGGAAGGGAAAGCTTCCTCACCCCTGGGACCTTGGAAGACCCAGCCAACCTCACCATGCTAGGCATGGGAGTCAAGCTCTCCTTTCGAGTGTCATCAAGAGTCAAGTGTGGCCTGCACTCGATGCCTAGTGGGAACTCTCTCCTAGCTGATAGAGTCTCTGCCTTTGTTAGTGGTTTTTGTGCTGGCAGAGTTTTTTCGCTGCTTGATTTGAACATGTCAGTGTTTCAGCAGATGTTCTCCGCCACCTGCCACCTGTTCTTTGGACTCCTGACCTAAACATCTCATAAAAAAAGAGTTTGCTGACTCTGTCGGCTCAATCACTGTGCAAACATAAGCTCCTCTTTAGCTTCTGGGGGGGGGGGGGGATCCAAACGCCCTTGAGACTGCAGTCATTACACCTGCCTTGGCGAAGCCAACTTCCTTGCTCAACCAAGTCTGTTTGCTTTCCTCCCACTGTCTGCCTAGTATCTCCAGGTGACAGTTCCTAAAAAGATTGTTGCTCAACAGCTCGTGGCTCATTTGCAACAAAACAAGGACCATGATGGGGGGCGGGGATCAGGCAGGGGTTTGATTAGGCCTGATATTGTCCTCATCTCTCCTACCCAACAGGGTAGCCATGGATCTGTTGCCTTTGAAACCCTAGACCAGGCAGGAAACAAGCAGAGCTGTAATGGGTAGTAAGTTTTGTACCCACAAGTAATACCTGCAATTTTGGGCAGTCTATTGGTTACCCAATTGGTACCCACATACGTAGGTATAGGTTGCTACCCAGGAGAAGAAGCCAGCAGAGAAACGGTTAAAAGCTAAAAAGAATAGTTTCTTCAACGTCAGTTCAAGAGGCCCCACTGTGGCCAGTCTCAAGGGCATCACACCTATGCCCTTGAGCACCTATCTACTAGGCTACATGCTTTTGGATGCCCAAAGGTGTAGAAGGGCCATAAAACCATCAACATGGACAACATGAGATCGACACTATACATTACGTGGAATGTGCTGTTCTTGTAACAAGATCTATATGTAACACACATTCGTTATCTCTCTGTTACAGTCCGGTCCTGGGAGGCCCCCTTCTCTTGTAACTCTGATAGGGAAAAACTGCTCTTTACAGACCCTACTATAGGGTCCAAAGACGCCCTCGTCAGACCCCTCCCTTCCTGTGGGCTATGGGACTCCAGGCTACGTGTCAGTATCGCAGCTGTCTGCGTTGTCCTGTAATAAACTTGTTGAACATAGCCCTTGTGTCCGGTTCCGTGTCCTTGGCCTCTGGGGTAAGCTACTGGCTCTCGGCCGACAGATATGCCCAACAACATGCTGAGGTAGGCAACAGACTACCTGAAATACTGGATATTACCATTCCTGAGCAACCGACTTCCCGTTCTGCTGACCCATTCCAACTTACCATATGACTATTTTAGTGTTTCCGAATTTCAGCACCTTGTCATTTTTGTCTTCGTGTGTGCACAACGAGAGCAGCCATCGAACAACCAATGGATGAACAGAAATGGATGGAAAAACACTAAATTGGTAACTTGGTAAGTGGCACAAAATAGAAAAACAGTAATGGTAACTCAGGCAGCTTGTTGGATACTAAACAGGTATTGTTTAATGCCCGATTCATCCGAGGTTGTTTGGGTACTGCTATTTCAGTGAGGATTGCAGGTACTTGTTTCAGCTCTAGATGAAAGTTGGTCTTGATAATGTATTTGGAGTACACACAGGGGCCTGCATTCACTGTGGTTTCCTCACTGCAGATGGGGAACTGAGGCTGAAACATACCCAAAGCTACCCAGTGGGTTCATGGCTAAGACAGGATTTGATCCCTGGTCTTCCAGTTCCAAGTCCAACACCTTATCTACTAGGCTACATGCTTTTGGATGCCCAAAGGTGTAGAATAGCAGTTCTCTGGAGGAACATCTAGCTATAGCTTCATTTTTATCTCGTACAGCATACTTTGAAACCACCTAACTGCCCCCACAGTGGCATGGGCTTCCAAGCAAACGGTACCCTCAGCAGGTTTGTGATCTGTATGTCTTAAATGTAGCTTTTGCTTTTCCCCCAGCTCACTAAACCAATGGCCAACTGTTAGAGCCAAGAGGCCACAAGGATTTCTTAGGAGCAATTCACCTGAGACAAAGCAGTTAAAACGATACCTTTTGGACCAACTTCTGTTGTGTCTTAAGAAATGCTCCGTGAAGCTCAAAAGCTTGGGAAAAAATGGCTCTATAAAAGGGATCATTTTAACTCTTTAGACCCCAGCAGGAGCATTATGGTTTTGTCTTTGGCTTACCCCACAGAAACATTTTTACGATGTCCGAAGAGATCTACCATGTGGTACCACAAAGGCAATCAGGGACAGGGGAACCGTAGCCAGGCCGCTTCTACCAATAATCACCTAATTGGTACCATGTGGTAGATCAGTTCACATGTCAAAAATAAAATAAAGCAAACGCACCACCATAGGGTTAAGCCAGAGGCAAAACCACAGCATTTTGCAGAATAGATTTTGCTTTTGTGCCGTGGAGTTCGCTGGCTCTAGTTCTGAATGGAAGAAATGCAATCCCCACAACCTGTGCCATGTTTGCATCATTTGGGTTAAACCAAAACCCTCTGGAATAAACTCAGTCCCCGCAGAGGGACTTTTGTTTAATCCCAACCCTTCCGTGAACTCTCTCTCTCTAACCACGCCAAATGCCACGCCACATGCTCACACACGAAAGCCTCTCTCTAATCCACCCATTCCTCGGTCACATGGACGGCCAGCCTGAGCGGAGGCCTCTTGCCCCACACCAATGTAAGGTTGCAGAATGTGGTGTGTTCGCACAAGCATACCAGATCTGGACTTATTGCTCTGGAGGAACAACTACCTCCCACCAGTTCCATTCTCACAAGCAGGGGAAACCAGGGACCAAGATAGTGAGTGAGTAGAACTGCTTGGGCTGGGTGTTTCCATCCTACACCGTGCCAGGGTCTCATCAAGAGACTGGCAGCAAAGGCAAATCAGCCCCCAAAAGGAAGCATAGAGTCACAGAACTGTACGGCTGGATGCGATCTCAAGGGTCATTTAGTTCAACCCCCTGCTCCAAGGCAGGATGTCCTCTGCTTACAGTAGGGGGGGGGACCCTTGTCCTTTTCAGGGACCACTTTGAAAATCAGTACAAGCTCTGAGGGCCTCATACAAGTTGGGGTGGGGGTGCTTAGCAGGTGCGCTCAGGAAGAAGCAGGTCCAGATTCTGGATCTGTCCCCTCTCCTCGGATGCATGCCCTCATCTCTGTTCCCTTCCCCTGAGCTCAGTCTTTCCGTCCTTGGGGGTAGGAACTGGATCCAGGGGCCAGATTCAGGAACTTGAAAGGGGTGCATAAAAATTAGCTGCAGGCCTCATGTCAAAGGTCCCTTACCCCTGGTCTAAGCATCAGCCAGATGTTTCTCCAGCCAGATGTTGAAAACATCCAGGGAGGGGGACTCCACAACTTTCCCAGGCAACTTATTCGATTGTGACTTCCCCAAGATTCCCCTTTACTCTAAGGGTAGCTGTCAAACATTCCCATAATAGCAGAGGGCCCACACCGCCATTTTGAACAGGTCCCGACTTCCCTGGGTCAAGCGCTGCCTAAATAGAAGCTGAGCTTTTCCTTTTTAGGTGTTCTTTACCTATAGGTAAAGGGAACGTCTTATGGGGAGGTTGTGTCTGGCGGTGGTTCTGTGGCCCCATGCCATGCCCATTGTGACACGGCCGGACAGGGACTAAGCACTTAGGCCGCTTTTAGACGAGCCGCGCATGTTCACAGCTTGAAATAACGCGCCTTTGAAAAGTGCCACGGGCGGGGTTTAGACGCGCGTGCGTCATCGCCGGTCGCGCATTCTGTCCCCTGGATCTGTTGATCATCAAGGCATTTAATCTTCAGCTTTAAAGAATGTGCGACCGGCGATGCCGTGTGTTTAGGAGCATCTAAACCCCGCCTGTGGCACTTTTCAAAAGTGCATTATTTCAAGCCGCTCGTCTAAAAGCGGCCTAAGGCCCCTCCCTGGTCACCGGACAACGGTGACAGGGACCAGTAATGGCTGCATCTGTACAGAAGGTAGGGAGGGGGCCAGAGGGGAGGGGGCAGGGTCAGGGAAGGGGGAAGGACCAGGGAAGGGGGAGCTATAAAGAACTCCTATGCTTTGCATGTATGGATGCCCTGGACGTGCATCCTTCCTCATTTGTTTTAAAAAAATAAATAAATCTGCCCTTCATTTTAGCTTTTGCAAGTCTAGCCCCAGAGAAACCAAACAAGCTTCCTGCTCCTGTTTCAGTAGCCGGTAGAGAAGAGTTAATGGTATTAACCATTAAGAAAGCGGCACTGGTGTCCTAGCGGTCATTAACATTATATTGCATAAGAGGGGATAAATCTGAATGAAGTGAATACCCCATGGAGCATGGTGTGTAATATTCATGCGCCGGGAGCCTGCGCGAGGGGGAAATGCGAATCTTTATTACCAGTGGAGAGACTGCTAAATATTTATATCTTCCGCTGGAGAGGCGCGGTGACACACAAAACTCAATTAGAAGAGAACGAAAAACGGTGCTAAATTATAGATAAACGGCAACAAATGACGGGGAATGATCTGAACTTTGCAACGCACAAAAAAAGCCCCTAATAAGAATCATAATAAAGGGGGGGGGAGAACAATGAAGTGGGGGGGCCTGTCAGCTACCACTGTCAGAACAGCCTTCCTGTGTAAGTGACAGGCCAATTAGAAACAAAAGAAACACAAAGCATCTTGAGGACACAGCTCCGGTACGTTTGTGCTTAGAGTGAGGTGAGGGCGAGCCAGTGCTGACAGCCCCCCCCCCGCTTAAGTGTTCAAAAAGTAGAAGTTCGGTTCTCAAAAAAAAATCAAAAAAAAAAAATCAGAGGGTTGACAATAGCAACAGCAGCAACAAGAGAATTCTGAATTTGCATAATCAAATACACTTTCATAAATTTACATCTGTTATACAAGTTTATGCAAAGTCACTTTCAGGCCCATCAAGCTAGGCACATATGTTACATGTCCCGCCAGTTTGTACTGATCACTCAGTGCCTCGGTTTCCCCACCTGTAAAACAGGAGACTGACCTGGTTTGCAAAGTGCTTTGTGATCTACTGAGAAAGCATGTTATATCAGCTAAGGGGTGTAGCAGGTGGTGGGGAAACGGTTCCCTCCCAGGGACTACTTTGAAAATTAGTACAAGCTCTTAAAGCCGCATAAATGTTGGGGGGGGGGGGGCTTAGGGAAGTGCTCACGAAGGGTCCAGATCACAAATCAGTGGGTAAAAACAGATGTGACGGCGGCCCGCTTCGGCCCGGGACCCATCAGCATGTCCGTTTAGGTGCCGCCAGATGTTAGCCTGGGTTGTGTCATTGGAAGATTTCTGAGGCCAAGGGCCACATACTCGGGCCAGTGCAGCCTAACGTGTCTGTCCGGGTCGAGCATCATGGCTGGTCGCCATGGCTGTCCATCATGGTGCGGGGTGGCCGTGGGGCACTGGGAGCAGGGCGTGGGCGGGGCCATCCGCTTGCATGTTTATTTGCCTCCCGGCCCTACCTGGGCTGGGTGGGTGGCGGGATGGCTCTACGGCCGTGGGCATGTTTGTTCAGTGCCCCGACCTGGGTGCAACCGACACGGCTGTGGTTTCATGGACCGGAGAGTCACCCCCACGCTGCCTGCACAGCAGTTTTTACCCAATCTTTAAGTACTTGGGGGTAGGAACTGGATCCAGGGGCCAGATCCAGAAACTGGAAAAGAGCCAAATAAAAGCCAGTCATGGGCTTCATTTAGCCCCCAAGCCTGAGATTTCCCACCTGTGTGTTAAAATGATTGGACTTCACAAGAGGATCAAAGAGATGGTGCATCTCCTTGGTGTGACTGTCTCAGGCTATTTTGAATGGAGTTTATGTAATCTGTGGGCTGGGAGCGCCTCATCTTGCTCTACACAGGGCTGCCTTCCCATGGGGCACCCCAGCCTGCCAAGTCTACCACTTTAGGCGGGTACCCTACCACTTTCAGGGACAGTCGACCAACTCGGCTAGGGTTGTCATCTTCTCCAAGGTTTTGACCTGAAGGGGCGGGACCATGTCAGAAGACTCTCCTGGCCCTTTTAGACATGGCTGGGCCCCTTTGGAGCATCATGGCATCCCAATGGGGGGAGGGAACCACACATCAGAAAGGGAATGGGAGAGTCTTCTCAGCTCACACCTTTCCCATATGGCTCTGTCCCCCTGAAGCCCTGATTTTTCTGGGTTGTCCAGTTGCCCCTGGATAACCTGGAGAAACTGGGTTTCACCCAGAGCTAGGAAATTATGGGTTAACCCTTAACTACAGCAGCACGGAGAGGGTGCCTCAATTCTCCACCACCACCTCATGCTACCATTGACCCTTCCAGGCACAGTGAGGAGCCAGGGGCAAAGAGCAGCCACAAAGGAGGCTCGGGGGAGTGTGCTTGGGCTCCCGCTCCCCCATTCCATCCTGCTGCCTCCCACACTTTTAAAAAGGCAGAAAAGAAAGGAAGAGAAAAGGAGAGAAAGGGAAGGGAAGAAAAGCAAGACAAAAGCCAATGGTTCTGCGCCTCCACTAACTCGCTCGTTTTTGGTTTTTCAGCACTGGCAGGGATGGGTGCTGTGTCCCTTAAAAGGGAAAGTCCTGGCCCAACGCAAGCTACGGCCAAAGCCTTTGAGGAGTGCCAGCTAGCGCAGACTGCTGGGAGGTTGTGTAAGCCCCACAGTCCGCTTTGTTTTGCTGTTTGTGTATAGAAACAAGTTCTTTTTAACAGCTGGAGGTTTGGGCTTTTCCCCCCCTGGAGGTAACACCCCCGCCCCCAAAAGCATCTCGGAGATGGTGAAATCTGCTGGCACAAAGAGGGCCGTGCGGGCTGGGTAAGCATTACCATTTCTGGAGCCTTTCCCACCCGCTGGCAAGCGGAGAGCCCTTCACACCTACGTTTGTGGGTCCCTTCCCTCCGCATGTAGGAAGACAGGCAGATGCAGCAAACAGACTCTCTGGTCCTTGAGCTTCTCTGTTGGTGCTTGTTCCTGCCCAAGACTGTCAAAAGGAGCCCAGTTCCCACCTAGGTCGCAAAGGACTCAGCATTGAGCAGCTCCTGTGGCCAGAGTTCAGCAAGGGGCAACAATGGGAGTTGAACTCTCTTGAAAATGAATCACCAGTTGGGAACAGAGAGCGCTTCTTCATGGGTGGGTGGTGGCGGTGGGAAATCAAGGGGGGGTTGAAGCATCCCTCCGAGTATGGGGTGCAAGGGACAATCCCCTCCTGGATTTTTGCCCCTTCAACCCGATCAGCAGTGGCCACTGCCTACCACCTCTGTTCCGAGCAAGGGAAATTTCAAAAAGGCCGCCATCCTGCACATTTCCGTGGAGTGGGCTATTGGCTGCATCATGACACCCCCTAATGATCGCAGAGCCCACTCTTCATTAGTAGGCAGGTGGTATCCCAGAGACTCTCAAGGGATGGTGACTGAGCAGGATCCTACCCTTAAAGCCTGCAGCAGAGAAGAGACCATGACAGAGGGAGCAGGACCAAGCAGCCCCAGTCAAGGCATGACAGCGGGGCTTTGGGAGGCCAAGGAGTAGGGCTACCCCCTCCTCTTTCCCCCAGTCTGGGCTGTTATCTCACTGTTTCCGACTATGGGCGTTTATAGATGAGACAAAAAAGGCGGCTGATCCTTTGATCAGCCGCCTTTCTTGCCGCTCGTCTACATGCGTAGCCTGCTTTTTAATCCGCGTCGGAGGGGGCAGGCGATCCTGCCCCCTCCGACGCGGATTCCCGGAGTGCCGGCTTTACGCCGCACTTCCTGGTCCCATGCGCGAGTGCGCATGCGCAGAAGGGTGCGCATGCGCACTNTGCGAGAGTGCGCATGCGCAGAAGGGCGCGCATGCGCACTCGCACTCTGCGCCGTGTCTGAACATCAGACACGGCACGGAGAGACGCCGCGGCGGGGAAACACGGCGTTTAGCGATCCCGCTTGTAAGCGGGATCGTCTATAAATGCCCTGAGCGGTCCCATGTAGGGTTGGCATTTCCCCTCAGCTTAATAAAGGGGCGGGGCAAAGAAACTACCCCCACCCCTTTTTTATTTCTTCCCACCCCCTGCAGAGGATAGTCTACAGAGGGTGAGGCAAAGGGATTTCCCTGCCCCTTTTCCAACATGGGCCCTATGTCTTTGGAGTATTGTGACATCACAATGCTCTTCAGGGGAGCGCCCATGTCAGGAGAGAGGCAGAGACATTTCTTTCTGATGTGGTCCCGACCCCTTATTTGAGAAATCGGAGTTTTCCCTGGAGCCCAGAGACTCCTGGTCAAGCCCAGAGCGATGACAAGTCTTGTCCCATGTGGAGGGAACCAGCAGGACGATCCTGGTTTGCATTTCTTTTTTAAGCATGAGTTGCCCAGTAATAATGCCACAAGCAGAGACAGAAAACACTGGTCCAGGCTCATCTCAACAGCGGTAGCACCATTGATTTGCCCTGCGGATTATGAGATTGGCCTCTGCGGAGCTGCACTAGGGATAGCTCCAATGCACTTGGCTACATGGAGCGGCCTGCCCCCGCCCCCTCGGACGGACAGCCACAACAGCCTACTATGGCTTCCCAGAAGCACCGCCTCACCAGATCACGGTAAGGACAGGTGGCCATCATACATGACGGCCTGCTTTACACCCAGCCCTTACCTGGTCGGTGGTGGTGACTTGGGGAAGGTCCAGAGACATCGCCTGGGCTAACGCCACCACTGACCGGGTAACGGCCTGCGCTAACATCCAGAGGGCGACTTTAGGCATGACTGCAGCACCCAGTTGAATCCGCACTGAAGTGGATTAAACTGTGCTACCGTCACGTCCGAAACACCCCATGAAAGACTGAGCTCAGGGTACGGGAGCAGAGATGAGGGTAGGCACAACAAGGAGAGGGGGCAGAGATCTATGATCTGGGCCCTCCTCTCCCTCAGTGCACCCCTTAATCACCCCAACTTCTATGTGGCCTTTAGAGCTTGTACTGATTTTCAAAGTGGCCCCAGTACAGGGAGGGGAAAGGTCCCCCACTATTGCCGTTGATAGTAATGACCTTCCTAATATGTGTCCTTACTGTGCAACTGGATATTATAGAACCTATTCCTGTGAATTCTGACCTGCGCAATTGCAGTAGTTTATATAGACGTTTGTCCTTGGTCAAATTCCCATAGAAATTACGTCTGGCAGGACAGATTTACAGCCAGTGCTCTCCGCTGTAGGAAGGGTGACCAGATCAAAATTTCAAAAGTAAGGAACATTACAGAGTTGAGGGATACGGAAATGAGAGTGGTCCATTACGTTCTACGGATCTGCAGTGTTCAGAATAAGGGACACCCAGTATCTTCTGTAGAACTGAGTGGTAACTCCTAGAACTAAGCTAGGAGTTACCACTCAGGAAAAGGATCTGGGAGTGATTGTGGACAATACACTGGAATCCTCAGCCCAGCGTGCAGCAGCAGCCAAAAAAGCAAACAGAATGTTAGGAGGAGTTATTCTCTATGCCTTTGCGAATAAAACGGAGGACGTCATAATGCCTCTATACAAATTAATGGAGCGACCGCATCTGGAATATTGTGTGCAGTGCTGGTTGCAGAGACACAGCTGAACTAGAAAAGGTACATGTCATGGGATTGGGGGCGCGCTACCCCACTCTAGGCTGTCATGACTCACTGGATCAGCACTCTCTCTAGAATTGATTGAGCCTGCAACGGGCGAACCTTCTTGTCACCTTTTCGGCCACAGAGTTTCCCAGCACAGACTCTTTCTCTCTAGGTTCGTCTGTGTTTCTCAACACAGAATTAACTCCAAACGGTGTCTCGCCAATGTTGGGATTAGCAATTCCACTGGACCATATGAAGTTCAGTAAAAAGTAGTTTAATGAATAAATCATGAATAAGCATGCAGTACAAGATTATACTCGAGAGTGCAGAAATCAAAATAACATAGCCAATAACGCATTCCTATCTGTACTTGGATTCTCCTGATTTAGGCTTACCCTAATCCAAGTCCAAGGGTATTTCAGTTCATGTCACAGCCAGCGATGGAAAGCTTGGCCAGGTACCAGTCTTTAGAGTTTCCAAAAGACCTTACTTCATAGTTGCTTTGGTGCAGCTCTTCTCTGGCTGGTAAGATATGATGATGCAGATGAAGCTCAACAAGCTGATCTCAACCAACTCAGCGAGATAGAAAGATAGAACCTCTCTTTGTCTTGTCTCCCCTCTCCCTCCCACCCCCTTAAGTACCTTTCCAGGGTCCTTTGTTTGATTTTCCCACCAGGTGAGTCTGTGATTTCAGTCACGTCCGCAGGAAGAAATCCATTTGCAACTCAATGGTCTATGTGCCTGCAGAGGTGTTTAGGCTTTTTCTGAATACACATTCGGCATGACTTTGCATTTCTCCATTGTATTAAGTGAGTTTCCAGTTCTCAGCTTTCACATTACTTGTTTAACCTTTGCCTTTACATATTTGTTAGACCTGTAGTCTCCATGTAGCCCAGTATCTTCTTATGACAGTGCAGAAAAGGGCAACGAGAATGATAAAGGGTATGGAACGGCTTCCGTACAAAGAGAGGCTTGACAAGCTGGGTCTCTTCAGCTTAGAGAAGACTGAGAGGGGACATGATAGAGGTTTATAAAATCTTCAGTGGTGTGGAACAAGTAGATAGAGAACGGTTATTTACCCTCTCAAATAGTACTAGAACTAGGGGACACTCCACGAAACTAGCTGTCGGCAGATTTAAAACAAATAAAAGGAAGTACTTTTTCACTCAATGCATAATTAACTTATGGAATTTGTTGCCAGAGGACGTTGTCAAGGCCAGTAGTCTAGCTGGGTTTAAAAAAGGCCTGGATAAGTTCTTGGAGAGCAGGTCCGTTCATGGCTATTAACCAAGTAGCTTACGGGATGAACTTCTTACTGTTGGGAGCTGGGAGTGAACAACGGGGAATGGATCGCCCACTGTGACTGTTGGTTTTTCTCCCATGCGATCGAGATTGATCACTGTCGGAGGATGGGATGCTGGGCTTGATGGACCATTGGTCTGACTCAGTCTGGCACTACTTATGTTCTGAACTATAGAGCTCTGAAATAAAGGATGTCCCCTTAAAATATGTAACATTCCTTAAAATAAGAAACACATGGTAGACCGAATTGTAAACTAGCCAACGGGGTACCAGCACGGTGAGTGTGTCAATAGGATGCCCTGTGAGCTTCCAGCATATATGTTGGGATTTAGGCTCCCCCAGTCACAGCTGCTGAACAGGTGAAGCCCATCCCCCACACCCCTGTACCACTGGAGGTAACCATCAAATACCTCACAGACCCTCTGAGAGCTGTTTGGTAATTGCCTGGTTCTTTTGTAAGATATGAGATTCCAACATTGATTGAATGGAATGCTGGGAAACTCATTCAAATGTGTTTTTAAAAACTGCACCGTGTTAATTTGCCTAATTTATTCGGTTCACTGAATATGGGTTTCTTGGTTGCAGAATTTGTGCAACATTGGTTGCAAAATTCATGGAGCCCTCTCCTGCTAACAGCTTAAGGGGGTGTCTCTCTTAGCTCGCATGGTAGGAATCCGTACCTTTGGAGGTGGATGATCCCACCGGCCTTCCCTTCTCTCACCTTGCTCCTCTCTCGTCTGTTTTATTCAGAAACTCTGCTGCCAAGATCATCCACCTCACCCGCTGCTTTGATCACATGCAGCCCCTCCTCTCCTCTCCCCACTGGCTCCCTCCACCCGAACCCATTCAGCACAAGCTTTGTGTCTTTCCCTACAAGGCTAGCCATGGCTTGCCTCCCCCGACCATCTCTCTACACACATCCCCGCTATGCTGCCATCCAAAAGTTCCGTTCCTCCTCTTCCACCACCCTTGCCTGCTCACTGCTTTCTTGCCACTCAACACATATTCACCCATTTTCCCTTGCTGCCCCCCATTCTTGGAACTCCCTCCCCAAACATATTCACTCCTTTCCCTTCCTCCTAACATTCAAATCCCTCCTGAAAACCCACTTCTTCCATCAGGCCTTCCCAAGCTCCTCATCCCTAGTCCCCTTCCTGTTTTCCCCAGCATCGCCTTACCCTATGAAACTAAGCTAAGCCACATGTACCTGCAACCTCACGCCTTCATGAGTGTATCCATCCTCGTCTGTCCCTCTGTTGCCCCCACCCCTCGTCTCCCCTGCTTTCTCTCTCTCAGGTTGTAAGCCACCCAGGGCAGGGACCCTGTCTACCTTCAACAGTTGTAAAGTGCCAGGTACATTGCTGGTGCTATATAAATACTATAATAAATAATAGGAATAATCATCCAAGTTCTATCCGCGATGCCATGATGGTATCCCTGGTGGGTCATAGCATTGTTATTTGGAACAATGTGAAATCAAGCCATAAAGGGGGAAAGGAGACCAATTCTGGTGCCCCCAAAGACTCGTGGGAGAGCAGAGGCACCCAGGGATTGGCCAGCCTCATGGCAGGGAGGGTGAGGGAGGAATCAAGCCAAGCCATGCCTGTTGGAATAAGGGTCAGAGCAGGGAACGTGGTCATTCTGGTCATTCTCCCATCACTAAATCAAGCCAAAGCCGGTCAATCCAGCCCTGCTTGGCAGAGCAGCGTGTCTGCAAGCCATGCTTCTCCATCCCATCCAAGAGAGGGATTAAAGCAGATTACGCAGTCTGTTGTATGTCACACACACACACACACACACACACACACACACACACACACACAGAGTGTGGCACAGTTTATACGTGCTCTCATGGAGCTACACCGCACAATGGGGGTCTCCAGAGAGCAGGACACAGATGGCATCCCAAACCACCCAGGGTACCCCTACGTATAAACTTGCTGCCTGTTTGATCCACCTACCACGAGGATCCCTGTTACGTTTGGTTGCTCAAACGTGGGTTTTGCCACGCAGCACTCATGATGTCACGCTGCTCAGAAGGGGTGGGGCTAGATGGAAGGCACAGCTGCACACCCTTCTACTCCCCTCCTGGCACCCATGCTTGCAGCCTCCCTGAGCAGCAGCTGGCTCCACCTCCTTCCCCTGTCCCACCTTCTGGCTCAGCCTCAGAGAGACCCCATTGCAAGGGGAAGCCCTTCTTCTCAGAGCGGAGACCACACAATGGTCCTGCTCCTGTAGACAATTACCCCCACCACAAACAGACAGGCAAGAGGGACGTCGCATTTCCCCTCCCCTCTACCTGCTCATCCCCCTGCTGCCAAGCAAGACTGCCTCCGAACCCCCCTGCTCCCCTTTTACCTGGGGCTACACAGCAATTCATTGTCTCCTTCTGCAGCTCTTAGGTTGGGGGTTGGGTACTGCAATGGGCTGAATCAGGCTGGCTAGTAGCAACAAAAGTGGGGTCTGAGTTTGCTGCTACAGCCACAGGGAAGGCTGGCCTTTTTTAAATTCATCAGGGCTGAACTTTCCACTCAGCGCTGAATTTTCCACTCACTGGAGATGTGAAGCTGCATTAGCCCCATCTTCACCTTCCTGCTGTGCAGCAGGGCAGGGGACAGAGCTAAGCACACGGCTCCAGAGTGCTCAGCTCCCAGCTTGGCTGCCGCAGCACATCAGAGACGTAGCATCATTTTTAGCATGATCAGGCCTCCCTCTGGGAAAGGAAGCTGGGCTGAAGGGGCGAGGTGCAGACAGCAGGGTAGAACATAAAATGATTCAGTGCCTTCTCTGCAATGTGCACAAGCACCCACGTTCCAAAATACACTCATTCACACGCAGACAGGCTTTCTGGCACACTCACAAACACATGCATTCTTGCTGGTTCACACATAGCAGCTGCCAAGTCTCCGTACCTTGTTGCAAGCAATCACTTGCCAATAAGATCCGAATATAATAAGCTTGGGGTGGGGAAACCACCGCCTAGGGCTCAAATGGATCGGCCATTTTGCTTTTGCAAATTAAATCTGCAAAAGCAAAATGAAATTTTGGATCGTTGCACGGAATTCCAATGCAGATTGAATCCACGTCAGGAGTCTCTGAAAAGTTCTGGATTGGTTGTGGCACCGCACTGAGCTTGTGCAAGATAATGCTACCCTACGGTCATAGTGCAGGGCACCACGGCCAGCTTGTAACCCTGGCAAAACATGGACCAGATTCCATTCTGCTCTGCATTTTGCTGGAGGGACTGGAATGGCCATATCCTTCGAAGACAAAATCCATGCCAAAATTCCAGTTCAGACGGCCCATGGGCCAAAACCAGCCTGTGGCAAAAATTTTTTTTATAGTAAGTAAGTTTATTAGGAATCAGCTTGTGCCATCATCCAGTCAATACAGAATTAAGACAACAAGTCTCCTTCGCCGCCGTAATGGCGGCGGCGGGGTATTTGTAGGGCCCCCATATTTAAAATGGAGGCACAGAGAGAGAGGCCGCCGCAGGGAGCATTCTAGAATGCTCCTCTGCCGTTGAGTAGGTTGCTGGGGGCAACCAGCCCGTAGGGCGCGTGCGCAGGGAGCGCCGCGCTGGGGAGGAGAGCGGAACCCGCCCCTTGTGAGAGGGGCGGATCTGCTGGTGGCCGGGTGGAAGCGGCATTCAGAGAACCGAGGCGCAGTCAGCCCCACTCACCTCACCTCTAGCACTGTGGTACTACTACCGGTTGCCGTTAAGGCGCCGAGGAAGAATTTTGGCGGGTAGCCTTCTTGGAAAGGGTCGCTTATCCCGCCTCCTTAGCAGTGCAGTAGGTTAAATAGGTCAGATTTGGCCCAGTAGGATATCAGGAACTAATTTGATTTGGCAGATTCACAATTTGGCAAAATATATCCGGCCCATTGCACAATTCGGCTTTGTTTTAAATAGGGTAATTTGGAGCGTAACAGATGAAAGAGAAGAATGCGACGAATGTGGAATGACGTTATTTTAAGGAATATAAGGGTAAATAATTGTCGCACTCTACAGGGGTCCAGTATGCTATAGTGGGATAAATAGGAAAGAAACAGGATAGGAAGAGTCATCTCCTTACGAGATGGGGAGGGGATACCCAGTGGAATGCGGGGCACAGCACACACTGGGGTCATGACCCATGACCTCAGCGGGGTTCAGTAAGGACATGCGCCGTCTGCTGACCTTGCGGGCACTGACCTCCTTCCTCATGCCCACAGTTGGGCCTGTCCCCCTTTCCGGCCAGAGCCAGGGTGCTGTCGAAAGGGGGAGGTTTTCTGTCCGCGGTACTGACGCTGGAAGGCACAGCCAGGTCGGTACTAGAGTTAATAAGTTATGTTATGTAGTAGCATACTAGACCCAAATTGCTTGTGCAAAATTACCCACCAGCCTCATTTTGAATGTGGTTAAATAAAGAGCGCGGCCAGTTTTGAACCCAGTTATAGTCTCCGTGTCTCATTGGGGGGTGCGTCGACAAAATAGCCTCCTCTGTACTTCAGGAAAAAAAGTTTGCCAATACATATTGGACAAGAACAAAGACAATTAGCAAAAACATATCAGAATATACCAGTAACTTCTTTGGAATAAGCCAAGTCCTAATTTTTTTTTTTATATGGACCCTTTCCATTTCCTGGACCCGGCCTTGAGTATCAGATTCGGTTATTTCAGGTTGGTTTGGTTATTTTGGCTTTGGGCTTACTTCCTTTTGGCAATATTGCACGTGCAAATGATGTAATTGAACCAGAAACTGAAACAACAAAATGGGGATCCCCAAACAAACAGAAATGCCAACACCCATTCTGGTTGCTGGTATTATTTGGAGGGCTATCCAAAAATGGGAATAGAGCTGAAGCGACGCCGTTTCCCTCTGAAATGGCCCATTATTCACCGCTTCCCCGATGATTTGAGATCGCTTAACCATTAATTGGGTTTCCATTCGCCATTCTTGAAAGTGCCAACGGAAGGTCAATGGGAACACCGAAAATGGTGAATGGGTGAAAAGAACCCCAAATGCAAAAAATAGCTCGGATATTCTTCAAGCTTCCCAAAAAGATGGAAATTCACGTTGATTCGAGAATGGCCATTTCCACACCAGCTCTGCCTGTGAATAATAAATCTACTCTCCGTCACAATTCTCTTAGTGCCCCTAGCAGCATATGACACAACACCCCCACCCTGCTGCCCCCCCAAATGGGTCAGGGATTCAAATTGTTCCATTTAACCCCTCGCTCCGACCCACACCGATCCATACTGTTTCCATCTTCCAGCTCTGCCTGCGCGCACTCACCTTGGGGCTGCAGGGGGGGGGGGGCAGGCAGTAATTGTGAAGGAAATTACATTTGGGGACTACAGACAATATCAACTTCATCAATCACCTCCCAGGGAATTGCCACATGGCTGTCAGCTCCTGGCTCTTGGTTGCATAGCAGGGGAGGAGAGGGAAGGGGGTATGTGTGTGGGTGAGTCAGCATGACCGGCCTTTCGTGCGCTGAGCGAGGTAATCCATGAGGCTCCGTCACCTTCTTGCTTCTCCACCTGCGACCCAACCAGTCAGTCTCCCACATCTTGGCTGAGTAACTGCTGCTGAGGAGGATCCTGAATGCCAAAGGCATCATGAGCAAAGCAGGGAGCAGAAGGGGGCAGCTGTTGCAGTGCACGGCCAAGGCTGAGCCCTGGCTATCGGTATCTCTTACTGGAGCCGCTGAGCTGAGGTTGGACATACAGCGGTCTCGGTCGCTACAAAGGTGACTTGTGTCGGAATCCAGGTCTTGAACCCATGCCCCGAGGGCTGTTGGAGCAGCAGCTGCATTTCTGTATATCACAGCAGCCCTCGTCATGCCTCCTCCCACCTTTACAGCTGCCAGCCAGGCTATAAGGCTTGCTGGTAGAACCAGGAATCTGGGTGGATCTTCTGTCCTGTCCCTGTCTGATCCGCTTCCCTTTGTGTTCCAGTGTCTTCTCCGACTGACCTCTGTGCCCTGCTCCAAATCCCCATTCCTACCCCTGCCCCAACTCCCTGCTCTGGACCCACTCCCCGAGTCCATCCACATCAAGGACAACGGGCCCTTACCGCTCAGGCCTAATACTGCTGCAGCGGAGTAGATCGGCACAGAGCATTCACACGGGCCTGACGCAGACGTGCAATGGCAAGCATTCAAATAGCCATCCCTAAGACAGGGACCCCAAGGGGCTGCCATACAAAGGC
The DNA here is from genome assembly GCA_003113815.1 of Sphenodon punctatus. Classification (NCBI taxonomy): domain Eukaryota; kingdom Metazoa; phylum Chordata; class Lepidosauria; order Sphenodontia; family Sphenodontidae; genus Sphenodon; species Sphenodon punctatus. The sequence continues at coordinate 12,760,012 of QEPC01011341.1, read as the reverse complement.
CTCAAGAAGCACCACCTGGGAGGGGCATCGATCACAGCATGAGCTCTGGCCCTTCTCCACAAGGGCCACTGCTAGCAACCACCCTCTCCCTTGAAGAGCTGAGAGTCACCTCTTGTGTGCAGGCATGTGGGTGGCATAGGGGTCAGAAAGGCGCTGGACCCATAGAGGCAAGGCAGGGCTGGCCTTAACACAGGGTGACCCAGGACAGCCTTCCCTCCACCTCCTAGGAGCAGAGTTGCCAGAATAGCAATTTTTTCCCAGGACACTTATGAAAAATACATGTTGCAGGGTCTGCACTGACACTGGCACTAATGCAAACATGTATTTTTTATAAGTGTCCTGGAAAAATTTGTATATGTGGCAGCCCTACCTAGGAACTTCAATGGCACTTGGGGGTTCCCTTGAAGTCCTTGTCAGCTTCTCCCCAACATCCATCTGCTGCCATGCAGTTTTCCCCTATTGCCCTGAAGCAACTGCCTACAGATTCACATAAGCAGATTCAACAGTCTGCTTCAATACATCCCACCTTACAGACCCAAGATCTGCCCCATAGCTCTTGGGAGGAGTGTAGCCTAGCAGATAAAGCATTGCACTTGGACCTGAGAAACAAGGGTGCAAATGCCACGGTTAGTCTCCTTAGGTGGCCTTGGGCAAGTTGCTCTCTCTCAGCCCCAGGATGCTTTCACACGACACTCCCCACGCGCGATAGCCTGTGCGGGGTTTGTAAAGTGGGGCTGTGTCCCTCCCTCCCCCCACCCCCGCGTGTGCATGCAGGGGATTGCCGAGCTGGGTTTCCCTAGTCTGCTATCCTCCGCAGGATCGCCAGCAAAACTGCGTGCGGGGTGGGGAGGTCCGTTACGAACCCCGCACGTGCTTTGCCTTCTGGATTGTTCCCCAGAGGCAAATCGTGCCCAGTAAATATTGTGGGGAAGCACCCTCAATTCCCCGCCTGCAAAATGGGCAGAATAATGACCTACTTCGCAGGGTGGGTGGGTGAGTGAACTAGATTAAGGATCATAAAGCACTTTGAACATAAAATAATAATATTGCTTTTAGCAGACTTCTGCTGAGCGCCCTCCTCCAACCCGAGCCTCTCTAGCCCCCTCAAGACCGTCTGTTATCCCTCCTGCTACGATCCCCTTCCTTCCTTACACCCCCTCGGGCCTCCCCCCCGGCTCGATCCTTGTCTCCGCGGCAGACAGGATGCGAAAGGGTTGCTTGTGGGGAAGCGTGGCCCTGAGGGAGACACGCTCGGTGCAGGGGAGGCGAGTTCGCGTGCAGCTGCCAGGGTCTTACATAACAGGCCCCCTTCCCCCCCTCTCCCCTTCCCCAGCCCCTGACAGATTGGCTGAAGCTATTAGAGGACTGAAAGGATTGGGTTTTAATTCCATAATTATTTGCTCTAGGAGAGACACTTGCAATCACGGCGAACGAGGCCGGGGGAGCGAGGGGGGAGGAAAGTGGAACCGTAAGTGGCTCCCATTGTGTCAGGATCTGCCCCGCAGCAGCAGCTGGACAGCAGACAGACGGACTCTGCGGCCTACCAGGCCTCCTCCAAGCCTGCTTTCCTTGGCTTAGGGTTCCCTCCCCGTGCAGCAGGGATTCCCCCTTCAGCAGAGGCAGCTCTGTCAGGTGCATCTCAATGAGAGCAGGCAGGCTTTTCCGTCCCTGTACATCCCTGCTTCCAGCGCACACACAATGGAGCGTTGCTATGGAAACGGGGCTCCGTGAACAAACAGTCTGCGATGTTGTTCCTCCTTTGAGTGAGCATCAAGGGACCGAGAGGAAACATCTCCTCGGGCTGTGGCAGGAATTAGCACACACACCCCGGCTCCCACTGGGCTTGCCCACCACAGCTCCTGATCTCTATGGTGGCGAGGCAGGCACCCACCACCACAGGGGCGGCTGGTGGGTTTTGAGGTTGGAGGGGCACTGGCAGTAAGGCCAGCGGGCCTAGGGGCGGAGCCTAGCCTAGGGGCGGAGCCAGGGATACGGTAGGCGGAGTCAGGGATACGGTAGGCGGAGCCAGGGCATAACCCAGCCAGAAGCAAGGAGTTCCCAGGGTTAACAGTGGATGGACATTACATTACTTAATGCAGCAATTTCAGTTAGGCAGGTTATATTCACCTCCTCTGCCAGGTTTAAAAGCAGGCAGATCACCAGACTAACAGTTACATCTCACGACTTCAAAACCCCAATTTTATCACAAACATCAAATTTCTAGGATTTTGAACACCCATAAGATCACCAGACTAACCGTTACATCTCACGATTTCAAAACCTCAATTGAATCACGGAGCATTAAATACTAATTCCCCCTCACCCTCTGCTGCGTGTGTGTTGGGGGGGGAATTAGTATTTAATACTCCACATCATCAAGTGAACAAAACCCATATAAAAACCAGAAAACCACACATAAACAAACCAAACCATTCCCACAAGCCCCCAAAGGCATCCCCGGCAGCCAAACACCTGTGCAAGCACACAGGCCTTTTAAAAAAAATTTAG
>QEPC01011341.1:12700082-12756764 GCA_003113815.1 Sphenodon punctatus | reverse complement strand
CCCAGGCCCCCAGCCTCTGCTCCCCGAGTCTCCCTCCCCCCCCCCAGCCCATTTACTCACCGTTGCAGGCAGGACTCAGGAGTTGGACTGGAGGCAGGCCAGGCAGGTGAGACTTCAGGGTTCAGTGGAGCCGCTTGGCGGCGAGATGGGTTGCGGCGCGCATGCTCAACAGTTCAAGCATGCGTGCTGAAGCACATCTCGCCACCGAGCGCCTCCACCGAACGCCCAGGTGAGGCTTTGCATTGCGCCCATAGGGCTCAATGCAAAGCTGCCGCGAGCGGGAAATTTCACTTCCCAGCGGCGGCACTTGGACTGAATGCTCAGCCGCCCGGCCCGTGTTCAGTTCAAGTTTGTCCCTTCTGGGACTCCAGACTCTGGAGTCCCAGAAGGGAGTGAGTCAGACTGAGGCTGCCCGGCAGCCTCAGTCTGACTCGGTCAGAGGCTAGTGCTCACTGACTGAGTGCTCTGTCTCTGCCGGCGGCTGAAATTGACATCGGAGCGCCGCACTGCTCGGACTGCAGCAGTCAGAACAGCGCGGCGCTCCAATGTGTCAATTTCAGCCGCCGGCAGAGACAGAGCGCTCAGTCAGTCAGAGCTCTGTCAGTGCGGCACCGGGGTGGGGGAGGGGGGCAGAGCGGGGGGGAGGGCACTGCCCCAGGTGCCCTCAGGCGAGGGCCACCACTGCACCACCAGATCAGAGATGGGGAACCTCAAGCCTGCGGGACAAATGCGGCCCTTGGCTAGTTCTTATGTGGCCCCTTTCCAGTTCCTGGATCTGGCCCCTGGATCCAGTTCCTACCCCCAAGCACTGAAAGACAGAGCTCAGGGGAAGGGAGTAGAGATGAGGGTAGGCACACATGGATAGGGGACAGATCCATGATCTGGACCCTCCTCTTCTTGAGCCACCCCTTACAAGTATGCAGATTTCAGAGGATCTTATGAAAAATACAGGTTGCAGGGCTGTATTGGCTCCAGTGCAGCCCTGCAACCTGCATTTCTCATAAATGTCCTCTGAAATTTGCCTATCTGGCCACCCTACCCATTACGCAGCTTCGTCCCCAACTTCCATGCGGCCCTCAGAACTTGTGCTAATTTTCAAAGTGCTTTGACAGTGGCCCTGGGAGGGAAACGTTTCCTCACCCCTGCACTAGACACACCAGGCCAATGCCTGCACAGGGGAGTCCCCGGGCTTGTGTATAAGAAGAGAAAAAATCAGGGGCCCGTCTTCACTGTGTTTTTCCCATCGCTGCCAATGGGAAAAACACGGTGAAATCGATCCCTGGCTGAAAGCAATGACTCTCCTTCCCAGGAAGGCTCGACTCACCAGGACAACAACTTGTGACTCTGGGGTGAAAGTAGTCTAGGGAAGGGCGGGATGGGCAGTGCTTTGGACAGCTCATGGGGGATATCTCCCCCCAGCCCCATTGCCTCCGCAATTCCTCCAAGCACAACAATTAGAGGACTTAAACCCCCGTGCCAGAGCCAGAGAAACTGGTGCCTTGTGCAAAATGGTAGTATGAAACCCCCTTCTAAGAAGATAAGAAGTGCCATACTGAGTCAGACCCATCGAGCCCAGCATCCTGTCTCTGACAGTGGCCAGCGCAAGTCGCTCGAGACAAGTACAAATACAAGTCATGGAGGTGGGACCCATCTCCTGCTAGCCACTTCCAACTACCAGTAGCCAGGGGTTTAAGCCCCAACTAGTAAGCATTGATGGCTCTAACCTCTACAAATGTCTCTAGCTTCTGTATAAAGCTAGTTATGCTGCTGGCTTTCACTGCCACCTCCGATAACCAGTTCCACAACTGTATTGTCTGCCAGGTGAAAAAGCATAGCTAGCATTTCTAGCATAGAAACATTGGACAGACACACACCAACTCACCCATTAGAAAAAGGAAAATGTTCCCATCATTCATTTTTGATGTTCAATTAAACGGAACATCCCCTTCAGGGCTGGGGCTCTCAAGGGCCCGTATGTTACCCTATATGTTGTTAGCTCCAGTTTAGTCATGCGTCCTATGGTTTGGGGGGGGGGGGGGCAACAGGCCCTCTACATGCCGGGACTCCTTGTATTCAAGGCTCCGTAGGCCTTATTTTACACCAGGGCTTCTCCCACTCATGCTGTCATTTCAAGTTTATTCATGGATCCCTTGGGCGTGGCCTCTCAAGACATGGGGTGGAGAGCCGCCGTCACAACTCGGCCCAGGTCAGGAACTTGCCGACAACATGGTCCCGACCGGCCAACAAACGTGCCGGTGGCTGGGCTGCTGCACAAAGGTGCGGCTGGCTGGCCCCGCCTCCACGTTGCGCCCAGCACCCCCTGCCAAAGATGGCCACTATGGTGGCTGGCCATGGCGGACCCAATCCGGGCCTGGTCAAGGTAGGCAGTAACAAACGTTATAGCCTGCTGTGGCCTGACTGGGCGAATGGCAGCCCGGGGTTACAGCCTGGGCTCACTGCTGACATGCCTGGGAGCAATCCCAGGCAAAGATCTGGTGGGGCACTAACAAATGGGCCTCCTCCGCAAGCCACCATCTTGTTTTTCAACACCCGTGGTCACAGATCGACATGGAGCCTAGTCGTTGTAAATCCGGCCCAGTAGTTGTAGATCCAGCACTGTTCACCCCTCTGACCTGTACACACACCCAACCCTACCTCTTTTTAACCCAACTTGGAGCTAATGGTTCACACATTTGCAGTTTTCCTCTTGGCGTAGCCGGCAGCTACGTTGAAATGGGCTCTAGTGCAGGAGATGGAATGGCGATCCCTCTCCCGGCGGCGGGGAATGCAGATACACTGGGAAGCACGCCTCCTCCCACTCGTGGGCCCCTAGTTCAGCTGTTCCGATGGCTACGCCCTTGCACCTCTTCCCACCTGAGTGGCCAGGGGCCAAGGGGAGGCTCAATTCTCAAACTGCCCCCCATCCCCTTAGCTGCACAGCAGCGGGCTGTGCGAGACTGGAGGCGGCAAATAATGGATCTCTCTCGCTCTTGCTTTTTTTTTTTTTGTGCACACAAGAGTTACCTTTGAACGTCCGCCTTGAGTGGCGGAGCCCGAATCTGCTTCCAATTTGCATTCCGACCGGGAGATTTTGATCTAAATACTTTGATGAAATGAGGCCAGCGTTGGAGTAGTTAGTCAGCGAGAGCCGCGACGCTGCCCTTGTTTTCATACACAGCCCCAGTCACGCAAGCCCCCCCCTCTCTTCACCCACACCATCTGGGGCAAAGGGGGCTGCCTAACCACTAGGTAACCCCACCTGGGTTCCTACTCACAAACCCAGATCAAGCATCTTGGGAAAAATTCGCAAACCACCGAGCATGTTTGATCAGCCAGAGCTTGGGAAAACACACATCCACTCACCCACCCACCCCTCAGGACATTTGCCATGGCTCCCCCTCTATCCCATTCCCTGCAGTGCCCTCTGCTGCCAGGAAAGAGACAGTTCCATCCCCGATGTGTTACTACTAGCTCCCAAAGGCATTTCCTCTGCTAGCCCTATAGAGCGTCCCGATTTCTGAGCTTCCCAACCAAACCTAGTCTATCTGCCAGGTCATCTCCTCTTCCTACTCTGATGCTGTAAACCCAGGATGGGGGACCTTTTCCCTTCCAGGAGCCACTCTGAAGAGGAGTACAAGCTCTGACAGCAGGACAGAAGGAGGGGGTGATTAAGGAGGGTGCTCGGAGAGGAGAGGATCCAAATCATGGATCATCTGTGCCATTAATCCATTTCCTATCCTTGAGTTCATATCCTCAGTTCTTGGATCTGACCCACGGTCCTAGTACCTGCCTTCATCCATGTGTGCATGTCCTCATCTCTCCTCCCTTACCGATGACTCAGTCTTTCAATATTTGCAAGTAGGAACTGGATCGAAGGGCAGAAACAGAAACTGGAAAAATAAAATATTAGCTGTGAGCTGCATTTGGATTCTGGATCCGAGGTTCCTCACTCTTGCTGTAAACCCAGAGACACAACCAAGGGGTGGGAGGGTCTGTGGCTTGAATCCTTCAACACACAAGAGCACACGTACTCCCGGCCCTGGCTCCATCTGCTTCCCCACAAGGGAAGAGACAGGGAGCGTGATGCACGGGGGCAGTGACCATCCGGCCATGTAAAACTATATATGCTCCATCCTCACATTCCTTCTGCCTTCCCCTGTAGGGCACATCACCTGCTGAGGAAAGTAAACAATGCATGGAGGAGCAAGAGTCAGGAAGCGCGGGTTCTGGGGAGAGCCTGGGATGTGTGCAACGGGGAGAACCAGGGCTGCCCCACACCCTGCGTCTGTCCTGATTAGAGTTGCCACATATGCAAGTCAGGACACTTATGAAAAATACATGTTGCAGGGCCTGCATTGGCGCCTTAGGTGCTGCAACATGTATTTTCCATAAGTGTCCTGGAAATATTTGCATCTATGGCAACCCTAGTCCTGGTTGTATCCCTGCTGTAATCCCTGTACAGGTTCTCTGCAGCGGCCACCTGGCTATTTGCACCGGACAGAGGGGAGGCAGGGTTGAGTGATGCATTAGGTTAAGCAGGGGAGCAGCGAGCAGGCCAGCACTTTGCGCTGCTCACTGCTCCCACCCCACAAGCAGGGCTGGAGAGATGTCACAAAGGTGAGGAAATAGCAACAAAAGGACATATTGTGCAGCAGAGCCGAGCCCATCCTCTGGCTGAAAGCTAGCAGCTCTGCTGACGGTAATTCCCATTTTCAACACTATCCCGAAGGTGGCCACCGATGCATCGCCAGAACAGAGGGCTAAATTTGCATTAAATTTACATATAGACATTTGCATTGATTTATGCAAATCTACAGACATAGGGAGGGGCAAGGCACTCAGTCAACACACACACACACACACACACACAGGGGGAGAGGGGTTCATACAAGACACAGACATAGTGGGAGGGGCAGCTCACACTCAGGCCGTTTTCACACAAGACACTACCCACCCACTATACACGTTGCAGGGCTGCAGTTTTGCCCTATGGGTGCCCTGTAACATGTATAGTGGGTGGGTAGTGGGTGGAGAGTGTCTTGTGTCACCACAAACATACACACACATATACATGGCGGGGAGGAGTACGCACTCACAAGACACACACAGGGGGAAGGGGGCAAAGGGCTCACTCACTCACGCCTATCCCAGTCCCCGCAGCGCCTCCAGCTTGCTGGAACAGAAACTGGTCTATATGCCCTTTGTGTCCCTGCAGCACCTCCTGCTGGATGTGTGGAGAAACCCTCCTGGCTAGATTGCCTCTTAGGTTCCCCCTAACCCACTATCCAGACCATATAAGGATAGGCACTCACCTTAGCCTATCTGACCAACCACACCTTACATACCTTACCAAAGAAGGAAACCTAGGTCAGATAACCTAACTGATTGGCCACCTTGAACAGGGTCACCTGGGGCTGCGGGTCAATAGCTGAGACGTTAGTGTTGCCCTTTTAAAAGGCTAGTAAATTCCAAGGGACGTGAGACCTCATGGCTAGCCGGTAGCTGGCTCTGGACTAACCTACAACACCCAGCTTTCAAGCTAGAAAGAGACAGACCCCTGCATGGTTTTTTACCATCTTCACAGGCCATGTGGAGAATAAACTTGTCAGTAGTTCCATCTATTCAGAGAAGCAGGGTTAGGGACCATTTAGGCTTAGATGTGCTCTAAACGGATTACCATGCTGCTTGTATTTGCTTACAAGTTCAATGCCCTTTTCCTACCTTCTTGTATTCTTGTAATCTGGTTAATTTAGCTAGTAAAAACTATCAATCTTGTTGTCTCTAATCAAGAGTGCCTGGTGTGCATGCTGTGACCCAAAACGCTTCCCAAGAAGTTCGGCTTACGCTGGGAAAGCAGTCTCTAGTAGGGAGCAGGGTTTGGGCTTCCAGAACAGCCCTTAACCCTGGAGGCTTGTCGCTCTGGTGGTGGCAGCAAAGCCCCCTGAGTGTTATGGTGATGGATATGCAGTGAGGGAGGGGGCTAGGAGTAGAGTATCCCCCCCCCCCTTACTGGGCCCATTACACCACAGGATGGAACAGAGGTGGGCAAAGATCCCAACCCCAAGATCTGCATACCAACATTTTCCTATCACAGAGAACCACAAGCCATTTTACATTAATCGCAGCTTCCCCCGATCCTGGAGGCAGACCAGCGTGGCTTCCCCCAACCCGAGGCCATAGCTCTGGCTCCCAAACAACCTAGCAAGTTGAGACAGTGCAGTGCTTAAATTCTATTTAAAAAAAGGTTTTTAAAAATGAATTGCCTAGGCCCAAGCGTGACTTGGAACCTCTTGCCCATAGTTCCGACCTGATTATGGGGTGGACGGAGTTATCTTCTGCTGACTCAAAGGCAGGGGCCTCCAGGAGTTCAGAAGGCTAGTAGTAGCCAGCATGTGACACAGGAGCAGCTGCTCAAGCCCCAGTGAGCAGGGCACAACAGGGGAGTGTGCTTGGGAGTTAGTCCCAGGAGGCAGCCTGGGGGGGGAGACTGCAGTTGGGGTGGGATTAGGTAATAAGACTTCCCTATGCTTAATTGTCACGTTTGCCTAGTGGTTCTTGATTCAATTAGAGACTCTCTGCAGTTGTATAACTTGTGAAAAGAGCTGTGGTAGCTAGCTCTAAAAGGAGGAAGTAGCATTAAACCCCCGTTGACTAAATCCCTAACCTAAAAGGCCCCAGAATTCAGTAATTTGGGAAGGATAGCCCTTTCCTGCCTTAACTAGGTTTAAGCTCCGCCTCCCTTTAAATAAGGAAATGCAGAAAGCAGACCAACAGCGGGATCGGGGCTATCCAGTCTTTCGCAGAGTGCAACATGTAGGATTATTTTCTTGTCGGGAAGAGGTCCTACACGTGCACCACCCGGTGCAAAGAGCTCCTAGCTCTAAGAGAACGTGTGTGGAGCTGAGACAGACAGAAAGGTATAGAGAGAAGAGGAGTCCTTCAGGGACAAAGCAGAGCGGTTAGGGTGGCCATACCTCTCCTTTAAAAGAGGACATGTATGAAAAATGCATGTTGCAGGTCTGCATTGGTTCCAGTGCAGCCCTGCACCATGTATTTTTCATAAGCATCCTCTTTTAAAGGGGGAGGTAGGGCCACCCTAAGAGCAGTCCCCACCTCCAATCTAGCAGCCTCTCTGCTGTTTTAGAGGAGCAAGGCCCCCCAGGAAGGCGATCAAACTGGACTGGCAGGAAGTGATCCCATAGCTGGGACCCGCCTTAGTTCCAGGAGATGCGTTCCCTTCGTGCACTGAGGAAGGATACATCTCCAGGGGATGTGCTTAGGGGGATGGTGGGAATAGCATAGCCTAGGTAGTTGGTGATTTGATTATTAGGAATGTCAATAGCTGGGTTGCTGATGGCTGTGAGGACTGTATGGTAATTTGTCTGCTTGGTGTGAAGGTAGAATACCTCCCATATCACCCAGACAGGATTCTAGAGAGTGCCAGTGCCAGAACCAGTTGTGGTACGTGTGGGTACCAATGACACAGAAAGATGTAGGAAGGAGGTTCTGGAGGCTAAATTTAGGCGTATAGGTAGGAGACTGAAGTCCAGAACCTCCAGGGTAGCATTCTCAGAAATGTTCCCAATTCCATGCAGAGGACCCCAGAGGCAGGCTGTGCTCCAGTCTCAAAGCATAGATGAAACAATGGGTGAAAACAGACATGACGCTAACCACCCTTTAACCACCCTTGGTGGTTTATGCATGTTGCAGGGCTGTATTGGTGACCTATGCAGCCCTGCAACATGTATAAATAACCACCAAGGGTGGTTAAAGGGTGGTTAGCGTCATGTCTGTTTTCACCCAATGGTGCAGGGAGGAGGATGACTTTAGATTTATCAGGAAATGGGGAACCTCCTGGGGGTAGAGGGCGCCTATACTGACTGGATGGGCTCCACCTTAACCAAAACAGAATCTGGTTGCTGGAGCTAAAAATTAAAAAGGAGATAGAGCCGTTTTTAAACTAGAATCCAGGGGAAAGCCAACAGGTGCTGAGAAGCACATGGTTCAGGCTAAGGCATCACCAAAGGATAGAGGATACCATTAATTCAGGAGAATGAGTATCCTAATATAGAGAATAGGAAAGAAGCTGAGGGCTCAGGTAGGAATCGGTGGAGAACAGACAAATTTAAGTGATTCCAAATTAATGGAAACAGTCACTTATAATGTGCAGAATCAGAATACGTTTAAGTGTCTATATACAAATGATGGAAGGCTAGAAAGTAAGATGGAAGAATTAAGGGTATTTGGCATTAAATGAAGATATAGACATAATATGAACCTCGGAGACCTAGTGGAATGAGGATAAGCAATGGGACAGTAATACTGAGGTACAAAATATATTAAAATGATAGTAGATCGAGCTGGTGGTGGGGTAGCTCTGTATGTTAGAGTCGGCACTGAATCAAGCAGGGTTAAAATATTACAAGAAATGAATTGTACTCCGGAATCTCTATGGACAGAAATTCCACGTGTGATGGGGAAGTGCGTAGCCGTGGAACTATACTGTCGTCTTGAGTATTGACCCCTGAACGGGACGATGAGACTATGAAATGCTAACGAAGATTAGACATGCTACTCCTCCTTGCTGGCCTCCCTCGCTCCCACCTGTCCCCCCTTGTTGCAATCCAAAACTCTGCCGCCAAGATCATTCACTCTGCCCGTCGCTTCGACCATGTAACGCCTCTCCTCCTCTCCCTTCACTGGCTCCCCCTTCCTGAACGTATCCTGTTCAAACTCCTGGTTTTCACGTTCAAATCGCTCCATGACCAAGCTCCCCCTTACCTCTCGGACCTAATCGCCCTACGCGCTCCTGCGCGCGCTCTCCGCTCTTCCTCTGTCCCCTCCCTCGCTCTCCCTCGTTTCTCCTGCTCACCTAACCGCCTTCGTCCCTTCTCCCTCACTGCCCCACATGCCTGGAACTCCCTCCCTGCCGACATCCGCCTTGCCTCCTCCCTCCGCTCCTTCAAATCCCTCCTCAAGACCCACCTTTTCCATGCTGCCTTTCCCAATGCCCTCTAGTCTTTCCCCTTGCTCTTACTGTCAGCCCTCCTCTGCTGACTGCTGCTACCGACCACCTTGTAACCAAGCCAAGTACACGCACCTGAGACTTCGCATCCGCCTGAATGTTTGTTTGTCTTCTCCCATGTCTCTCCCGCTGTCCCCTCTCCTTGTCTCCCCCTCCTTGTCTTTTAGATTGTAAGCCACAGGTAGGGACCGCATCTGATTGTATGTTCTGTACAGCGCCAGGTTGCAACTGGCGCTTTATAAATGTTTAATAATAATAATAATAATAATACTAAAGTCAGAAACACAATAATAATGGGCAATTTCAATTACCCTAATATTGACTGGGTGAATGTCTCCTCGGGGCGTGATGCAGAGGTAAAATTTCTAGGTGTCACATAAATGACTGTCCCTTGGAGCAGCTGGTCCTGGAACTTACAAGAGGAGCAGCCACTTTGGATCCAGTTCTAAGTGGAACGCAGGACCTGATGCAAGGGGTAACGGTGGTGGAACCGCTGGGCAGTAGTTATCATAATAATTATATAATCAAATTCTACATATTTGGAAGGAGAATGACCAATAAAACTACTGCAGTAACATTTAACTTTAAAAAGGGGAAATATGCAAAAATAAGGAAACTAGTTAGAGGGAAACTAAAAGATGCAGTTGCGAGGATTAAATGTCTGCAAGAGGCATGGGGACTATTTAAAAACACCATCTTGGAAGTCTAGATTAAATGTATTTCACAAGTAAAAAAGGTAGCAAAAGGATCAAAGATTTGCCAGCATGGGTAAATGGTGAGGTGAAGGAGGCTATTAAAGCCAAAAATGCATCCTTTAAAAAATGGCAAGTTAGTCCTAATAAGGAAAATAGGAAAGAGCATAAGCATTGCCGAATCAGAAGTAAATAAGGCAGGCCAAGAGGGAATTTAAAGAGCAATTGCTAAAGATGCAAAAACTAATAATAAAAGTTTCAAGTAGATCAGAAGCAAGAAGACTGCTAGAGTCAGTTGGTCCATTAGCTACTCGGGGGGTGAAAGAGGCATTCGGGGAGGATAAGGCCATTGCAAAGAAGCTGAATGAATCCTTTGCTTTCATCTTCACTGCAGAGGATATTGAAAAGATACCCACACTGAAACTATTCTTCGTTGGTGATGAATCAGAAGAACTCTCATGAAACCGCATGACTCTGGAAGAGGTTTTAGACCAAATTGACGAACCAAATAATAAGTCACCAGAACCAAATGGTATTCACCCCTGAATTCTGAAGGAACTCAAATACCAAATCACAGACCTACTATTGGTAATTCATAAACTATCGCTAAAATCTGCCACTGTACCCAAGGACTGCAGGGTAGCAAACGTAACAGCAATATTTAAAAAGGGCTCCAGAGATTATCATAGAGAAACTACAGATCCTTGAAGCCGATGTTGGTGCTTGGCAAACTGGTGGAAATAGTTGTGAAAAACAGAATTCCTGGGCATATTGATAAACACAACATAATGAGGAAGAGTCAACATGGATATACCAAAGGGATGTTGTACCTCACTAATCTATTGGAATTTTTTTAGGGTGTAAATAAGCATGTGGATAACAATGAGCTGTGTATCTGGATTTTCAGACGGCGTTTGATAAGGTCCCTCATGAGAGACTCTTGAGGAAATTAAATAGTCATAGGATGGGAGGCAGTGTCCTATCACAAGAGTTGCCATGATTGTCCCTGGAGCCTTTTTAAAATATTGCTGTTCCGTTCGCTACCCGCCAATCCTTGGGTACAGTGGCAGATTTTAGCAATAGGTTACTATTTACCAACTGTAGGTCTGTGATTTAGTATTTGAGTTCCTTCAGAACTCAGGGGTGAATACCATTTGGTTCTGGTGACTTATTATTTGGTTTGTCAATTTGGTCTAGAAGCTCTTCCAGAATCACATTGATTTGTGAGTGTCCTTCCGATTCATCACCTACAAAGAATCGTACTACTCCATCAGTAACTGGTTAAAGGACAGGAAGCAAAGATTGGACTAAATGGTCAGTTTTTTGCAATGGAGGGAAGTAACTAGTGGAGTGTCCTAGGGTTCTGTACTGGGACTAGTGTTTAATATATTCATAAATGATCTGGAGAAGGGAGTAAAGAGTGAGGTGACCAGATCTGCAGATGACACAAAGTCATTCAAGATAGTTGAAATCCGAGAGGACTGTGAGGAATTGCAGGAGGATCTTGCAAAACAGAGTGATGGGGAAAATGAATGGCAGATAGAATTTAATGTTGACAAGTGCAAAGTGATGCACATAGGGGAAAAATAATCCAAATGCTATATACACCATTCTGGATTCTAAATTAGGGGTTACCACTCAGGAAAAGGATCTTAGCGTCACTGTGGACAATACATTGACATCCTCCGCTAAATGTGCGGCAGTGGTTAAAAACAACAAATAATTAGGAATTATTCATAAAGGGATGGGGAATAAAACTGATTATAACATAATACCTCTAGATACATCTATGGTGAATATTGTGTGCAGTTCTGGTCACCCCATCGGAATAAAAGATACAGTACAACTAGAAAAGGTACAGAGAGGGTAACAAGAATGATAAAGGGTATGGAACGGCTCCCCTATGAGGAGAGCCTCCCCCCAAATGAAGCAGTGGCAATACCAGTTCAGGGCAAACTGCCCATCCTCCCATGGCCTCCTGGAGTCTCCACAGTCATGGAATTAACAGCTTAGCGTCTCTTGCTTCCACGCTCCTGAGCCGCCATTTGCTCACCTATAGACTAGCCCATTCTCTGTACATCCCCCTCTGTACCACTCCCTGCAGCGCCTCCTGCAGGCTTGGACCAAAACTGAGCTAACCTTGGTGCTCCCTACTACTGCCTGCCTGCCTTCTCATCTGCAGAGCAATCGGGGAACTTTCAAAGGCAGGGCACTATGCTGCTCTCAGCGACCTGAACCGTGCGTTCATCCTAGATTATAACAAGGACACTCGTACCCTCCTCCCTCCCTGAGATTTTTATTCTCCCCAGACCAACGCTCTTCTAAGAGTGCCTTGGTGCCGAAGCAGCCATTTCATTGCTCGCTGAGGGGCTTTGATTTGTGGAAGCAGCTCCGTCCTGTTCCGGGAGATAAAAGTGATCTTGGGGCTTCATTAATCCTGGAAGGAACTCGATTAGAGACGGGAGCATTTGTTCAAAGCTCCGGGGAGGAGAGCTGTCACGCAGGCCCTCTCAGCCTATCTAGTCAATCATGAAGAATCCATCTCAGCCCGGCCTGCTACCGAAAGCCGTGGCCCTTCATTAGTAGCAGTAACTGGGAATGTCATTAAAGTCTGATGAGGGAGATTCGAGCAAAAGGACCGAAGGAGAAAGCCGGAGGGGAGAGAAAAACAGCTTGCGAGATGGATTTTCTCTGGAGCGGCCTTGGATTTCCAAGCCGCGAAGCCTGCACTGCCATGAGAGGAAACTTTTATTTGACGTCCTTGGAGACTTTCACCTTCAAACCCCCTCTAGGGATGCTGCGCCGGCTGCCTGCCTTCAAAAGCCAGTGCAGATTCGACTGACAGGGAGAGGGGGACGGGGCTGGAAGAGGCTCTTGTGTAGCATCCCTGCCACGTGTTTCCAGCAGGGGGCAAAGGGGGTGGCAGTGACCCCACCGAGGTCATTCGTACTGACAAGGTGGCCCTTCCTCCAAGGCAGAAAGTGCAAACCCCCATAAGCCAGGCCTGGCTTCCTGACAGCTTGGGAGGCAGGCGCACGGGTGCCTGGTTGTTCTCTGTGGAGTAATAAGTGCAAGGTTGGCAATAAATCAGACCCTGTTTGTTCTTTAAATCACAGGCGGCGGTGGGGGTTGGTGCCTGAATTGCTACAAACAGGAGCTGTCAGGTCACGGTGTGCGGGAGCTACAGTTGCTGGGAATGGAGATTCTGCACAGATATTCTCCTGACAGGTCTAACCAGCCTGCTACAGCTGCACCCTGCAGCCCCTGCTCCCTACAGCCCCAAGCAGCCTGCTACAACTGCCTCCTACATCCCCTGCTACCTACAGCCCCAGCCAGCCTGCTACAGCCGTTCCCTGCAGCCTGCTCCCTACAGCCCCAAGCAGCCTGATACAGCTGCACCCTGCAGCCCCTGCTCTCTACAGCCCCAAGCAGCCTGCTACAACTGCCCCCTACAGCCACTGCTAGCTACAGCCCCAGCCTGCTACAGCCGCTCCCTACAGCCCCAAGCAGCCTGCTACAGCCACCCTCTGAAGCCCCTGCTCCCTACAGCCCAACTCCGCTACAGCCACCCCCTTCAGCCCCTGCTCCCTACAGCCCGCTATGACTGGCCCCCTGCAAGTCCCGCTCCCTGCAGCCCTAACAATTCTGCTACACCCACCTCCTGCAGCCCCCAACTAGCTCGCTACAACTGCCCCATTCCCTACAACACCCATCCCATATAGTCCCAACCAGCCAACTACAGGCAACCCCTGCTTCCTACAGCCCCAGCCACCCGCTGCAGTCCCCATTCCCTAGAGCCCCAGTCAGCCTAATACAGGCAATCCCTGCTCCCCACAGCCACCCTCTTCACCTGGGCTCCCTACAGCCTCAGCTTGCCCGATACAATCGTCCCCTGAAGCTTCACCCCCTACAGGCCAACTAGCCTGCTGCCATCACCCCTTGCAGCCTCACTCCCTGAGACACTAACCAGCCTGCTGCAGCCACCCTTCCCTGTACTTCAGTTCTTGCTCTGTAAAATGGGGATAATATCACTTCCCTGGGGAGTTGCGAGACCAAATGCATTTGAGATGCGAAATCTCTCTAGACAGGTTTGAGGCAGGAGCGCTGCAGAGACAGAGTGGCTTTAGGGAAAACCTCCTTTCCTTGTTCGGTACCGGGAGAAGGTGACTCTTTCTGGGGTGCACAACGTGGCCTGTCTCCCCCAGCCGCTGGCGCATACCCAAGCCAACAGCAGTCAGGGCAATGACAACCCTTAGCTGAGAAGGTCACCGAACCACTCTGGAGTTTGTCAATGTGTTTGTTCTACTCTCCAACCAGCTAATGGGTCTTGTCAGGAGCTGTCTGTTTGGAAAGGCGTGATGACAGCTACTGCACCTTGTTAACTGGGCCCATCGCCAGCTCCTGGCCTTTTGCTTCACAACTGCCTCCTCTTTCTCGTGTCCCTATGTAGCAGCAGGGCGAGCTGGAGGGCCTCGGCTGCACCCAACTGCCTGACACCCAGAGGCTCAGTTTAAAGGGCTAAAGCAGCCAAGGTGGGGCTGTTGGGACTAACTGGGCACATGAGAGGATGGGGGCTGGTTACATGACCAGAAACCCCGAGTATCGAAGGCAGGGCTAGAAGGCTAGCTAGCGAGCAATTCAGAGGGCTGCTAGGAAGGAGCTGGGATGCAGGGTTTAATTGCTGGGGCTTAGCTCCAGCCATTAAATTCAAGTGGAGTCCGAATCTTGGGAAGCATTCCCAGTAAGACTGTGCCCCCCAAAATGTGAATGACCAGGAAAAGGCCAACGTTGGCCAGTTTGGCATTGGAAATGAAAGCCAGGGGAAAAAGTGGATGGTTTATTTGGCTTTCCTGCCCCACTCCCTGCGGTGGCTGTCATACAGGCAAAATCACAAGACCTCCTGTTTTATATTCAGCTGTAGAGAGGCAAGGTAGGCCAGGGGTTGGGTTGGACTAGCAGGAAACTAGGGTTCCTCTCCCTGCTCTGACCAGCTCTGGGCTGGGAGGTGTGGCTTCTGGGGCAGGGGGAGTGGCTTCTAGAGCTGTATTGGGCCCCAGCAATTCATGGTTTACCTGGGCTAGGATTGCTGACTATTTCCCAGAGGAACAGGCAGGCTTTCGCTCTGGGTACTCTACGGTTGACCATTGCTTTACACTCATGCACCTACTGGAAAAATACTTGAAGATCAGGAAAGGCAGATTGATTCTAACTTTCCTAGACTTGCGATCAGCCTTCGATCTAGTTGACAGAAACATCCTATGGGATAAACTCTATCGAACGAACATTGACCGGAGGCTGATACGTTTGGCGCAAGCATTATACAATCAAGCTTCTCTTAGAATTAGGTTAGCTAAGAATGGGAAACTTTCGGAACAGGTTCCAGTTTCGAATGGGGTTAAACAGGGCTGTGTCCTTGCCTCTTTCTTGTTTAATTTCTTCATAAATGGGATAGTCGCAACCCTGAAGGGCGATTGTTTTCTCCCAGCCAGGGTACAAGATAGATCAGTGTCCATCCTTCTTTATGCAGATGACATGGTGCTGCTGTCTCCTTCAGCGTTGGGGATGGAAAGAATGCTCATAGCAGTTGGCAAGTTTTGCAAGGAGATGCAGCTGTCAATAAACTATGGGAAAACTAAAGTTCTTTCAGCAGGAAGGCATCCCATTAAGCACAACTGGACCCTCGATGAGGTCAGTTTAGAACAAGTAAAGTCTTATCGCTACTTGGGATTACTTTTTGCTGCTTCTGCAACCTGGCAGGGTCAGATTGAGGCTGCCAAGCTAAAGATGAGACAGGCACTAGCAGGGCTTTTGAGATTCTGGAGGCTCCATGGTGGGGAGGCTTGTTCCACCCGCCCTGAAACTTTTTGCTTTAAAAACTAAACCGGCAGTCCTCTATGGTGCGGAAGTATGGGGTTTGGTTTCTACCGAGGCATTTGAACCTCTTCAAAACCAATTCCTGAGTACACTGCTTGCGGCACCCAAAAGTACACCCTCTTGCCTGCTGCGATTTGAAACTGGGGTTTTGCCGCTGAAAACCAAGATACTCACAGCCGTTCTGAGCTATTGGGCTGGGCTGGAGGACATGCCGGAAGACAGGCTTCTGTGCTCCTGCTTTGAGGAGGCCAGGTCCTCCTGGTCCTCCTCAAGGTTATGGAGAGGCGGAGCAGTGCAACATTTACATGATTTGGGACTGTCTCCGGATATGTTCAGAACTCTCCCTGCCTATAGCAGAAAGATGATTCTAAAGAAACAACTAAGGGACCAAGCTGTTCAGCTGGATTTGGGAGCTATACAGGTGCTTAGGTGTGCCCCATTCTATAAAGTATTTAAGATCACTCCAGGTTGTGAGTTATACCTGGACTTACTGGAGGACGCTAATTTCCATAGAGCTATGACTTTACTCCGTTTTGATTTACTGCCGACAAAGGTTCTTATTGGTAGACGGGCTGGCATTCCATATAAAAATAGGTTATGCTCCTGTAATCTAGGCCAGATTGAGGATGTACTGCATGTACTGTTTGTCTGTCCACTCACCATGTATTTAAGAAGGGTTTATTTGGCTGCCTGGCTTGTGCAGAGGCCTTATTCTTCTCCTCAGCAGTTGCTTCAATTCCTTGCAATGTCAAAATGTCCTGATTTTAATTTTTAGGCTCGCTATGATGGCTAGAGAACTTAGTAAGCGCTGACTCTGTCTGAATGATTTCTCTTTTCCATCATTAAGTGGGTTATGTTATTTTATTGATGTATTGTTTTATATTGATTGTATTTTATTTTGGCCATGGCATATAGCTAGTGCCAGTAATAAACGTATTATTATTATTCATGGTTTACAAACCAGAGACAGAGTGTGGCAGGGCCTGAGGAATGGCCTTGTGTGGCCTGAAAGCTTGTTTATTTCCACCAACAGTTGGTCCAATAAAAGAGATAATTCAAACCACTTGGTCTCTCTGGTTTACAAATGAAACACTGCTGGGAGGGAATCCCTGGAACAAGGGACTGAAAGCGAGTTGCTGCCAGACTGGGGTGACAATTTAGAGCTCATTAGCGACCCATGGGTAATACCTACAATTTCGAGTACTGTGTTGGGATACCCGAGTACCGATCAGGCAAGCACCCGATGACCCAAAGATACCAGGCATTATCACTACCGATTTACAGTACATCTGTGTAGGAATCAGGACAGAAAGTCAAAAATTGGTAGAGGAAGTTGGAAAATAGGGACAAAAAATGCTAAACTGGTACATCGGGTAGGTTGTCTGGCATTAACTGGGTTGCCAGGAGCACATTACACCAGTGCTTCAGTCTGCACTGGCTGCTGATCGCTTTCCAGGTACAATTCAAGGTGCTGGTTTTGACCTTTAAAGCCCTAAACGGCCTGAACCCCCTATATCTGAAAAACCACCTATCCTACCATACTCCATCATGGCCCCTGTGGTTGGCTGGGGGTGCTCTCCTGTGGGATCCACCTCTTACTCTTGTCCATGTGAGGCGGGACTGCAGGGGGGGCATTCTCAGCGGCTGTCCCAATACTGTGGAACTCCCTCCCCACAGAGGTCTGAGGGCGCTGTTAGACGATCCCGCTCACAAGCGGGATCGTTCAGCGCCGGCATCTCTCCCCCGCCTTCCTCTGTATGCCGTGTCTGATGTTCAGACACGGCGTACAGTCGTTGTGCGCATGCGCGCCCTTCTGCGCACTCGGCCAGGGAACCCGGAAGTGCGGCGTAAAGCCGGCACTTCGGGGATCCGCGTCTGAGGGGCCAGGATCGCCGACCCGGTCAGATGCGGGGTAGGATCCGGACTTGAAATTTTGTCTCGTCTATAAGCACCCCGAGTATGAGCCTGGGCGTTTTTCAGAGATGGTGCAAAACTTTTCTTTTTAGAAAAATATTTGGCAGGCAAGGGTAGGGATTAGGTGGGAAGTGTTGGTGGGATGGGTTTGGAGTGGGTATTTTTGTCGAATTGTATTTAAATGTTTTAATTGTATTTGAAGGGCAGGGTAAAAATGCTAAGAAATAAATGCAGATAATTGGTACCTGATACTACTAGGTTGGGTTGGTGTCACAGGGAGAGCCTCACCATGGGTGAGTGTTTGCAGAATCAGGCCCAGACCACCCACACAGTCATTCACAGTCTTAGGGAATTAGCATTCACCAAATGTTTACTAAGATAGGAAGTCTCTTCTCAGGCCATGAAACAGTCTCAATACATTGGCTCCCGTCTATAACACATACGGTCTTCAATATACCATAAGCCCAAGACTAGCCAGGCAACAGTCCACTAGCTGGCTATTTCTATAACTCACTCTCAGGCATCAAGGTATCTTCCTTAGTGGGCTTCCAGCTCCGGAGCAGCAATGTGCCTTCTTCAGCTTCTAGCAGAGAGATGCTCCCCTCAGTGTCCCAGAGCAGACTGCCTTTTCTCTGGCTCTGCTGCTGTGTGCTGTAGCTGGAGCCACGCCATAAACACAACTCTTTCCTATCCGCAGCAGCCATTTTGTGTTCAGCCAGCTGCCATTTTTGGCTCCTTTAAAGGTACATCAACCTACTGTGGCTCTACTCAGCCACTGTCGGGTACCACAATTTTGAAGGTGATACCTGTTTTTGCAAGGACTCATTTCAGTTCTAGGTGGCGTGCCTGGGAGGGAGGTGAACCCTGGAGGAAGGGATATGCGAGAGCGCCAGAGTATCCAGGATGCCAATATCGTACGCTTTAGTTTGTAAACTAGATGCCACGGCTGGGCAGAGTCCGGCACCAAGCCGGTGCCTGTGAATGAATGAGCTGTTGCCTGAGCAACGGTGCATCGGATGCCTGATGCGGGAAACCAAGGCAGAGACACACCCCACCCCCATGCAAAGTGTGAGGATGGAGCAAATTCCCTACGCCCTCTTTAAATCTCTTTGTCCCTCTGCCCAGCTCTGTACATGCTCCAGCTCGGCCTCTCTTTCCCTCCTCTCTGCCTCGTCTACCCCAGTCCTGCCATGCCTTAGCTACAGCAGGTCTCCCTGTCTCCTCTGCGCTATCAGGATGGAAGGTAGGTTATCGCTTTGGCTTTCACCCAGACGGTCCAGGAACTGGGGCTCTGGGCTGGGATGCCAAAGGTCTGTAGAGACGGACGCCCTGTAATGACGTCGGTCTGCAGTCTCAACACACCCTGTAAGTTGGTTATTTTGGGAGATGGGGGAGGAGAAAAGCGAGGGGACAGGTGCCCCAAGTCTCTCATGTCTGGCACCCCCTGCAATACCTAGAGGGGAAGGATTGGAGGCAGGTCATGAAGACCAGAACTCCTTCCAGATGGGGTGGGTGAGCTCCCAGAGCAGGAAGGAGGTGACTGAGGAATCTGGCCACTAGGACCTGCTGCCCCCCAGCTGTTCCTCTCCAGGCTAGCCGCAGGCCTCAATGAGTCTGAAATATCTTTAAATGGCCCTGGGAGGCAAGGAATTCATGGAGTGCCATTCACAGCTAGGAAGGGCCTAATCCTACTCTGCTGGCTTCAGAACTGGCCCCAGGCTCTAGCCCAGAGAGAGCTATGAAACCACCAGTCCAGGGGAAATCTGAGCATTTCCAGAGCATTCCTTCCTCCATCCCCCAGCTCACCGTTGACTCTGCCAGGCATCTGAGCAGAAAAGCTGAGGCTCTCTGCGAATGGAGACACCTCCTCCTCCTCAGCTCCCACTAATAAAATCTGAAACGCGCTTTATGAAATGAAGCATCTCAGCATTCACGCACTGACCCCTCTTTTCAGACCCAGAGACCCAGGACAGATTGTGTTTGTGTGGTGCCGTGAGGGGTTGCTGGGAACTGCCTGGCAGAGGGGGAGAAGTTTGGCCAACACGTTAAAATATACAATTTATCGAAGCAAACAGCAACACAAAAAGCTCCCTCTGGAATCTAAATTAAATTTAAATTACTGCCTGGCTGGTGCTCGTGACTAGAATCTCCTAATCCTGTATCCCCTTCAAGCTACTGTCCCCATATACGGGTTAAAAGATGCAACCTGCCTAGTGCACTCATTGTGACATGTCAATGAAACTAGGAGCCACAGACTGACGGGCCTACAAAATGCCAAGCTAGCAAATGGAGACAGATCACCTAGTTCTATTTCCACCTCCGCCGCTGGCTCCCTCTGTGTAAAGGGCAGTCTCACTATAAATGCCTCGGTTTCCCTGGTCACAAAACGGGATGCCTTGGGAACTGGGCATGTTCCACCATGAGAAGAGAAAGCTAAGGAAGGACAGGATCGCAGTTTTCAAATATCTGAAAAATTGCCACCAAAATGTATATAAGGAGCTGCCTAAGTGAGTCAGACCCATGGTCCATCTTAGGGGGGATTCAGACGTTCTGATTTGTGCGATTTTTAAAAAAAAACAAATGTTTCATGCCTGTCTGAACACTTAAATTCGATTAAATGGAGTCAATATCGCACTAAAGCAATGCGTGTTGAAAAGCTACTCAAACCTACCTTTTTGCTGTCCGTTTTCAATAAATCCGCACTTAACAGCAGTGTGAAAGCAACATCGTACTGGTTTTAACTAGTGTGTAATCTTTTCTGATGTGAATGCAACCGTGCTTCCAAGTGCGCTGTTTTACTCCTGCCCCTACCGGAAGCAGTGAGACCAGCTGGAGCCCTGTAGTTGCCTCGCTGGGTGCAGGCTGCAGCCAGCTTCTCCCCAAAAAAGTTCTTCCCCTCCATGTTTCCCCTCCATGCTTCTCCCCAAAAAAGTTCTTCCCTCCAAGGGACTTTCAATCATCTGCCTCTGCCTCTACCGTAGTGCTGCAGCAGTAGCAGCAGCGGGATACCGGAAAGAAACCAGGGAGAGAAGCAGCGCGCCTCACTATGCGAGGGGCTTCTTTCCAGCAGCCTCAGGCTCTCCCTCTTTACTCCCTGATTCTACAAAGTAGCAACCTTTGCTACAAAGGTTGTAGCAAAGGTTGTTGCAAAGTTTGCAAAGTTGCAGCAAAGGTTGTTGCAAAGTTGTAGCAAAGGTTGTAGCAAAGTTGTACTTTGCTACAAAGTAGCAACCTTCTGGCTCCCCACAGGCCACTTCCTGTAACTGAACCGTACTGAGCAGCCGGGTAAGCACGCACTACAAGAAGGTCTGAATGCATTATTTCGCTGTACTTAAAATCGGTATGGCATGCATGTGAATGCAACAGGACTTGTTAACAGCGAACTATTGAGAACCAGTTTTTAAAAATCCAGATAATTGCTGCACGTGTGAATTCGCCCCTAGCCCAGTATTATCACAACATGAAACGGCAGCAGGGTTCAAATCTAGCAGAGGCAGAGGCCTCACCCAGGCATCCTACCTGAGACCCTCCAGGATTCCCAGCAGAGGCCTCCCGCAGGCCTGCTACCGGAGATGTTGAATCGGAGATGCAACTTGGGACCTTATACGTGCAGAGCAGGCACGCTACTATCTGAGCCATGGCCCACCCCATAAGAGCACCATTCCCATCACCCCCCTGGAGAACTGTTGTTCTTCAGTGCCACAGGAGCTAGAGCGAGAGGGAATGGGGCTTCAATTATGGGAAGGGAGGTTTGGGATAAATATCAGGAAAATGTCCTAACTGAAAGGGCAGTTGAGCAATGGAATGGATTGCTGAGAGGGGGGTGGTATTATCTTTGCTGTATTTTTTTCATACACAGGCTAGCATCCAAGCGTCTGCCACTGATGCTCTAGGTCAGGGATGAGGAACTTCATGCCCAGGGGCTAAATGCAGCCCACGGCTAGATTTTATGTGGCTTCCTTTCCAGTTCATGAATCCAGCCCTTGGATCCAGTTCCTACCTCCAACCATTGAAAAACTGAGCTCAGGGGAAGAGAGCAGAGATGAGGGCATGCACGCAAGGGTAGGGAGCAGATGACTGGCCCAGATTCAGGATCTGGGCCCGCCTATTCTCAAGTGCACCTCTTAAGCATCCCAGCCCCAACTTCTGTGCAGAGTTTGTACTAATATTCAAAGTGGCCCCGGAAGGGAAAAGGTTCCCCAGCCCTGCTGTAGGCATAAGAGTGTCCTGCCTTGAAACAGAGGGTGGTTAATAGAAATGCTAGCAATGTGCTTGGTGCTGAACAATCATAATTAGAGACAGGTCCCTGCCCCATGGGGCTTACAATTTAGGGGAGCCAAGAGAGAAGGGAACATAGGGCGAGACAGGGATCCATTCATGAAGTTGCAGGTGCACGTGTTTAGCTTAGTTGAAAGGAGAGATGTGAATTATGAAGAACAAGACACGCGATATATGGGGGTGACGTGCTAGGCAAAGAAGTTGGGTCTGATTCATTGACCCTTCCTTGAGGTTGCTTCCAACCCTATAATTCCAGAAATTTTTTTAAAAAACAATTTTTTCCCCCCATCTCAATTTGGACAAAAAATGTCAACACTGAAATTTTGACCGAAATGAAAATCTTTCCCGACGAAAAAGCAAAACAAATTTTGTTTGCTTGAGATGTATCAGAAACACGTGAAAGTGCATCATGGGCAACATTAACCAAGTTATTTTTCTTTCACCAGAAAAATAGTCTCACCCCCCCACCCATGTCCCCACCATCCTCAAAAAATAAATCCAAAGATTTCTCATCGGAAAGAAAAGCTGTGTTGAAAGCTTCCCAGCCAGCTCTCTAGCTGTCCAGAACATTGAGGTGTTTTGATTAAGGGAAAAGTAAACTACTCGCATCATTAGCGTCCATCCAAAACTGGTATTAGATTCATGGGGGGCCCCACCTTCGTACCCACAAATTAGACAAGTAGTTCTGGTGCTTTGCTTGGAAAAGGCTTTCATGTGTGAAATAAACAAATCACTTGAAAATTTCTGAATGCATTTTTTTTTTAGCAGTCAAGCAATGAAGAACTCACCCCAATCACTTGGAAATGTGCTTTTGCAAAGTCAATGGGTGCTTTGACACGGATTTCGCCCACCCACGCCTCTGTGGGTTAGCACCTCCGCATCTGTCTAAAGACACCCAGTGACCTCACTGATTTGAGGCACGTCGACCTGGAGACAACAGCAAGCATAGCTTAGTGGCCCCAGCTTGGGGCCCCCTGAAACAATCCTTCTGTGTCCGTCACTTCTTGCCCCCGTGACACAGCTACATTCAGCAGCATGAGCTGGCCCAAGGTGTTTTGCTACCCTGGACAAAACACCTTGCCCCACCCCACCCCACAATTCTCACCCCAAGGTTTGTAGAGGGATGGGCATTCTTGCTCTCAGGGGCATCGCTAGGTTGGAACAGATCCTGGAGCAGAAAACTGAATGGCACCCCCAACTCCCCCTACCAGTGACAGGAGACAGAGGGACCCCCACAGGGTCCTGGGTCCCACTATAGCTGTATTGCCCCTCCCTATTATAGCAATGCCCTTGCCTGCTCCCCGCCCCCCAAGCGGCAGGGAAGAGGAGAGCTGCATCCCACACACATTACAAACCCCAGCTCCCAGTTAGCATCTTCATTCCATTACTGCACCAAACCTGTCTGGCAAGGGCCCACAGAGAGGTGGGGTTCTCAGTGGCTACTCTGCAGTTTGGAACTGCCTCCCCCTGGAATTTAATCTTGTCACAGCCCACACATTTTCTGGAGGCAATGTAAGACTTATTTATTTGGCCAGGCACTTGGCAAGCGAGGATAAGGCCTGGGATGCTATCTGTTTTATTAACAGTTCTGTTAGGAAGGTGTTTCCATTGTTTCAATTGTTTTACTCCAGCGGGGTAGTGGTAGAGAGGGAACACATTTTCCAGAGGCAACATAAGACCTTCTTATTTGGCCAGGATTTTAGCAGGTCAGGATAGGGTTCAGGGAGGCAGGGATGGCTTTACTTGAATTATATACAGCTTAATATTTTTATGGGTTTTTATATTTTTTGTATGTTTTATGCTTGAGCTGCCCTGAGCCTTTGAGGAAGAGCATGATACAAATCCAGCTAAAATAAGCAAACTATAACTGGCAGATCACCAGTAAGCAGGAGTTCCCAGGTGATAACCCAGCTTTTCGGGAGGGGAAGGAGCACCAGAGGGCCACCATCTTGGATCGATCCAGTGCATGGGCCAACCCTGAACCTTTCACCTTAACCTGAGCTTTAACGGACCTTTCTGCTGCCAAAGTCATCCACCTTGCCCGTCGCTTTGACCACATTCATCCTCTCCTCTCTGTCCTACACTGGCTCCCTCTATGGGAATGTATTCATCACGCAAGCTTCTGGTCTTGCTCTTCATGGCCTTGCTCCCCCCATATCTCTTCACTCTTGTATCCCACCACAATCCTGTCCGGGAGCTTCATTCCTCCTCTGCTCCCACTCTGGCCTTCTCGCAACCCCCTTGCTCCTCTAAACGTCTTCGCCCCTTCTCTCTTGTTACCCCCCATACCTGGAACTCCCTCCCTGGATACGTTTGTTCTGCTCCCTCCTTCCCAACTTTCAAATCCCTCCTGAAAACCTACCTCTTCCATCAGGCCTTCTTCCCTACCTCGACATGATTGAAATTGCATCATGAGGGAATGTCCTCTTCCCCCTCACTCAGAATCTAGTTCCATGTAACTAAGGGTATTTTCAGAAGTGACAGGGCCAATTGGCCCTGGCACGGAAACAACCCTTTGATTCCCTGCCGGGGCCACCATGTCACGGGCTAACAGACACGGTGGTCGATCCCGGTGGGGAATCCGGGGAGGGGACGGGACTGCGTGGCACAATGTGTGGCCACACAGCCCCGCCCGCCACGCTGCCCCGGCTGCCCACCCTCCAGGAGATGGGCGGGCACCACAGCCAATGCCCCCACCCCCAGCATTGACCACGGCTCGGAATCCCGCCACGGATTCCGGGCTGTGGTCAGGGGACAGACGTTACTGTCCCCTTCATCACAGGGGGGAATCTCATTCACCACGCGATCGGGGATGGTCCAGGCAGGACCTCCGATCGTGTGGTGAATCTGATTCCCCGCCGCGATTGACTGTGGTAAACATCTGGAGGGGGAACTTCCGGTTCCCCAACAGACGTTGCGAGGCCATTCCCCACCACAGGGTATTGACTGTGGTTGAGCGTGGTCTCGTAACATCTGAAAATACCCTCTGTGAAGCATGTGCACCTGTAACTTCTCAACTTCATGAATGTACTCATCTCTCCCGATGTTCCCCTCTCCTGATGTTGTCTCTCTTAGATTGTAAGCCTCTGGGGGTAGGGACCTGTCTATAACTATGGATTGTACACCAACAAGTACACTGCTGGTGCTGTCTAAATAAATAATAATAATAATAATAATAATAATTTCAAGAAAACTAAACCAATAGCCCCAAGAGCAGCATCAGTCACTGCCAGACACCCCAGGGGAAGGGTTCTAATCCCAGGAGTTAGTAGATAGTTGACAAAAGAGGACAGATTCATTCTGAACAATAAGATGGTGACCGGCCTACAGTGATAGGCAGAGTGTGGAACCTCCAGCCCATGGGGCCAAATCTGGCCTGAGACTAGGTCCCCCACCACCCTTCCAGTTCCTGGATCCTGCCCCTGCATAAGCACTGGAAGAATGAGTTTAGGGGAAGGGAACCGCGATAAGGGTGTGCACACAAGAACAGGGGATGGCTCCATGACACAGATCAATGCTCTGGACCCTTCCCCATCCTGAGCACACCTTTGCCCTCCATTTGGCCCATGGAACTTGTACTCGTTTTCAAAGTGGCCAGCAAGAGGGGCGAAAGGATCCTCACCTTTTGGTTCAAAGCCTTGCTTAATGGCTGTAGGAAACCACCCGCTTCTAGGAAGTAGCAGGTGGGATAGAAGGAGGCTCAGTCTTGCCAGCAACGTTGCCCCAACAATTCACCCGGAAAGGCTGCCTATTTCCACAGTGCCTGAACCCATCCCCTGAGGGCCCTGATCAGAACAGACACCATTTCATAAAGCGCCGCTAATACTCAAAGATGAAACATTTTTCATCTTTAAATATTGATGCCTCTGTAAGAGGCTGCTTGGAGACTCCATCTGCAGCCTGAGCAGAAACAAAAGAGCAAATCCATCTCCTGGCCGCTGGAGAGCTTTTGTCCCATCGCAGCAAGTGCCGTTCGGTCAGAAGTTGGCCCGAAGTCAGAGGAACCGGCGCAGAGAAACATCAAGGCCTGACCCCAAAATTCAACCCACCTCATGAACTGAAGTCAAACCATCTTATATATCATTTATTTATTTTTAATCCTACCCTATCCCTTAGGCTGGCTTACAATTTTTTAATGTATTGACTGTGACATTAACAATAACTAACTAACTCAACTCCTAATCCTCACAACAACCCTGTGAGATAGTCTGGCTGAGAGATCTGTGAGTGGCCCAAGGACTGTCGAAGGTATGACTTGAACCAGGGACCTCTCACTACCGCCTGGTTTAAGTACTGCACTCGTAACCCCTAAACCACACTGGCTTTCTCATGCCTGGCATGTGCAAAACCGCCTCTTATATCCCTTGGCTGAAACCCATCTCAGCAGACCTAGTAGCTACCATCTCACAGCTCCTGCATCTTCACCTGATTGGAAGAGCATCCCTGAAAGTATTGCCAATTCTTCATTCCACATAATCACTCTACATCGCATATGATTGGCAGGGGCGTAGCTAGGTTGGAATGGGGCCTGGTACAGAAGATGGAATTGGGAGTCCCCTAACCGCTTTCCCGGCGACAGATGCAGCTACAGCAAGGACTGCGGGCCCCCGTAGCAGCACGGCCTCTCCAGTTACAACTACACCCTAGACAATTGGAACAAACAAACAAAAGAAGCCAGCCAAACAGGAAATCACTCGAACAGTATGGCATCACCAAAAGTAAGGGGTTGGGGAGGCATAGGGTATTTTTCAGACGTGACGAGATCAGAGTGAACCCCTGTCAATACCCACATGGGGCCAAAGCGCCCTGAACGTCTGTTTGGCGGCCGCCAGATGTTCACCACGGTCGATTCCCACATGGGGTCAATTTCAGCCATGCTTCCAGGGCTCCCCGCCGGACAATCCCCGAAAGCGTGGTCAAAAGAGATCCCCGGCGGGAACCAACAAAAGGTAATGTCTGGGCGGCGACCACGGCCCAGAATCCCCGGCGGGATTCCGGGCCATGGTCAATTCGGGCGGGCGTTGCGGCCGCATTGGCCGCGGCGCCCACCCATCTCCCCAGAGGGCAGGCAGTGGGGGGCGTGGGGGGGGATGGCCGTGCCGGGATTGGCCGGCACGTCTGTTGGCCGTGCCGGGATTGGCCGGCACGTCTGTTGGCCGTGCCGGAGTGATCCCGGCGGGGAATCATCTGGGTGATTCCGGGACGAGGCGAATGCCGCCCCATCTTGTCTGAAATCACCCAGTTAGTAAGGCTGGGACTCTGGAACCACGGCTCTTACCCTCCGCTTTCCTCTCTCTATAATTCTATAGATTCGGGACCCAAGCCAGCTCCTAGGCGGCAGCCTGCTTGCCCTGAGCTCCTTCTGCCTTGGAAGCTGACAGCAGACTGGTCCGAGCAAGAGCACAGTGGTGCTCATATAGCCCCAGAAGGAGGTGTGGTCAAAGACAAGCAGGCCCTCTTTAAGGGCCAACACAGACTGCTCTGCCACAGTGTCCCCAAACGTCTCACCATCACAAGGTGGGAGTAAAGGATGACGGATGGATCATTCCGTAATTGCCCTGTTTTTGTATGCGTCCTTTGAAGCATCCAGCACTGGCCACTGTTGGACGCAGGATTCTGGGCCAGATGGACCACTGGCAGGGGCCTATGTTCGTGGTATTTTTCCACTAGGCGGCAATGGGTAAAACCCAGTGGACATGGGTCCCTGACCGTTGGTCTATGGCAGCTCTTCTCTTTTACCAAGTTTAAAGTTAGGCACTTTGTTGATTTAGAAGAGCTTAAATGCTGCGGAGCAACAATCACTGGGCATGTCTCCTTCCCAGAGTATTTACAGCATCTCTCTCCGCCAACCACACAATCTGAGATGAAGCCGCTCCCATCCATCTTCACAAGGTTTCCCTCCTGCCAGCTTTACTCACAACTTGGGACGGAGTTTTGATAACGGCACTTACCGTCAGCTACAGGCTATGGAAACAGCTGTCTCGGTTGGTTAACGTACTACAACGCCTCGCCTCTCGCCTGACCTTCTCTATGACTGGGGACTGAGCGGGCGCTGCGTGTAAGAAGGTGAAGAGTTTGTGAAACATGAAACGCCCGGAAAGGGGGGGGGGGGAGCCAACGAGAGTTGTGATAGCTTGTAGGACTACTACCACGTACTAATCATTCCTATAGCGCTACTAGGGGTACGCAGCACTTTAGTCTCACATCAGAGCTCCCAGTGGGCTTACAATCTAAGATGGACACAGTGGAGGGGAACACAGAGAAAGACAGACACACACATATTCCCATTTTACAGATGGGGAACTGAGGCTGAGAGGTTGTGACTAGTGGGTTCGTGGCTAGGGCAGGATTCAAATACTGGCTTTCCAGGTCCAAGTCCAGCCCCTTATCCACTACACCACACTGGCTCTCCGTAAGAGGGAGAGGTGCTCATGTTAAATTGCTAATGGCATTACAGCAGTAGTACCGATGTACTTTTATAGTTTGCCCATGTCTCTTGAAGTTAGTGAGATAGCCTTTTCTTCCCCAGTCTCTAGCTGCGAGCCAACTCCTTCTCAGAGCTTCCTAATCTCTTTACTCCCCCGTGGCAGCTATCGGAGCTCTCTCCCCAGCATTCTGCTGCAGCCAAAATTCAGCTGCTCAGATCAGTCAATCAAGACCAAGACCACAGGAGCAAGAACCCCTTGGGTTTGACCTAGGCTGGAGGACCAGACTCTATGGCTCTCCAGGCCAGACTGGGACAAAAGCCTAACTTGCCCTTGCCAAGCTGCGGTATATGGTAATTTTATCCTTTCCTCTTTCATTAGGGCCACTGGGTGTCTTTTATCTAGAGCTGGCCATCCTCAGACCTGCTCCAGGGGTGGCCAGCCCTGCATCCCTCACACGCAGCCCCACCTGTGCCAGGTTTACCCAGATGTGTGGCCCAATGCTCTAGGCCGCTGCCCACACCTCTCTGGCGTTGCCTGGGGCAACCCCTGACCAAGAGTGGAGCTGCAGCGGCTGTCTGCCAAGTAAACAGACCACAGCTCTGCCTCCAGCCAGTGCCCCCCAGGGATGAGTGGCCGGCTCAGCTGGCGGTGCTCCGGGATGTCCCATCCGGAGCACCGCAGGTAGCACGTGTTCCACCTGCACATCTGGAGGCCCACCTTTAGACAGACAGGCCCCCCGGGTGTGAGGCAGAGCCGAGCCGTGGGTGCCATCTCTCTTAAAGCACCCATTGTTTCTGCAGTCAGCGGGTCAGCCAGGACTATGGGTTTCCATCACTAGAGGTTAATTACTCTCTTAGAGCAATTACCACCGGGCAGGAGTGTGTCAGTCAAACCTCCCAGCCCTCAAACATGCTGATCATTAATCTCTCATGGAAATAAGTCGCTTGAGTCATGTTCAAGTCAGAGGAGAGGAGAAGAGGCATGGCAGCCGCCCCCCCCCCCTTCCTCCCCCCACCATTGGCTTGCTCTGCTCTCAGGAGCTCCTCTAGGTAACAAAGAGCCACAAGAGTGTGTTTCAAAATAAATTGCACAGAGAGCAAGATGAGCCTTGACGAGAAATAATTAAAACTCTTCCCCCTTGGAAAACAATCTCCTCTACGAGTATTTTTCACAAGGGCCGTGTTTTTGGTGCTCGGGATCTGGGATGTAAAAACCCACAGGATTATCGGGACACTTCCAAAATCCTTTCCCTGTGGGGCTTGCATTTCCCATGATGCTGCTGGTTTTTGGCACAGGATGGTCAGGACCTACTAGGACAAGGCACTTTGGGAATATTAGGGGCATGGTTGGAGTGCATTTGAAAATGCTTATTTTCTGCTCGCTGAGGTCCAGTGGGGACCAAATAGCATTTTAGTGCAATAGTTCTCATTTTGCCTTTGGTGCTGGATGCTCTCCAGCACACATCCATATATCTATATCTATCTATCTATTTATATATATGCACCTTGCCGCCTTGTCCACTATCCTGATGTCCATCCCCATCCTACTGCATCAATGTGTTCTGGTCATGGAGATTTTTTTTTTTTTTTACAGGTTCTGTTTCTTGTTGGTGGAGTTTTCTGCGCAGGCAGTTTGGATGGGATGAATGGTTCACAGGGGCTGGACTCTTCCAGCTCTCGAACTCTACTGGTACCAAAAACTCCCATTACTCTGGGTAAATGAGTAGGAAAGATTTCCAAAATGGCACCAGTAATGCTCGCCCATGAAACATGAATTTCATTTGGTGGCTGAAGCACCAATCAGAATTCATGTTACAGAAGCTGATGAGGTCTAAGATTTTGAAAAAAAATCTCCCCCTATCGGCACCCAGCTCATTCAAGCAGCACAAGAGATCTGTTGCCGTGTGCGCCAAGGAACATTAAAAGTACTATATCAGATCAGGCCAATGATCCATCCAGCCCAGCATCCTGTCTTCAACTGTGGCAGCTTCAGAGATGGGCACAGGAGATCCTAATGGAGAGACCCATTCCCTGCTATTCACTCCCAGCCCCCCCAGCAGAGAGATCCTATCCCCTGACTAACTTGGCCAGTAGTCACTGATGTGCTTAGCCTCTAACAACGTATCCAGTCCTTTTTGAAACTTGTTATGCTATATTCTGCACACACACAGTTTGAAAACTACTGCAGTAGAACTGCTGAGGCCTCTCTTAACTTGCCGCACAAACTAAACTGGCCTTTACTTAGTCCTAGGGCCAAAAGGAGAATTTATTTGATTCTTGTGAGAATCTCATGAGAATCACTAGTGAGATCTCGCTCATGGTGCAGGATTCTCACGAGAATCTCGCTTAAAAAGCAAAAACAAACCGTGTATACGAAAATGGCTGACGGGCTGCCCTGCGCATGCACAGCCCTTTCCCAAAATGACGCCGGTAGCGTCGCATGCGCAGAACGGCTGCCCTTTTTCAAAATGGCGACGACATTGCTGGCACAGGACGGCCTGGTAGGCATTTTGCAAGGCACCGGTTTTTTTTCTTGGTTCCCTCCCCCCTTCGTGGAGAAGAAGAGAAGAGAGATGTAGACAGGGGACTCGGAGCAGGATGCAGCACATATGGCTCTGGTGAGTAAATTGGGGGGGGGGGATTCTTGACAAGAAAGTGTCGAAATTGGTTTTTTCCCCCCTCGGTTCTTGGTTTTTTTTTTCTCATTTCTCATTGAGAAGCTTGATTCTCGACCACAGTCCACTTAGAGCAGAGCAGCCTGATTGAAGCCCACCTCTCCCAAGGAATAAAAGTGAAGGGTGCCAATTTACAATGGTACATGTCAATTTATGCAAATTAAAAGAATATATACGTTGGGTTAATTTTAAAAAATGGCTAGGGTTGGATACAGAGGCAGGGTGCAAGGGTAGATTTATGCAAATTAAAATATATACGTTGGGTTAATTTTTTTAAATGGCTAGGGTTGGGTCCAGAGGCAGGGTGCAAGGGTAGATGGGCAGCCCTACAGCTCATGCACAGAGGGGTTCCCAGAACAAGCAGAGTCAATCTGCTCCTTACAAGGATTTGAGGTGCTGGATCTCCTGGATCCTCTGCAAATGTTGTTTATGCTGCTTCTAGCTGGGGATCACACCGGCTCCCCTACACCTCTTGTGGCTGCTTCCCCTGGAGCGGTACATCTGGCCAACGCCATGCAACACCCTCGCCCATGCAACACCCTCCAGACATGCAAAGGCAGGTAATCTATGCCAGAGTGGTAATAGTAACCCTAGTCCTGTCTAGGCCCCAAGACAAATAAAGCTTGCCTGTTCTAAAGCCTGTCCCAGGAGTGTAATAGACTAGCACTATTTGCTCGGGGGATACCGGGGCCCATCTTGCGCTCTGCTGTTTACACTTCCCTCTCAGATGCAGCAGTTCCCCCTCCCCCAGCCCTTAGCAGCTCTGTCCTTTTTTTCCATTCGGCAAACACCTATTTATTTTGTCATCTGCCATCCTCATCAAGTGCGAGGAAACATGCCTGAGCCGGGCTCCTCGATTATTAAAACCATTGTCAACGCCACTGCAGCCCCGGGAGCCGAGTTTGTCAGCTAGCTCGTGTCCCTTCTGCTGGGAGGGCCGAGAGCTGCCTCGGCAGTGGCAGGGTAATAATACTTACTGCCTGGACGTGCGGCAAGCAGTAATTGTCGGCTTTGCTTATTTCTCGACAACGGAGCGGTGGGGTTTTTAAACGGAACAAAAGAGATGGAAAGCAGCGGCGATGGAAGGTAGCAGCGAGGAGATGGAAATGCTTTAAAGGGTAGGGAGGGGGTAGATTGAAAGAGAGCAATTTAAACCAGAGTGCTGGAGAGCAGAGCCTGGGCCTGAGGAAGACAAGCTAGAGAAGATGAAGGAGCAATAATTAGGGATGGGCCAAGGGGGACCAAGTCCAGCTCCTGATCAGGTTTCAATTCAATGGTGCCAAATCCATGCAAGCTCAGAGGTTGCAGCCTGTAAGGCTGGAAAAAAAAGGAGGTGAGATGAAGATTATCAGAAGGGTCGCCTCTCCTCCGTCTCTCTCTGCTCTTGTATCCCACCACACTCCCTGCCCGGGAGCTCCGTTCCTCCTCTGCCCCCACCCTCGCCTGCTCGCGAACCCCCTGCTCCTCTAAACGTCCTCGCCCCTTCTCTCTCGCTGCCCCTCATGCCTGGAACTCCCTCCCTGGATACGTTCACTCTGCTCCCTCCCTCCCAACTTTCAAATCCCTCCTGAAAACCTACCGTTTCTGTTCAGGCCTCCCGTAGCTTGTCATGAGTGAAACTGTGTCCTCTTCCGCCTTACTCAGAATCTAGTTCCCTGTAACTAAGGCCGTTTTTTAGACGATCGCGACCGCGCTTGTTTTGAAAAAAATGCCGGGAGCCGGGATCAGACGATACACTCCCGGCAATCACGCGCCCGGAAGGGGGACGCCCGTGCTTTTCCGGCCGCCATTTGACCAGGTTGAAAAATCGACCCGCGATCATCTAAAAACGGCCTAAGTGAAGCACAGGCACCTGCAACTTCTCAAGCTCATGAATATCCTTGTCTCTCCTGATGTTCACTTCTCCCTTGTCTCTTTGATTGTAAGACCCCTGTGGGTAGGGACCCGTCTATAACCATTAATTGTACAGTGTCAGGTACACTGCTGGTGCTATATACATTTATTATTAATAAATTATTATTTTGCCGTTCTCTGTCAAAAGAACTAGATGTCTCGCCCACTAATGGGATGGAGGGTGAGGAAGGAAATTTCCCTGCCACCAAACCCCTATTGCATTTTTACGTCTTGTTCTCAGTCAGGAGCACTTTTGGAGAGGTAAGTACCTCATAACTCACTTTAACCACCCCTGCGTTTCCACAAGCAGAGGAGTTAAAATAAGGACAAGGGTGGGGAGCGGGTGGTACTTGAGACTCCAAACAAGTAGGGTTAAAGTGAGGAAGGGGACTTGTACATGGGAGGGGAGCATGTTTGTTTGTACTGGGAGCAAGGAAATTGCCTCCCTCCTAGAGTCCCCGTGTCTCGGGAAACTTCAGTACTTCCTCTTGTGTTTCCCTCACTGACTACTTGTCCTTCCAGCCCCTCCTGCTAACAGCTCCCAAGGAGGGGAAGAGTTATTTAACCAGTCAGAACAAAGTTGGATGGGGGCACAGTTGCAGTCTGGACGGAGAATCTCTGAAGTAACTGCCCCTCATGAGAACAAGCCCTTAGAAGCAAGTGGAGATGTGTGTTACAGAAACAGGGAGTGTGGTATAGTGGATAGAGCAAAGATCTGAAAGTGTAAGGACTCTTGACATCCTGCTCCCAGTCCTTGGAGAGAGAGTGTAGTCCAACGGGGCATGGAATTGGAATAAGGGTTTCGGGATTTATGGAAGAGAGCATAGTAGTGCTATACTGGGTCAGAACAATGATTCATCAAGCCCAGTATCCTGTCTCCAACAGTGGCCAATCTCGGTCTCTTGGGAGAAGTACCCAACAGGTCACAATGGGCAATCCATTCCCTGTTGTTCCAGCCCCCAACAGTAAGCGGTTACGTCCCCAAAACCTACTTGGCTAATAGCCATTAATGGACTTCTCCTCCAAGAACTTATCCAATCCCTTTTTAAAACACGCTTCACTTGTGACAACCTCCTGAGCCTATGATTACTGCCGTTTCACAGCATTTATTCATTGGATTAATTCTTAAAGGATAGGTCCATGAATGGTTATTAGTCAAGTTGGTCCAGGGAGGAGTTCTCTGACTGTCGGGAGCCGGGTGGGGATAGTGGGGAATGGATCATTCCAATATGACCCATTGTGAACTTCTCTGAAGCCGCTCAAGTTGGACATTGCTATAGACGGGATGCTGGGCTAGATGGACCACTTTTCTGACCCAATATGGCAGCTCTTATGTTCATGATGTGATTCTCGTGTGAGTACATCACACTTGAATTCCAGTGATGAGACTTTGGGCGTTTTCAGACGTGATGGCACTGAGCGTCGCCACGCTTCAATCCTGCCGAGAGTGAGGGCCCTTACTCTGAGCAGGATTTGGCCTAGCTGCTGAACAAACACAATGGCAGGCCAGGGAGGGGGCAGGGAGGGAGTGGGGTGACATGCAGACCCACCCCTGCACTGCCAGGAACGGCCCGCCCCAACCGCCATGGACTCAAGACAGCGGTAAGTCCAAGCAGGCCAACACATGTTATAACCCACTCTACCCAGTCCAGAGTCCTTTGCAGGGGCCATGACAGCGCTTAGCCTGGGCTGTTCCTTGGGGATGGTCCTGAGGAACAGCCCAGGCTAAGCACCGCCACGGCCTGTGCAAATCCGGGCAACATCTGGTGGCTGATTTCAGCTGAAGCAAGAGCACTGATTTCCACGCTTGGCAAAGCATGAAAATCCATGCTCTCGTCACGTCTGTAAACACCCTTTGTGTTGGTCCAAAGATAGTAATCACTGCGCCTCAAGAGAGAGCTGTTGAAATGCCATCAGTTCCCAAGAGCCTCTGCCTTCCGTTGAATGCAGTACTCTAACCCCAACAAGTAGGGAGAGATGGAGCCAAGACTGCTTCCATCCTTGGCTGAGCTGGAGCCTCTCACAATGAGTAATGAAGGCCGGCACTTCAATCACACCTTGGCCATAGCAGTATTGGACGTGGTAGCCGAACCAACCGGTGACGTAAGTGCCATTGCGATATGCATCCTGGATCTATCAAGGGCTCCGTGAGTAATTCTGTATGTGGTGGACATTTTTTAATATACCCCCATAAATATTCATGGGCTGTCGGATATGAAAAAGGATTCTGGCTCTAGCTGCTCTCCCCTGCTGGAAGGGAGGGGAGAAGGAGAGAGCAAAACTTCACTCACGGCAAACGGAATTGAAAGACCAAGGAAATGGAGAGTTGTGCTACCTTGCTCCAGTTGGGGGTCTGGTCCAGGGATGCCAATTTGCTCAAGATACGGTCAAAAACCCAAAGTCAACTGAAATTGGAGATGGGAACTTCTTCCTGACTTTCAAGAAAAGTTTGGAGAACTTTCTTCATTTGTCTTCCAATTTAGAAAATGCACCTCTAGGCGCTCGTACAAAGCGATCAGCTCTCACCGGACACAAGGTCAAATGCAGTAATTCCACAAAGCCCAACCTAATGCCAACCCCCTTCGCTAGGCGTTGGAAGTTGGAACATATCCTGAAGGTCACCAAGCTTGGGTTCTGTTGGGTGTGGAGAAGGAGCTGAATTCTAAAACTGAAAGCTTCATCTCCCCCACCCCCCAAACCGCTCTCTCCAATAACACCATGCTCTAGTTCTCAGACAAAAGGACTGCCAACTCAAGCATCTCAAGGTGACCCAGGAACTCGAGTAGAGGATCATAATCATTCCTTCTGGCCCTAAGAATCAACTGTGGGGTTAAAACATAAGAGAGTCAGTCAATGAGATCATAGGACACAAAGGGTATAAGGCTTCATGGACCAAAGTCAACACTTCAGGCCAAATCCGTACCGTAACTTTGCACCAAGGACATACAGCCTAAAATTTTCCTCTGCTGCTTTCTACTGACACATGGAGCAGTGGCTAGCAGGCTGGACTGGGAGCTAGGAGTCCTGAGTTCAAGGGTGTTTTTACACAGACACTTCATCCCGGGATTAGGAGAAAATTATCCTGGAATTGTTATCCCGGGATTACAAGTGGTACCTGTTTACATGGACATTTCTATCCCAGATTGAAATCCATCCTGGGATAGTTCAACGAATAGCACATTGCTGTTATCCCTGTTTGAGAATACCTGGGATGAATATCAATCTCGTGGTGCTTTTTGTCCGTGCTCAGCGCACTGATTTCTGGGAATAAATAAAATCTGATTTTCTTCATTTCTTTTCTGATTTCTGAGTTGAAGAAAATGGAGACTCGTCCCTTTGCTCTTTAGGTATTTAAACTTGGCGCTCCATATTATCTCTGTCGTCCTTCAACAATGCATTGCGATCACCCCACAGGCATGTGCTACTAGGTACCAGAGAGGCAGAACTACATAGAGAGGATGTCAGCTCTTGCCATAACACTCTGATACTGTGATACTAATCATCCCAGGATAGTTGACTATCCCGGGATAGTTGTTTAGGCGGAACTAATCCCAGTGTTCTTTAACAACCAGATTTTACAAAGCCATGAAAAAGGGGGTTTGTACTCCCGGAGCTTTTCCATGATCCTGGGATTACAATCGCTGAATGCTGCGTTTAGACAGACCTGTCATCCCAGGACTAATAATCTAATCCCGGGATAAGTATTCATGTAAGTCTTGGCTTTGGAAAAGTAATTGTTTCTCAGCCTCTGTTCCTTGACTAAAATGGGACTTCAGGCCTGACTAGTGGGTTGGTGTATATTCCACTGTATATGTGTATGCTGGTGCTGTTGACTAGCAGCTCTGTGGACAAGGGGAGGGTAACACTCCCATTTACATATGGCTCACTGACCCCAATCGCTTTCACGGTGAGTTATCCTGAGCAGGAATCAGGTGTCAGAGCCGAGTGTTAAAAGGACCCACAGAAGCAGAGACGCTCTAAAAGTGAAAGATCAACACTCCCTCGATCTAAGGGACCCACTCCATGTTGCATTCCATTTTAATCTAGTGCTGTACATCATCCCAATTAGCCAGCTGTTATGAAATTAAAGGACCAACCTCCTTTTGATTTCCCTGGGAGCAGGATTGGTCCGCGGCCAGACAAGCAAGCACTGGATTGCCAGATCACCTAACAAGCAATCCTTAAAGCAAACAGAGCCTGAGTCTGGGGCTAGCATCAGGGGGCCAAGAGGTGAATGCTGGTGCCAAGGTCAGAAACACACACCAGGCCAAGATCCAGGGAGCCAGAGGAGTGGGGAGCAAGGTGGGACAGGAAAGCAAGGTTGGCAGAAAGCTCAGTCAGCGAGGGCCAGGAGGCAAGGTTCAGTGCAGGAACAGAAACACGTACATCTTCTGGGTCTAGCTCTGAGGTGGGCAAATGGCAGCTCACAAGCCACATGCAGCTCTCAGGAACCTGTACTGTGGTTCTTGCCAGACGTATGTAGCTGCCTGGGGGAGGAGGGCTGTCCTTGC
This sequence comes from Sphenodon punctatus, assembly GCA_003113815.1. NCBI lineage: Eukaryota > Metazoa > Chordata > Lepidosauria > Sphenodontia > Sphenodontidae > Sphenodon > Sphenodon punctatus. Next base: position 12,719,475 of record QEPC01011341.1, on the reverse strand, counting down.
AGCTCCCTCAGGAGTAAGAGAAGCCAAACTGCTGTTTCTGCTGTGGGAGCAGGAGCAGTGTGTCCTGAGGTGGGCCGCTACTGCGGCTGCGTGAACCAACCCGCCAGGCCGCCTGGGAGCCAGAGCTTTAACGGGAGGGGAAGGTTTGTCGAAAGTCAAGCTCAGGGCCAGCCTGAGTGACCTGGGACGATCGCCCTGGCCCCTGCTATTTTCTCTACCTCCAGGGGCCCCACGGTGTTTAGTAACCAAGCCAAGAACGTGTACCTGAGTTCTCGCATCCTCGTGAATGTCGCATCCCTTGTCTCTCACTCTGTTCTCCCTTCCATATCTCCCCTCCCCCGGTCTTTAGATTGTAAGCTCTCGGGCAGGGACCATGTCTATCTTGTTTTTTGTAAAGCGCCAGGTACATCGCTGGCGCTATATAAATGCTTATAATAATAATAATTAATAATGAATAATGAATTAATAACACCAGGGCATGGTGAGGGTCCCCCACTCCTTCGCAGCAAGGTCCCAACACAAGGCCCATGGAGGGGGCCCCCAAAGAGGCAGAGTCATGGGGGAGGAGGTACGGCCACCAGGGCCCTGACATTTTGTCTTTGCCGTGAGTCCTGCAAATTCTGAGGCCAGCCCTAGTCAAGCCGCTCTGTGTGTCCCCAGGTTCAGGGGAAGCTGCGATCAATGTAACGTGTCTTCTGACTCTGCAATATGAAAATGTTGGTCTGTGGCTCTTGGGTGTGCGAACTGTGCCCATCTCCAGTCTAGCCGAGAAGCCATGCAGCCATTGTGATACACAGAGTGCAACTTCCTGTTGAAGCCTTATAATGGCCCAGGTCAGCCTGAGAAATCAGGGAGGAGGAGGAGCCATGGGGGCAAATTAACCAGATCACCTAGAAATGCCTGTGTCTCTCAGCTAGGCATCAGGCCCTGTGTAGCCAAGTGGGAAAGGCACCAGTTTCAAACCCCTGTACTCCCAGGTTTTGAGCCCTGCTCTGCTGCCGTACTCTCTCACCTTCCCAATGACAGCCTTTTACTCTGGAGTAGAGATAAACAGACTCTATCTGATCCTTTCTTTGGGCTATGAAACCCAGCATCCTGTCTATAGCAATGGCCAGTAAATGGTGCGTCACAGACCAGGGCAAAGTAAATGCCTGTAGTACTATCGAGAGAGTCGTTTGTTTCTTTCAACTACTTCTGCCGCCTTGATTTCTGTCACCTGGGCAATCCACCCAGGACAGAGAGTGACCTCCTTGACCCTTCTGTGTAGCTGTAAAAACTGCAGCCTCTCATCCACAGCGACTCCTTCACTAGCCAAGTCTCTCCCCTGGAAATAATCCTCAAGCAACTAGGAATGATCAGTCCCAAGGGGAGGGTGGATAAACAAAATACATTGAACCGATTTGTTTTCTAACCCCTCAAGCTTATGAGATAATTCAAAGCAGAACCACAAGCAGAGAGGCTATTTAAACTGTTAACCAAGGAGATGCATGTAAAGACCCGTCTCTGAATTATCTCCAGAGAAAATAATGCACTTTTCATTAATTTCAAATGAACTGCTTGCTTATCTCCAGCAGCCCACGCTCAGAACTCTCCTAAGTGGTTCTCCAGGTATCATGGAAGAACAAGAAAATTTTCTGGGAACTAAGATAATAATTTACTACAGAGACATAAGCACAAAAACCCAATCCCGACGCATTTGGGACAAAGCTCTTCTTCACGGTAGTCTTTCTAAAGTTATAATATAAAAACAATACTCTAGATGTCAACAATATTGGACGTCAACAATATCTTTGGCCAACAGAAGCCAGAGAGATCCGTAAAGGAACCTTCAAGCACTCAAAATGGCAGTGAGCGCTTGAAGGTTTCTTTCCAGATCTCTCTGATTTTCATTTTTTGAAAATAGAGGTTGCAGCTTTTGTTCAATAGCCATTTGGGGCCACAGAGGACGTCTACTAGGTTTGTCTATTGACCAAAGATATTGCTGGCATCCAATACTGTTGGCATCTAGTATTGTTTTTATGTTATAACTTTAGAAAGATGACCCTGAATAAGAGCTTTGTCTTGAAACGCATCCGGATTGGTTTTTTTAAGTTCTGACATTGTTGTGCTTGAATAGTGATGTTATTTATCATGCTTATGTCTTCATAGTAAATTATTATTTTTCTTCCCAGTAATCCTTGTGTGCTGTTTTGTTCCTGTATGTGGCTATTACTGGCCTTATCCCCTTTTTTGTGTCTATCATGGAAAAACAAGCATTTTTTCTCTCCTGGCTATGGTTTGGTGCTCTGGGATTCAGGACAGACACACTCACTCTGTTCTGTCTCTCTTGGAGGATGCATGTGATGGAAGCCTCTCTGTGAAGCCTAAGGTTCTTGGGGTACAGCCTGACCATCGTTCCATCTTAATGGGAACCACCTTGCCTGAGTTGGAAGAGCCTAAAATCTTTTCCCTCCCCGGGGCCACTTGGAAAATGAGCACAGTCTCTGAGGGCTGCATAGAAGTTGGGGTGGGGTGCTTAAGGGGTGCACTTGGGAAGAGGAGGGTCCAGATCATGGATCTTTGCCATGGATGTATCCCATACCCTTGTGTGCATGCACTCCTCTCTGCTCCCTTACCCTGAGTTTTCAAATGCTTGGTGGTAGGAACCAGATCCAGGAGATGAAAAGGGGCAAAATAACTAGCTGCAGGCTCTGGGGCTAAGATTCTCTGTCCCTGGCCTAAAAATGCTTATAGTTAACAACAACTGGACACACAAGAGCAAATCCCAAACACAACCTGTTAACCTAAGCCGAGTAAATCACACCCTCCCCCTGAAGGTGTGTTCTCACAAGCAAGGGCTCTTACTCCAGAGAAGGAATAACCACCTCCCTCTACCTCTGTGCCTATAAGCAGGGGGTAATGGGTTAAATAGTTCTCACCTGCCCCTAATCTCCTTTCTTGGGAACTTTCAGGAAGTTGGTGGGGGGAAGAAGGGGGACTGGCTGGCGCTATATAAATGGTTATACTACTACTAATTAATAATTAATAACAACAAGCAGTCAGAGATGCAAAGGAAAACACAAAAGGAAGATGAGGGACAGGGTGGAGTGAAGGTAATTACCTCCTTCCAGTACAGATGATCAAGTTTTATGGAGAAGAGTCACACTCTTGTATAGCCTGCCTCAGTGCCCTGCCACTAAAATCTCATGAACTGAGCTGGTTAATTGCATCTCTGATCTCTTCAATACGTGTAACAGTGGGTGTAAGCAGTTTCTGGAGCCAGTCTTTCTTCCAGCCACCCTGCACCTCCTTTCAGAAAACTTGCTTCAGCTTTCCTGTCGGAACCCAAGCCAAACACAACAGCTTTCTCTCTGCGTCTTTTAATCAGGCCCACCTGGCTAAACAGCCAACCCGCAAAGCCTCCACTGGCAGGGGCCCCTACTGAGGAGACCAAGCCGTCCTTCCGCCTTGAAGCATGGTTCTCTGGCTGGCCTTCCCCCAGCCAACTCAGCCAGGAGGGTGTTCTTAGCCCCGGCCAGGCTAGAGATCTCTGGGCAACCCTCTGTTCCCCTGAAGGTCTGCTCCTCGGTGCTTCCCAGTTCCCCAGGGTCAGCCAACTGGTTTCCGGTCAGACTGGAAAAAGCTCTCCTGCCTTCTGTCCTAGACAGGCCCTGCTGCAGAGGCTTTCCCGGGCCAAGAGGCAGGTCAAGAAGACTGGGATCAGATGAGGCAAAGTAAACTTGTAGGATTGTGTTCCAGGCAGGACAGGTAAGACGTGAGCCATGGAGTCAGGAAGAAGCTTCTGGTTGCACAGACAGAGATTATGGGAAGGTGAAGGAAGTTATAAAAGAACAGAAACCAATCAGGGAACTGGCCTGACCTGACCAATGAAAAGACTGGGTGTGGGGATTCCAGACTGCGGTTCTCCCCTTCTCACACAGCTGCTCTGTGGCAGCAGAGACAAGGCGCCAAGCTAGGCAGCCGGCAGACATGGGTGCAAGGCCTGAGGGACCTGATCCTGACAGGGTGTCTCTTAACAGGAACCATAATTTGCTTATAGTATCCCTGCATGTTCAAGGCTTCCAGGAGACAATCCATCACCCTTCTCCCCACCTCCAACATTCTGTTCAATAATCTCCAAAGTCAGAGGCCTGGGACCGTCCCAGAGAACTCATTCACCAGATATTGATGTGGGATGTATCAACTATGCCCTTGTTATATGGACGGATCATTATCTCCTCCAGTCCGGTCTCCTGGCGCATGTCTGCCCCCGAAAAGGTGTAGGACCAATTTGGTTGGTTCGTCCCTGGAGACTTCTTGAACCAGAAAAGTTCCGGAATGCCCATGGGGAATTACCTCCCGATCTCGATGACCGTTCGCTCAATGACCTCATTGTCCTCTGGAACAGCTTGTTGACTGAGGCCATTGACCAAACCGCTCCCAGGCGTCCGCTTCCGGAATGCTGACGATGCAGGTCCCCTTGGTTTACAGAGGACCTGCGCTGGATGAAGCAGGAAGGACGGCGGTTGGAGCGATGGTGGCTCCGGACTCATGTTGAAGCCAGCCAACTGCAGTATAAAGCTAGTTTAAAAGCTTATGCTGTAGTGGTCTGGCCAGTGAAGAAAGAGTTCTTTGCTACCCTCATTGCATCTGCAAAGTCATGCCCAGTGGAGCTTTTCCGGGTGGTGCAGAGGCTGGTCAGTCCGGCCTCTCTTCGCCTGGAACTGGAATCTTCCAGTGCCCGCTGTGACATGTTTGTTGACTTTTTTGTGGATAAAATCGCTCAGATTCATCACGACTTCAATGCTGCACTTATAACAGTGGGTGAACCTGAGGTAGTGGAGGCCCTGACTTGTCTGATTTCATGGGATCAATTTCAGTGGGTGTCGCCTGCTGATGCGGCGGATGTTCTTTGGGCGGTAAGGGCCACCTGTTGCGAATTAGATCCGTGCCCATCCTGGCTGGTTAAGACTGCCGGTGAAATGAATAAATGAGGTGGCGTGCCTCAATTTACCCAAATGGGATTCCAAGGGACCAATGAGGTGGCGTGCCTCAATTTACCCAAACGGGATCGAAGGTTGCAATTAACAAGCCAAAGTATAGAGGTACAACTCAGTTTTATTGAATAGACACTTAACATCTGGACATGGCAGTGTTCTCAGTTACAAACCCCAGTAACCCATGATATCTTACGTGTCAGAGGCACAGTCCGAGACGCAGGCTGGTTCAGAGGAGAAGGGGAGAGGGCCCAGCAGATGGCTGGCCCGGGGGTCTCTGGATCTTTTGAGAGCGACGGTAAGGGTCAAAAGCCCACACGGCTCACTGCAATGCTAGTGGCCGCTAGCGCTAATGACAAGGGGCAAGGGGCTGAACTTTCCCTTTTATAGCTTCATTTATTAGGGATACATGTTGCAGGGTCCCCTTTGCCAGGTGCAGAGAATAAGCTGGCTATTCATAATGCTATCACTTGGAGCACGGCCACCAAGCTATTTTGGAGTTCTCAGGGAGTTTTAGGGAGTTACTGTTTATTTGTAGGGGAGGGCACCTCGCTTTCTTACAAACTCCCTTTGTTTCTCTTAGGCCTATTTCTGTGTTCTCAGAGATAGTGGCTGTCTAGGGTTTTCTATTGTGGCCTTGGAAATACATTTTCTGCTTAGAAAGTGATTTTGACAACTTTATTCTCATGGGCCTAGTTGGATAGTGTCAGCCTGAGACCTGTGGCTGAAGAACCTGAACTGAGTTGTCCAAACCTGATCCTGCTTGTGTCTCTGATCATGGCCAATATTGCCTAATTGATACATGACACCGGGAGACATTAGGGCCGCTGCTTGCGGGGGTTGTCAATGCCTCCCTTAGGGAGGGCAGAGTGCTGAGCTGCCTCAAAGAGGCGGTGGTGAGACCACTGCTCAAGAAACCATCTCATGACATTGACTCCCCGGCCAGCTATCGGCCAGTCTCTAACCTTCCCTTTTTAGGGAAGGTTATTGAACAGGTGGTGGCTCAGCAGCTTCAGGGGCATCTGGATTGGGTCAGTTTTCTTGATCCTTCACAGTCTGGTTTTCGTCCTGGGTTTGGCATGGAGACTGTGCTTGTGGCTTTGGTTGATGACCTGTGCCATGAATTAGATCAGGGCAGATCATCTATTTTAATTCTATTAGATCTGTCGGCTGCATTTGATACCGTTGACGAGATGTTGGTGGCTCGGCTGCGGGACCGGGCCGAAGTGGGTGGAATTGTTCTTGAATGATTCCACTCATTCCTGGCCGGGAGAACTCAACGTGTGGTTCTCAGGGAATGTACTTCATCTCCCCGGGACCTCGCGTGTGGAGTCCTGCAGGGTACTATTCTGTCCCCCCTCCTGTTCAACGTGTATATGCAGCTTCTGGGCGAGGTCGTGAGAGGATTCGCCGTGCGCGGTCATCAGTACACCAGTGACACACAACTTTATCTCTCTTTTTTTGCAGACTTAGACACGGCAGTGTTGGTGCTTACCCAGTGCCTGGCGGCTGTGGGGGACTGGATGAGGGCGAGCCGTCTGAAGTTGAATCCCAACAAGACAGAGGCGATGTTGGTAGTAGTTAGGGCTGGTGTGTGTGTGTGTCTCCCGTCATTGACGGGGTTTGCCCCCCTTTGGCAACACAGGTCCGTAGTCTGGGGGTGCTCCTCGACTCACAGCTCTGCCTGGATCTCCAGGTGGCGGGTGTGGCGCGGGGAGCATTTCGCCAGTTACATCTGTACGACGACTGTGGCCGTATGCTTCAGACTCTGATCCGGCCACCATCATCCATGCCTTCATTACCTCTCAACTAGACTACTGTAACGCACTCTACGTGGGGCTGCCCTTGGGGACGGTCCGGAGGTTGCAGCTGGTGCAGAATGCGATGGCCTGACTCTTAACGGGGACGGGTCGCTGAGAGCACGTTACACCGGTGCTCCGTTCCCTGCACTGGCTGCCTCTTCCGGGCCCAATTCAAGGTGCTGGTAATGACCTATAAAGCCCTAAACAGCCTGGGCCCTGCTTACCTGTGGGACCATTTCAGGCCCCGGGTCGTATCGCGACCTCTGTGGTCGGCCGGGGACGCCCGACTCAAAGTCCCATGGGTTTCCTGGGTGGCAACGATGGGGAAGGCGTTCTCGGTGGCCACTCCTAGGCTGTGGAATTCCCTCCCGATGGAGGCCCACCTGGCCCCCAGACCTCCCCTCTTTCCAAAGACAGTGTAAGACCTGGCTGTTCCTCTGGACCGTTGGAGAGGGAGATGGGAAGGGTCAGGTGGGTTAGGGTAGGAGGTGGGTTTTTGCCTTTTTAGTTTATTTTTAGTATTTCAATGAATTTTATATTGTATTTGAAATGTATTATATGATTGTGTTTTATTGTTGTTATTATTATTATTTACATGTATTGTGAGCTGCCCCAAGCTGCTCTGTGAGCAGGAGGGTGCAAGGTAGAAGTGAAATAAATAAATAAATATTCCAGGGATGGGAATCCTTTCTTCTCCCAGGGGTGACTTTGAAAATTAGTTCAAGCTCTAAGGGCCACAGAGAAGTTGAGAGTAGAGCTGTGCTCAGGAAGATAAGGGTCCAGACCATGGATCTGTCCCCCTCTCCTTGTGTGCAAATCTTCGTCTCGACTCCTTTAACCGGAGATCAGCCTTTCAGTTCTTGGGGGGAAGGAACTGGATCCAGGGGCCACCTAAAAACTAGCAGAAGGACACGTTGGCCCCCCAAGCCTGAGGTTCCCCACCCCTGTGAAACTCTGTTAGTGGCACAAATCTCCATTCAAAGGCCTCAGCCGCCTTCATTGAAGTAAATGGCTCAACCCCCATTGGTTTCGATGTTGGAGGATTGCAACCTTAGCGTTGTGCAATCCTTGCCCCTTCCTGTGCTCCTTGATCATCTTCTATTCTCTACTACTGAACACAAAGGGTGTGGGGAGGGGCTATTGGAATGCAGGGGCATCTGTAGTGGTGTGAATGCCTTGCTATGGGTGGGTGGGGTGGGGGGAGAAGGCAAACACAGATTTAAAAACAAGTGGTAAATTTGCAAGGGTTGAAAGAGTGTTGCAAGAACAAGCCCCAAGGGGTTAAGATGCTACCATTAATTGTGGGGGTGGGAAACCTTTTTGCTTTCACAAGACGCTTTGAAAATTAGTACAAGCTCCACAGGCAAGAGAGGAGAATGCAATGGGTCGCAAAGAGCAAGTGTCGGGCATGTGTACTGCCAACCAGGAAGACCTGGGAGAATACATGTTTGAAAACGGCATGGTGGGCTTTTAAAGCGGATGTTACATGCGCACCAGTGAGAGTGAGTGTGGGGAGAAGGGCCAGAAGTGGTCGCTCCTCAGGACGTTCTAGGCTTTTCGCCCACGACTCTATGGTGCGGGAAGACCTATATGCATGCAATGCTGCACACAACCTAATGGACGGGATGCAGACGTAGGCGCACATTAGCCCACATTTGTACGCACGGCGGGCTCCACAGTCTCTGAGACCCCGCCGTGAGTGGGGGCTGTGTGTCCAGTGGATGGTGGCCACATGGCCGGTGGGGGAAAACACCTAAAAAATGGGTGGGTGGACACCCACCTGTGGGCTACTGTCTTGTTTGTTAACACCCAAAGAGCAGTACCCCAGGCACCGATTTCAGGCTATTCTCACTTCTTTATTACAGAAATCAGCCCTGAATGCCCGTTGCCATGGACAGCTGCGGTCTTTGTTCTGCTCTTACAGGGACACTGCCTGCCCCTTAGCGGTAATGTAACTGAGCATTCCTTCAGTGCAATTGAGAAAGGAAGCTGGGGGTGGGAAGAAACCCTCTCTCATCGTCATTAATTCCACAATACATCTTTTTATTTCCAGAAAACTACTGATTCATTTGTTTCGTCTCAACATATTGATCTGATGAATCTCCGTAATTCAAACTAAATTAGCTGCCATTAATCTGGAGGTAATTTGCTGAGATCCAGTTAGCGATTGGGTGGCCTAGATTTACAGGAGTGCATGCACTCATAGGCTAAACAAGGAGGTGGGGGGAAAGCGGTGGCTGTAGGTTCAAATTTCCACAAAGGAAAGGATTCAGTATGGGGGGTACATGCAGGTACATCAAAATGCAGGAGCAATCAGCAGAGTTAGGTGCACAAGGCACAGCTGATTGCTCTAATTTGCACTGCTGATTGGCACGGGCACAAAAAAATGAAGCTGCCTCATCCCCGGTTTTATCCTTAAAGCTCTGCAGCGGCACAAGCCACATTGCAACGAACGGGGCCTCGCACTACCAAAGCGCTTTTGGGGCCGAAGCCTCCCAGAGGAAAGGGATTGGAGGTCGACACAAGTGGAGAATGCGGTACCCAAAACAGATGGGGACGCTGCTATGTCATGACACTCGTGTGTGACATGCAGGTGGAAGAAATTTGGGAAACATCAAATAAATTAGCATTTTTAAGCAGGAAGAGTTCGCAATCCCAGCAGCAATTTTCAGAAGGAATTTTTAGAAAGCTCCAGAATTTGTTGGCTTAGCCCAGGGGTGGCAAACTGTGACTCTGAAGCTACATGTGGCTCTCAGGCAGTTGAAAGGGGACGCCTGGCCAGGGCCAACCCCTGGCTTCACACTGCTGTAATGGTCCGCCTGTGTCTGTCTTCATTGCTGAATTGCAGCTGCTCCTCAAGATCTCAACAGCCAGGACCAGAGAGGACCAGCTCCACCACTCAGTCCCAAAGCAGGAGAAGCATTGAAGAGGCATGTGTGCGCGTCTTGTGACTGTCGTGGTTGCATGAAGATTTTGGTACACACAGCTCTTGGAACTGGGAACTTTGTCCACCCCTGCCTTTTCAGCAACCATGATGAACTGAAAATGGATCTCACTTTTCTGCTTTAAAGCATGTCCATTAACTAAAGGGGCACAAATGCCAGAGATCCCCACTGGGGCATACTTGTTCCCACTGGAATGGGGGTTCCTATTGCAAGGACCAGGCATCTAACTGGCACCCATGGATCTCTGGGGGTGGCAGCTGGCTCCACTGTACCACTGCCATGGTCTGGCTAGGCCTAAGCTTTCCCATGTAGAGCTGTGGCCACACCCCTTCACCTCCTGATTGGCCCTTGCCCTAGCTTTGTCCCTTGAACTGCCCAGCTTCCTAATATGGTGCCTGCCAGCAAGAGGAAGCTGGGTGGATCATCTGGTCACTTCACCCTTCCTGTCTCTTCCCGATTTCTACTTCACTGTGCCCTGCTCCTGAACTCTAGCCCTGATCTAGGGATAGTTTGGATAAGTCTTTCCAAATTCACATAATAACCTTTCCGCAAAATTGGAACGGCACAACGAAATTCCAGTCAGAATTCAGAATCCGGTCGTAATTCCGGGCCGTTCTGTGCATATGTAAAACGGCAGCAGCAGTCATGCAAGATGGCGGCATGCACAAAATGGTGGCTGTCATTTTAGGTGTAGTCCCAGAGGGTTGGCATGGTGGCCCCCTCTAGTGGTGTGGTGGTGAATAACCACCCACAAGTTCATGAGCCTGCTACTCTCAGAGTTAACAAAACCAGGTCTTTTAGCTTAGAGGGTAGAGGCTCATGCAGATGAAGCAGAGATTCCCAGTACAAATCCTCACCCTGACCATCCTTCCCCGGGTGTAAGGTTTACATGTACACATGCAAAAGGCTTTTTATTTTATTTTTTTCATTCTGTCCGACCAGAACGTCATTCAGTCCAAATTCCGATCAGATCAAATTAAACGCCCCGTTCTGACAGAACTGGAACCAAGGAAAAGATTTGGTTTCAGCCCTAACCTAATCCTGACCTTTCCCTCCCAGACATGTTTCTTGAGTCCGCCCACATACCAGACAGTGAATCCATACACCTCCCACTTCCTTTAGGGACACTACTTCACACTCGGATCCAGGGGCACTCAGTCCCAGCTGGCTTAGGAGCAGTTAGCATTAACCCACGTGCTGTCAAAGCATTTCCCAGGGAAAGGCCTGCCTGCAAAGACCAGGTTAGACCTTAGGGGAACTACCTTTCTGGGGTTGTCGGTTGTCCCAGAGTCTGGGTTTTGCTGCATCCTCCTCAGGCGCCAGGTGTAAAGCCCTGATTTCCCTGGGTTATCCAGGGACGCTTAGATAACCTGGAGAATTTCTTTTCAGTGGGAATGGGGCCATGTCGAAAAGGCTCTCCTGCCCCCCTTATTGACGTAGCCCCACTCAATGGAGTGCTATGCGGTCATGAGACTCCAAAGGCACTGTGGCCATGTTGGAAAGTGGGGGGGGGGGGNGGGGGGGGGGGGGGGGAGTCTCCTTCGTCCCACCCCCTTTCCAATGTGGCCCCACCCCCAGAGTGCTGTGGCATCTCTATGCTCCAAAAAGGGCACGGCCACATTGGAAAGAGGGGTAGAGAATCCCTTTGCCATGCCCTTTTGGGAGTGACCATGCCCCTTTCCAGGTCAAAGCTTCAGGAAAGGTGGCAACCCTAGATAGGCCTGAAACAGAGTGCCGTTCTGAATGCCAATCAGCTGTTTAATCACCAAAGAGTTGATTGCTATTCAAAGCTGCAGGGCACAGTTGCCATGGAGTGAGGAGCCTCAATCAAGTCCAGGCCCTGAACTCTGAGAGTGAGAGAGTTGGGCTAGTACTCTGCTCCTGCCCACTCTGAAAATGTCCTAGCAACACTCAGGCTGCTACAAAGGGCCCCATCAAGGTATAAATGTTCAGAGTGGGGAGTGGGCAGCATGGTGGCTCCAACCACTCCTTAAACATCCTTCCTGGCGCAGCTGCTGTTGCTCTGGGGAGGGGGGGTCCTCCAGGCACTGAAGCGGCACTGCCTTTATGAATAAGTCCTGCCTCCAACTCTGCAGACCTCTTGCCCTGGGGGCTGGCGGGTGATAACTGAGATATGAGCCTGGGGCCCACCACCACAGCCTTGCTACGCCTCTGGCAGGACATCTCCAGCTGGGGCTGTTGCAGGCAGGTAGCCTCTATGCCATCAGCACGTCTTTCTCTGCATTCTCTAGGCTGCGCAGAGGTGGCTGTGATGAGTCACAGGTCCCATGTCAATGAGCCACTTGTGACTTAGGAACCGTGACGCACGTGTCACAATTTTAATCAATCCCTCCCTCCCGGCCTGAGAAATGATTTCCTGATAGTCTCAATGGTTCTGTCCTTTAATCCACCCATGACTCCAAGCAAGATGTTTACCATGAGAGGGAGCAATCACTTATCCACAGCAAAGCCTCCAGCTCTGATCTTGGCGGAGTGACCGATCATGGGTAGATTGCTTCATAGCTTCACATCTCCATCAGTAAATGACCATCTTTACCCTGGCCCACATGAGGGGTGGGGGTGGAGTGTGTGTGTATCAACTGCTTTGAAATCCTCCAATGGCCAGTGCCCTTACTGCAGGCTTTGGAGTCCAAATTCTGCAGTAAGACACATGCGTCCTTTGCAGCGAGGCTGCGCTAACGAATGTGCGTCCGGCACTTTTAAAAATTCACATAAAAGCTTCTGAATACAAAGCAGCACAGAAGGAAGTATCCAAGGATCTTAAAAGCCACCTCACATCAAACAGCCTTCTTAAATAAGAGCTGGTCTGGATTCTCTGCTACAACACAATGCGCTGAGGACATCGGGGCTCCAGGGTTGTGGGGCTCCATGGGGCTGCTCTCTGCCACCAGAGAATCGCTCACAGACCCATGGCGCCTGGCCCAGTCTCGCCTAACCTTGTTGCACTGCTGGGGTCTATAGGGCTGGCCCAGTCCTGTCTTGCCATTGGCTTCCAAGGACAATATGAGGAGGGGAGAAGCTTGTCCAAGCAACAGCACAGCTATCGAGACTTTAGTGTGTGTGCCCAGCCTCCCTGCCCAGACCTGATCCTCCTCTTGGTTCAAATCTCCTAGTTATTAACCACTTAGCAGAGTTTTCTGACCATGAGTACAGACCTGGATGAAGGCATTCCATGATCCTCTGGCTCCACCTGACACTGCTTCCAACCATGACTCCAACTCACCCTCTGGCCCATCTCAGATTCTGCCCCCCCCCCCTCTGGCTCTGACAACCAGGATATGGTGGAGCAGCTGGGTTTGGACCCAGGTGCCCTGAGTAGATTTCTTAGCCTCTCTGCCACTAAGAAGGCATTGTGGACCAGCGGACGCCTGGCCCTAGTGTCTCTAGGCACCCCTGCTCTTAAATGGCTGGTTTTGTCCTGCATGCCCATCGACTGCTTTGGACCATCGAGGGCCACTACGTGAAGTGCCTCAGCAACACAGCAGTTCCTGGCATGCCAGAGAGACTGCATTGGTCTCTGCTTCCAGCTCTGTTCCATATCTCCTGCCTCAGCCTTGCTCCAGCCCTGTCCCAGATGCCTGCCTTCTTTGGTCTGCCCATCAGTCTTTGATCCCCAGCCCCACTCCTATTGTCCTTCACGTCATCGCTCCAGTCCTGCGATTCAGTTCGGGTTATTGGCTCTCTAGATTCCCAATTCCTGGTATCTAGCTTCACAGTTTCTACCCTCTGACTTTTGTATTCATCGTGTCCCTCAAATTTGATGTTGGGCCCTGGCCATTCACCCTGCCTCTGGCCAGGCCCGGACAGTGAGTGTCCATACATGTCATGCTTGCCAATGTTCTAGCTGTCTAACATGGGGGCAAGGGTTATGTTCGGTCACACAAATCCTGGAACAACCCATTGAGCAAACACAGGTTTGCAGAGGTTTCTTCCCTGGAAGTATCCTCAGCAGACCCATGGGGCATCCAAAAACCACAGAATCAAGGTCTGTTCACCAGCTGGGCTTGGTTCTTGTCAATTTCACCAGCCGGTAGCCTTGAGGGGTGGGGACCTTGGTCAATTTCACCAGCTGGGAGCCTTGCCTTGCCTTGCCTCTGGAACGTTTGTCAATTTCACCAGCTGGGAGCCTTGCCTTGCCTCAGGAACTTTTGTCAATTTCACCAGCTGGGAGCCTTGCCTTGCCTCAGGAACTTTTGTCAATTTCACCAGCTGGGAGCCTCCAGGAACTGTTGTCAATTTCATCAGCTAGGAGCCTTGACCTGTCAATTTCACCAGCAGGGAGTTTTGGGGTTTCCTCTATTTATGCTGCCACCGGATGGGCTCCCCCTGTTTGTCAGAGACCATAGAGCAACAGCACAAACACGAGAAGAATAAACATTTGTTCATGCCGCTCCATCACAAGATGATGTTGCAGTAAGTACCACATGGGGTTGATTTCCCCTGTGCTTAATATAATGTGTAGAGTCACTCAGAGACACACGTCCAGCTACAGCTTGACTCGGGTACTTGACATGAGACCTCCTTGCCTGCCACCAGTTTAGCTGCACCGCCGGCAAGCCTGCAACACTCTCGGTGACAGAGACACCTCAGGCCCATAGTTGAGCTCACTGTTGCTGCTTCCTATCCCCTGAGAATCTTTTGTCCCAGCCTGGCTCCGGTTTGTCTCTGAACTCAGTGCTCTCATGGCCTCTACAACTTGGCTGCCACTCCATACTGCCTTGCAGGGTCCAGGGCTAGCGTCCAGCTCTCCTGGGTGAGCCTCCTACTTCTGTGCCATTTTATTTCTTTTCCCTGGCACTTCACCACAGGGTCTTGATTTCACAGCTAGGCTGGGCTGCTTCCCTCCAATGTGGGAGGGAAGCACTCCACTCCAGGCTGCTTCCTGCAGCCAGACCTTGCCCTTCCTTGGCCGGCTGAGGGCCCACCTACCACCCCACAGGTACCTGCCTCTCGCACTGACACCCAGATCTCTCGTGGGCCACCTGTTCACCTGCAGCCCCACTCTTTTAAAGGGCTGGCTGCCCCACCCTCCAATCTCTTAAAGGGACAGGGGCCCACCTATGTGCTCCCTGTCAGACGGCGTGCCAGCAAAATGCTGCAATGACACACTGTCCATCTGTCTGCGGCAAAAACCAGCGCGGAAGGGGTTTGACAAGATATAAGGCAGCAGAACAGCAGGCATTACGGGTAGGCTAGATATTCACCGTAGCCTCCTCCTTCCCCCAAAAAAACACAACTGCATGCGCTTCAACCACACACTCAGGAGTCTTTCAGGTCTTTAAGTAAAAAGAAGCAGCCTTTTCTGTTTTGATTAACAAGAGAGGCTTCCAGGGAGACTTTAGTGCTGTTTGTTCTCTGAAACCAGCTTGTTTAATTTAGCCACTCATAATAGCTGCTAAGATAATGGAGTCTTCTTGGCGTCCCCTCCTCCCCCAGCCCACACCTGAGCACCAAACAATGCGGCTGGCGGCTTATTGAATCCTTAGGGTTGTGACACCTTGGAATATTGGGCTGTCGGAGGCATTTCTGAAAAACCGCATTCACTTTCACAGGTAGGGAGAGAATGGGGCCGTGGCGGTAATAAGAGACACACCTGCTACTCCGTCTGCTCGCCGCTGCCTTTTCATCTCCAGGCTCGGAGAGAAATGGATTGTGCGGCTGATTGTTAGGGACAAAAACAAAACCAGCGGTGCTCGCTCACACAGGGTTTGACTGGCGCATCCACCCCCACTCTGGGCCTACGGGGGGGGGGGGGGGGGGCGTTCCTGAAAAGCAGGACCACGGCACGGTGAGTGAGGGGGTTCTTTCCTCACAGCCGACTGCCACCTAGTCGACACAATCTCCCACTGCCTCACCTGCAGCTTGCTGCCGCTAACTCCCCTGGCTCAGAGCAACTCACGGAGATTTGGGGAAGTTTCCAAAATGCATTCTCTTACCCGCTTCTAAAGCTGGGGTGGGGAACCTTTTCCTGCCTGTTGCCCATGTTGATAATGAGTACAAGCTTCAGAGGAGCTGGTTGGGGGGTGTTCAAAGGGTAGACTTGGGATTTTATTTATTTATTTATTTTATTTACTCACATTTATACCCCGCCCCTCCTGAAACAGCTCAGGGCAGCTTACAGTCTCAAAGGAATATAAAAATATAACTATAAAATATTTTAAAACACTCTTAAAATAATAACCATTAAAACAGGACCCGGGAACAATAATAAACAACACAATAAATAAAGGGTGGAGGGGGGATAAAGAACCCCTAACCCGCCCTCCCCAAAGGCCTGGGCGAACAGCCAGGTTTTGCAAATTCGCCAAAATGTTAAAAGGCTCGGGGCCAGGCGAGCTTCCTCCGGGAGGGAGTTCCAAAGGCGCGGCCCGGCCACCGAGAATGCCCTCTCCATTGTGGCCAACACCTCCCTCACTCTCCCCACCAACATCACCTCCGTCTTATCGGGGTTGGGCTTCAGTCTGCTCTGCCACATCCGTTCCGTCACGGCCTCCAGACACTGGGATAGCACCGAGACGGATGGGGGAAGGAAGAGGAGGGTCCAGATCATGGGTCTGTGATGGATCCAGCCATCCTACACAAGTGCTTGCCCTCAACTCTGCTCCATTCTCTCACAGCTTGAGGGGAGTAACTGGCCCCTAGGCCAGATCTTGGAACAGGAAAGGGAAATCAAAACCAACCATGGGCTGGACATGGTGTACAGGCCGGAGGTTCCCCATTCCTGTTCTAGAGCATGACTGGTGGTGGCAGCTACCATTTTTAGAACTTTTCAGGGCAAAACTTGGGGAGGGATTGGGAAGACTCAATAAGTCTTGAAATGACGTTTTTTCTTCTTGCTTTGTTCTTCTTACCAGGAACTAAGCAGCTTCCCCCACCAACTTTGTGCTGACCATCAGCATCTTCATTTCCCATTCCCTCGCAGGACTGAACCCATGCCTCTCCCCTGCTCTCTCCCCTTCTGCACGCCTACCCCACTTCCCAACATCACTCATTGATGCTCACACACACAAAGCCTCCAAAAGTCACATTTAATGCGAGAGTCACTCGTAGTTTTGTAAAGATCACAAACCTATTTAAAGAGTATTAATAGTCACTTAATGGCAGAGTTACTATTGCCTAATCCTCAATAAAGAGGAGGGGCCTCCTATACATCCCAGCCCTCTCTCCTCCACTCAGAAGCTGAGCCTTCTCCGTCCAGTGACTCTGGCTGTTTTGATGCGGAGGCTAACGGATTTAAAGGTCCCATCCTGTGTTTAAATGTCTGTGTAAACACGTATTACCTGGATTTATTATTTAACTCGGATTTATTCAACCCTCTGCTTCAAGGATTAATTTGACACGGGATAAAATAAGCCCGGAATAACATCCGTGTAAACACTTACGTACTGAGCATAGAGATTAGTAGACAGAGCAAACATCCTCTCTACCCAGGAATGTCTCTATGGTTGTCAGCGCTTTCTGGAACTCTGGCCAGGAAATCAACATTTTGATTTCTTTTCCCTCAAACCTGGTGCATAGATTAGCCATGGGATTGTTCAACAATAGCTCTAAAGGGGAACAGAAATCATTGTGGAAGAAGGCGATGGAATTCAGCAGCGAAGCACCATGGGATTTTTCAGCCATCCATGTTAGTCTAAACCTGTATTGACCATGAATACTTTGACCCCGGATTAATTATTATTCCGAATTTTAAATGTCCGTGTAAACAGGAACCCAGGATTAGAATCCGGGAATTTAAATATGGGTTAGTGTCCATGTAAAACCAGCCTCTGTTGTTGTTACTGTACTCCCAGGCTCTCGGATGCCTTGAGCCATGTTTTCTTTGGAGTCACGGTCCAAGCCGACAGTCCCATGATAAATTCATGAGATTGCCGCCGAGCTCAAAGGTGCAGATCTTAAAGTATTAAAACTGGTTAAAAGCATCAACCTTCATCTGAAAATATATACAAAAAAACCCCCAAGAACCAATCCCTTCTGGACCACAGAGCTGTGCATCAGATGGCAGAGCACAGCGGCTAAGTGCTCCGGGGTGGTACCGCTCTCTGGTGGGGATAGTGCCGCCTGCCATCAGCACCTGCTGATCTTCAGTGAAGAGCTGAGCAGGAGATTTCCCCGCCAACCCCCTCCAAGGAATTTCTTGGCCCCCAAATGGGGCATTTCTTGCCACCCAAGGGGGCTTTCGCACACTAATAAGTAACCACCCTTGCACGGGTATGGAACTGCACGTTGTGTAATCACAGACATAACAAGGGTTTTCGTACATGTGTTTGATCACATGACAGTATCTTCCAGGCTCACGCAAAAGCACCCAACCAGGGAGAGACCAGAGCCAGGGCTGCTGCTGCTTCAGGTCAACTCAGGGCCGTAGCTACCATGGAGTGAGGACAGGAGAGGAGACTCAGTTGAACCTGGGCCATAAATTCTGATGGGGCCCTTTGCAAGCGGCCTGCCCTGAGTATTGCTAGGAAGTTTTCAGAGTGGGCAGGGAGTGAGCGGGGCCAACACTCTGCCCCCTTCCCCTCTGAAAATTTCCTTGCACTGCTCTGCCCATCCGCAAAAGGCCCCACCAAGAAAGATGTTTTAAGAGGTCCTGGGGGCGGAGTGCTGCTGTCCCCACCCAGACCTACTGGTGCTCCAAGAGGGTAATGGTGGGGTTGCTAGGAGACACAGCAGCCTTGTCCTTCTCCCACCCTGGAGAATCTGCCCCTTTGCCCTTATTTGGGGAAGGAGGGCATAATTGGGACATGCCCCCAGGCCGGCCACAGCCTTGCTATGCCACTGGATCAGCTGTTTGATGGGGAGAGTCGACTCTTTTGTCACTTGACAGATGAAGTGCAGTAGCCCCCTCGGTCCTGACCTGCCTGCAGCAATGCAATGGCCTGGAGCTGCTGCAAGGAGAGCGAACGGTTCCCATGCTTTGCCGGTTACGTGAGAGCCAAACTCTGGGACAACCCATCCAGCTTTTCCAGGAGCAACAGACCCACCTGGAACACGCAGTCAGACTGGTTGGTTTGTTCCCTTGACGGCAGCTTTTGGAGGAGAGCTACTGAGCATACGGAAGTGTCCTTACTTCTCCAGAGCTAACAGACAGGATGGGCCAATGGTTGGGAGGCTAGCTTAAGCCACCGATGAGAGGGTAGCTATCACAGCGGCAGGTAATGCAGCTGCACTGAGACTAGGGCCCTTTTCACACAGACATTCTTAACACTGGTAAAATGGGTGTTACATTTTACTATACATGTTGCAGGGCTGCCGGTGTGCTCTATGCATGCCCTGCAACATGTATAATAAAATGTAACACCCATTTTATCAGTGTTAAGTGTGTCTGTGTGAAAAGGGCCTAGGGTGGCCATACCTCTCCTTTAAAAGAGGTGGGAACGCTTATGCACTGGAACCAGTGAAGCCCTGCAACATGCATTTGTCATAAGCATCCTCACCTCTTTTAAAGGGGAGGTATGGCCACCCTAATGGAGACCCCCACTTCCCGGTGCAGATACATCCCCTGCTACTGGGAGCGAGCCCATTCCATTTGCCGCCCCAGGGTTCGTTCCAAGTTCCATCCTATCTGTGCCGCTGGTCACAAGAGAACTAAATTCAGTCCCTTGGGTGGGTGAACTTAGGCTGCATTTATTTATTTATTTATTTATTT